>OY757012.1:3436857-3718453 GCA_963580285.1 Lucinisca nassula
GTTATGGTTTGTCTCGCTTATATTATTTTGTTTTGGATAGCCCGTTGGTCATTCTGTGGGAAAGTAAATGTCTTTTTGGCTTTCCGCTATTGATGTTTCCATTAGGGTCCGTTGTTTCTTTCCCTTTGGTGTCTCTTGTGAGAGCTGTGGGTTAACTGTATCGATTCCTGATCATTGCCAACACTTCTATTTTTATATACTTTTAATATAATAAAACTAACTAAGTAAATAAGTATTCTTTATTTCCTCCAGTAAGGGTAAGGAGAGTCATCAGCATACATATATACATCAATATAAGATAATATAAGAATAGAACGTCATAGCATATATACAATCTATAGGAATAATTATTTCCAACTTTCAGCTGCAGATGTTGCCCTCCCTACAATGTAGGGGGGTACCAACATGTGAAGGCAGCGTCCTGTTGAAAAAAAAAATGAAAAAAAAAAAAAAAAAAATAAAATAAATAAATAAATAAATAAAAAAATAAAAAATGACAGACGTATTTCATAAGCCATTCTCCGCTAGTCTTGTCGAAACGAAATACAAGAGAGATTGAGAATGGCAATCAAATACATTTTACTATTGCATTATTGCCCAGCAAGCACACGACGCTAGTGCGACGTCGCAACAACGTCACATCAACGTCGGTACAACGCCGCGACGTCGACTCAACGTCATACCAACATCGGTACAACGCCACAACGTTGCACCAACGCCGATCCGACGTCGACCCAGCGACGTACACCCGATGGGTAGAATCCTCAACATTGATCGGCACAAGATAAGAATCATTGCCTAATTCGATGTCCTACATTTTAGTTTTCTGTACTCAATAAGTTTTATACGCACACCACAGTCTGTGTAAATTGAAAATACAAGTGATTTTAAAGTTATCAGATCTTTCACCTAGAATCCGAATAAACTCGGGAGATTCTACACCCAGAAGAAGGTTTGTAAGCGTAATACTATCTTGGAAGCACAGATACGTGAATATATATGCGCCTAGACGAGTTGTTTCTTACTGTGTGTATCACTTGTGTCTTTTTATTTTGGATGGCCATATGGCCATTTTATGGGAAAGTAACTGTCCTTGTGGCCTTCCTTTGTTTAGGTTTCCGTTGTGGTCTGGTCGCTTAATGTTTGTGTTTGATGGGTGGAGTAAGTTAATTGTATCGATTCCTGATCTTTGTTTTACTTCTACTTTGGAGTCGGATAATGAAACCAAAATTAAGAAATGAATTGTAACAATCGATCAATGTAAAATACTTGCAAAAGGCGACATACCTAAAACACGGTCGAGTTCAAAATCAAAAGTGTAGTCGGGTCTCACTGCGTTTGGAAAGGCTATAAAACGAAGCCTGTAAATTCCTGGTTTATTACAGAGAAAAAATGTTGTCGGTTTCATCACGAAAACAAGTCTGTAGGTTTTGTTTTGCTCCGGTAAATGTCTTTTTGACTTTCCGCTATTGATGTTTCCATTAGGGTCCGTTGTTTCTTTCCCTTTGGTGTCTCTTGTGAGAGCTGTGGGTTAACTGTATCGATTCCTGATCATTGCCAACACTTCTGTTTTTATATTCTTTTTATATACTAAAACTGGGGATTACAGGTTGTACATTATTTTTCTTACTTCTGTTCAAAAGCATAGATTGTGGGTATTTGTGGATATTTGTACGAACCGCCTCGCCGAGCCTATGTTTTGAGAAGAGAATGCTGGTATGAAAAATATCAGATATTTTTATCTGGAACTTTTATCTTTTTTCGGTTGTAAATTTTCAATATATTTGAATAGGCATGCGTTAGTAATGTTTTATTTTATAGTGTTTATATTTTAATTGACTTAAGATGTATGTTGTGGTACACTTTGAAAAGAGACCGTCTTTGGGATTGTTCAAAAGTGGTTTTAAAGACCGCTTTCGGAAATTCCTAAAGTGGGGGATGGACTAATAGCAATATTACTGTATTAGCGCCATATTTTTCATAGGCAATTTGTTACAATGGGGTCTGTTACGGTGAAAACTATTCTATATCTACATTTGTCAGCCACGTAATGTTGCGTAAGATCACTGTTTTAGTCTGCATCTTGATGGAAGTAAATTATTTAGATTCACTCGTCTTTATTTGCTTTAGCCAGCATTCCAGACGTTATTCGAGCTCCAGTCACATTTCTGATAAAAGCATACTTGTGCGCAATGATTAAGCTCTAAAACTATTTAGAATTTTTGTTGATTTAGGACCCAGTCGCACTTGTATAAAATCAATTCAATAATAAACAATTACATGCCAGAATTTTGTCCGTGTTTCCGATATAATGGGGCACTTATAAGGCTTAATTGCTTCTAAATGCTCAGGTATCCGATCGATCCCGCAGCAATCACCGATAGAATTTCACCGTTAATTTCCGGACTATTTTCATGCATAGGAACTCATTTCGCCGTCGTATTGTCTTCGGGAAGCACTCTAACTTCCGCTGAGAGTCTTATCAGTTCTACCGCTATTTTGTTTTATTGCAGAAACCATTTCAATGACAATAAACTTTCCCGATGGTTGCTTCGCGTATCAATTATAAGCATTTCATGAAGAGAAATATTCAAACCAATCTGGCGTTCTGAAATCTGATAAGAATTCTTGAATAATTGCATCGATTGACAATAATAATTCCGTAGGTAGGAGAGGTTTGCCCTGTTTCTGCCTGTAGTTTTCTAAAAGCCCCGCAACAGGACGTTCTAAACAGGATTAGTTTCTTGTAAGCGTTTTATTTCAGTCTCTGTCCGTAGTTTTCTGAAAAATAGAATTGAAGTTAATGATCAGGAATCGATACAATTAACCTATAGCTCCCATCGGAGACATCAAAGGGATAGAAGCATTAACATGAAACAACTAGGCCCTAATGGAAACATCAATATCGGAAATCCAAAAGGATAGTTACTTTTCCACAAAATGACCAATTGGCTATCCCAACATGGACTATGAAAAATAGAAGTGGAGGCAATGATCAGGAATCGATACAGTTAGCCCAAAGCTCCCATCAGAGACACCAAATGGAAAGAAACTGAAACATGAAACAACAGACACTAATGGAAACATCAATAGCGGAAAGTCAAAAGGACAGTTACTTTCCCACAAAATGGCCAATAGGCTATCCAAAATAAAATAATATAAGCGACACAAACACCCAAAGACAAACCATAACAAAAATAAACCGCGACAGAAAAACCGACTTGGAACGGTCAGCGGAAACGAATTCCACTGGGGGTGGTGGGGGTGGGGGGCTTAAATCGATTTTCCATTTTCCGTGGTCACAATCCTCGCCCTTACTTCCTTCGCGATTAAGACAAATAATTTGTTCAGTCCGCATGGACTGAAAGCCCAACATAGGCTATTAATACAAGATAAGCTTTCCTTAAACAAATTTATTTCAGTTTCTGTCTGTAGTTTACTTACAATTTTCAATCCCGTGGACCGGGTCTGACATCCATGCCAACAGCGTAGATCTAGATGAGCGGGATAATGAGCCATCTCATCAGAATCATCACTGTATGTCATCCTGCTATAATTACATTTTGACTTGATTCAAAGTAAACAGACTGGTGCTAAAGAAACACAACATCTAAATACTATAGCCCTACCAAAACAGCGGGCCAACGTCGGGCCGACCACGTCATATCACTATCGGTCCGACGTTGGCTCGGAATTCTATTCTGGCTGGGGTGCCGTCTTCTCAAACGAAGACACAATTACAAAGCACAACCTATTACTCAAACTTCAAAACTATATAACAATCGAAGATGGCAACCAATACTCAAAGGAATGACACAATCACAGATAAAAAGCACTGTACTTTAGAAAAGTCACAGTCAAAGATGACAAACCTTCACTTTAGAAAAATCAAAGTCAAAGATGACAACCCTGTTGAACCGTAAATTTCTCATTTCTCAAATTTCACACCCATAGGAAGACTTAGTACGAATACGTCACATTTGCCAAGTGTGAAATTTTTGTATAGTCAATTTCGATAAATTTTGGAGTCTAAAATTTGTACTCAAATTTCTCATGTTGATAATTTCTGACGTGTGAAGAATTGGTAAGTATTCGTCACACCTGTGAAGAACTGGTGCGACTTTTCCTTCATGTGAAGAATTCGGTGATAATTTCTGACGTTTAAAGAAATGATAAGTATTTGTCACACCTGTGACCTGTTGAAGATTTTGGTCATGAAAATATTGCTACGACCTCTTCCGCTGATTCCAGAAGGGCAGTTGTCAGCTGACGGAGAAACAATTTTCACTAAGTACTAGTTTAACTGCCTCCGGGAGGCTTGTCCAAGGAACAGTGTGGTTTGGTCAACTGACCGTCAATAACCTTAGCTGTTAATCGTAGACGTCAAACACTAAATTCGGCCCCCGCCCATAGGGGCTTGAAGAAATATATGGGCTGCATGATGCTTCCACGCAGAGCTGAATCCGGCCCGCACACTAGTACTGGTAAACCGCTTGGAGGATCTAAGCCTGTCCAGGAACCGCGGTGCGAGGCGGACCGTCCATGCTAATAAACCCTATTGGTTTCATTGGGCGACAGGGCTTGAGATGTCTTTTCATCTCAATGTCGGGTAAAAGTCCCATAAAATTGGAAGCAGCGTCTCCAAAATGACCTTTACAGTGTTGACAGGGACATTAAACCTCAAATCAAACAAACAAACACTAAATTAAACAAACAAACACACAAACAAAGGAAAAAAATAATATGATAACAAATGCACAGAATAGCTCCTTTACCACTCAGAAGAATCAGCGCATTTGTTTTTCGTTGCACTGATTAAAGAATATACCAAGTTTCTAAATCAGAAGTTGAAATAATTATATGGAAGGCCCAGGGACTGTCACAATAAAACAACGCAGCCTACACCAAGCACCAGGAGGAAGCGGAAACCCCTCCGAACAGAAACTAAACATGCGCAGAAGGTGTAGTTACAAAGGCTGGGGTCTTGTCGGAAACACCGTGGAAAAGTTTTCTCGCGACTCGGCTCATCTTAAGCATTCTAACTCTTGTCCGAGAAGTTCCAACAGTAAAACACTTGAATTGCCTGCCACTTTTATAAAACTATGGTATGCGTGTGAAGAACTGGAATCGAATGCAACATGCAGCAGCTTTGTGTGTGTGTGTGTGGGGGGGGGGGTATTTTATCGATGTGAGGAATACGCATGATTGCTATATGAAATTTGACTACGCGCGTATTTCCCTCACATATGAGAAATATTGGTATGAAATCCGTGGCGTATTGGTACCAATTCTTCACGCGCTGTGAGGAGTTGACACCAATTCTTCACGGCTTGAAAGTTACGAAATGATACATTTACGGTTCAACACAGCCCAGATCTGAATAAAAATCACTTTAATTTCAAAGCGGTCAGCTCCGAACTGAAGTAAAGTCACAATCAAAAGTGACAACTCAGTGCTGACAAAATAAGTGATGGCAATGATCAGGAAAGTGCTGTAAAATCTGACAGTTCAAATGTAAAGAAAAGCCACGATCAAAGATGTCAGTCCCGTGCTCAAGAAAAGTAACCATCAGAAGGTAACAATCCAGTGTTCACGAGAAGTCAACGATGACCATGACAGGCAACAGCTTACGAAAACTAACAGTCCATGATGACAGCTCACTGTATAAGAAAATTGAGTGAGTGAGTAATTTGTTTATTTAAGTGTCATATATCAATACACTTCCAATGGGATACATGTCAAAATAGCATAAAACTTAATATTGATATCAAGCCGAATCCCACTTATTAGACACTAAAATTAATGCAATATAATCAATTTAAAACAATAAGAGAACAAATACAAGCTGGACCGCACCACTTTCTAACGTCACGGTGCATCCCGACGCTGTGGAAGCCAGTCACGTTCCCGTGTCCACAGACCATCCTACATCTGTCGACTATTTGGCACTTATAGCGAGCTCGCTCCGCATGGGCCATGCGGCGAAGCCCCATGCGGCGCAGGCCGAAGGCCTGCGAGAGCAAGCTCAATGGTAACGTATACGAATATAATCTATTCTGTTCTATTCTGTTGTTGCATAGTGTTGAACGAATTTTTTTTGTGCCGGAAGTACGATTTTTGGTTTGGTATTCAAGTTTCGTGCGCGTTTGGCAAAAAAAAAATGGCGGACTTCGTCTCGAATCTAAACATCCACAGGTATGTTGGACTTGTAGGCTTTACTGAACTTCACAAGCTCATATTTTCACACATTTTCGTTTTTTTTTTCTAACATTTGGTACGCTTTACTCTGAATTAAAGGGATTCTGTGTGCTTTTATTCACAGTGAAACGGTCATGAAACCAATAGTCGCAGGCATTACACTCAATCAGGTAGACCACAAATCAAGTATTATTACTATTAAACCAGTCGATCACTTCCAAATTTGGAAGTCCATATAAACAAACTGTGTCGTCTGTTTCTGTCGAGCAAAGCAACTGCTGAACTGAGCGAACCAAATCTGCTTTTCTGGTTATTCACAAACAAGCAGGTATTACACACACAATAAAAAAAAGAAATAATTATGTCACCGTTACATCATGTTTCGTATTCACCATAGCAACATTGTCAGTAATCGCGGCATACTTCATTCAAAGCATTTATTTTCAATAGCAACAACAACATTTTCTAGGTTACTTTCATATCTCTGTGTATTGCTCAATATGCCATCAACATTTCAACTTGCTGTTGTTGTTTATCATTCTTTGTCCTCATGACTAAGTCGCTGTCTCTAGGTGCATTCACTGTTGTTGTTTAACTTGTATTCAGCACCATTTGGTAGGTTCTTCTTCTTCTTCTTCCGGTTTCGCCTTAACCCCCGGAGGGGACACAGACGGTGTATTACATACACTCCAGTTTTGCAGGATGAAAGCCTACACAGTAATCATGTAATTACGGTAGGGTTCTTTAACCTGCACAGGGGATGGTTCTCCCTGCACAGGGGGCCTCCAGTTAACGTCCCGATCCGAAGGACGGTGCACTTTATGACATTCATCCCTGCAAATGATGCCAATGGAGCGTGTTCGGACACCGAAATTTTCACACCGCTGCCGGGGATCAAACCCGGGACCTCTAGCATCAGAGGCAAGTGCACTAACCACTGAGCTATCACGCTCCACTTTGATTGCTCCAGGTTAGATTGCTTTGAGGTTTAGCATCCAAGTCAACTCTGTACAGGTCATTCTTGAGATGTAGCTTCCAATTTGATGGGACTTTAATTCTTGCTTTGAGGTTTAGCATCCCCGTCAACTCTGTATAGGTCATTTTTTTACATGTAGCTTCCAATTTCATGGGACTTTCATTCTTACTTTGAGGTCTAGCGTCTCCGTCAAATCTGTATAGGTTATTTTTGAGATGTCGCTTCGAATTTGATGGGACTTTAATTCACATTAAAGTGTATTCATTGATTTCTTATCGGAGGTCAGCCTCTGTTGATGTTGTTTTATGAATAAATAACATCTTGTATACCCGGCTTACATCATGGCGTCCCAACAAGTCCAAGGCCACATTTCTTCTGCTCTGCAGATGATTACATTGGGAAACATTGAATGTTTCGTTGAAAATGTGCCCGGTGATGGCAACTGTTTCTTCCATTGTCTGTCAGTGGCAATTAATGGTAATATTTCAATGACACGAGAATACAGAAGTATAGTTTGTCAAACTATTTTCAACAATTGGCAAAACTGGCATGAGAAAGTTGTTTTGTTTCATGGTCCTTTGATGACAAGATATAAATACTGGGGTTCTATGATTAAACTCAATGGTTGGGCATGTAGCTCGGAAATTGAGGCCGCAGCTTTGGTTCTCCAGTGCAGAATCAAAGTTTGGTTTAGGTGTGGTACAGAATACACAGTAACAATTTTTGGTAATCAAGGCTCACATGTGCAAACCATCAACTTGTTGTTAGAAAACAAACATTTCCAGTTGATACACAACATGGAACAGCATTCTAATGTTGACAATAACCTATTGGTACCAGAAAAGGAATTGGAACTATCAAATCAAATCATGCATGTTTCACAGGAAAGTAACTTTTCAGAACTAAGGCCAAAAAGGAGAAATTTTGGTAAAAACCTGCTCTACTCCCCTCAATCCAAAAGATTCCGACGCAGGACTGACACTAACAAAAGAAATCCTGACAGCTACAACCTGCAGGTGTACATTACATGTACTCCAGGATGGCCCCCGCCCATCGGGGCTTGAAGAAATAGCATGATGCATGATGCTTCCACACAGAGCTGTATCCGACCATGAGAACTGGTTAACCCTTAGAGGAACTAGGCCTGCCAACGCAAAGCGGTGCAAGTCGGACCCATCCTATCTATCTATCTACTGATACTGTGTCGGTCACATTTGACCATTACCGCAGGTGTACATTACATACACTCCAGGTTTGCATGATGACAGCCTGCACAGTAATCATATAATTACGGTAGGGATCTTTAACCTGCACAGGGGATGGTTCTCCCTGCACAGGGGGCCTCTAGTTAACGTCCAGATCTAAAGGACGGTGTACATTTTGACATTCATCCCTGCAAATGATGCCAATGCCGTGAATGGAGCGGGTTTGGACATCGAAATTTTACCGCCACTATCTATCTATCTATCTTCTGATACTGCGTCGGTCACATTTGACCATTACCGCAGGTGTATATTACATACACTCCAGGTTTTGCAGGATGAAAGCCTACACAGTAATCATGTAATTACGGCAGGGATCTTTAACCTGCACAGGGGATGGTTCTCCCTGCACAGGGGGCCTCCAGTTAACGTCCCGATCCGAAGGACGGTGCACTTTATGACATTCATCCCTGCAAATGATGCCAATGGAGCGTGTTCGGGCACCGAAAATCTATCGCCGCTGCCGGGGATCGAACCCGGGACCTCTAGCATCAGAGGCAAGTGCACTAACCACTGAGCTACCATACTCTACCGTCCTTCCATGCTTATAAATTGGGAGGCAGAGCTTGAGATGTCATTTCATCTCAATATCGGGTAAAAGTCCCACAAAATTGGAAGCAAGTTAACATCTCCAAAATTACCTTTTCAGTGTTGAGGAAGAGGTTAAACCTCAAATCAAACAAATACAGTCCAGGTTTGCAGAATAAAAGCCTACATAGTAATCATGCAATCTGCCTGTAACACTCTAGAGAGGGGTTGGCAGAAAATAGAGATAGATATTTTTTGTAGGGATCTTTTACTTGCACAGGGATGGTTCTCCGTGTACAGGGGGCCTCCGGTTAACGTCCTGATCCGAATGACAGTACACCTTGTGGCATTCATGATGACAGTGTAGCAGTTCAGACACCACAATTTTCTTACCGCTGCATGGAATTGAACTGGGGGCCTCTAGCATAAGCATGATAGGCAAGTGCACTAACCACTGAGCTACCATGCTCCATAGGCAAACAGAGTTAATTCATTTTTTTTTCTATCCATTTCTGCTGATCGTTTATCTTGTGACTTTCGCATTTCATTGTTTCTCTCACGTTTGTATAGGAAGCCAGTCTGTTCTGAAGGTATTGATTAATTCAGGGTTCTTTTAAAGTGTAGCTGTTAATGTGAATTTCTCCTAAAGCATCAATACCGAAAAATCATATGTACACATATTGTTGAAAATTGTGCCCCCCCCCCCCCCACACACACACACACACATCAGGGCTTGAAGAAATAGATGTGCTGCAATGCATGCTTGATGCATTTGAGTATAATGGATGGCAAATTCGATTGATAGCCTTTCGTACAGCAGACTCATTATCTGGATGAAGAAGAGAGCAGTTGGGACTTGGGACCAACGGCGATAGATCAGGACACATCCATGAAAGACACTGGTTGCATGTCTTTGTAAACATTGTCAGTTAAAGAAGTGTTTCTTTGACATGCTCTTGTGTACTATTAAGGCAGCTAATTTGATTTGGATCTGTTCATGGACAACCAGATTGATGCAGATGTTCGTACGACCCTGTAGAGCCCAGCACATGGATGGTAGATGACTTGGTTAACAGATAGGGTTGGCTAATCGGAGTTGAGAGTATAATGGATGGCAAATTCGATTGATAGCCTTTCGTACAGCAGACTCATTATCTGGATGAAGAAGAGAGCAGTTAGAGCCAGCCTTGGGACCAATGGCGATAGATCAGGACACATCCATGAAAGACACTGGTTGCATGTCTTTGTAAACATTGTCAGTTAAAGAAGTGTTTCTTTGACATGCTCTTGTGTACCCTTAAGGCAGCTAATTTGATTTGGATCTGTTCATGGACAACAAGATTGAGACAGATGTTCGTACAACCCTGTAGAGCCCAGCACATGGATGGTAGATGCAGATGACTTGGTTAACAGAAAGGGTTGGCTAATCGGAGCTGAAAGGATGATGGATTATCAGTCCTGTCACTGTGGTCGATAATCGATTAGTAATCGCTAAGGTTTTTGTCATTATTTTACCTGTCTGGCTTTCTGTCTAAGCATGACTCTTACCATATGTTGGTCTTTACCATATGTATATTTGAACAGACAGGCCTGAGCTAACAGTGTAGACCAAGATGAGATGCCGCATAATGCAGCATATCATCAGGGTCTGCACTGTTTGCCACTCATCCAGCTGTTTTAGGCATAACTTCGGGTAGTAATTAAATTGTACCTATCAAGTAATCAATTAAAAGCAAGTCAGAAATGATTATCATTTTTGCGGAATTTATCCATCGATTATACGATTAATCGTGTCAGCCTTTTTAACAGACAAATTTACTGCCCATGGGATCTGAACTCATTCTTGTTGCCAGAAAGTATTTGCAATTCAGATAAAGAGAAAAGATGGGAAAATGGGGATAATATTTTTGATTATTTGAACAAAGATGTTATGGATACCTGTGAAATGCTATGTTGTGACTGGTGCAACAAGTACCTACAACATTCCTTTTAGCTCACCTGTCATCCATGCATGCTTCTGTAAACAATTCTTCCAACGACATCTCCTCCTAAAACACTGATCAGATTTTGACCAAACTTCACAGGAATGATCCTTAGCTGGACCCCTTTCAAAGTTGTTCAAATGGTTCCAGTCCATTGCACATCTAGGTCACAGGAGCCGAAAATAGATTTTTTCACTGAAAACTTGAAAAATCTTCTCTGAAACCACAATGCCTGGGCCTTTGATATTTGGTATGAATCTTCATATAGTGAACCTCTACCAAGATTCTTCAAATTAAAGTCATGGGGCCAGAAATGCCCCCGTCCGGGGGCCTGGTTTTACAGAGGCTTATACAGGGAAATTTTCTCCGAAACTGCAAGGACCAGGTCTTTGGTATTTGGCGTGAAGCTTCATCTAGTGAACCTCTATCAAGACTGTTCAAGTTATAGCCCTAGGGCCAAAAAATTGCCTACCCGGGCCCTTTACCGGTAGTTAAAATATTTAAAATCTACTTCACTGAAACCACAAGGCCCAGGTCATTGCTATTTGGCATGAAGCTACATCTACTGAACCTCTACCAAGATTGTTCAAATCATAGCCATTGGGCAAAAAATGCCTCCGCCTGGGGGCCCTTTGGTTTAACATTGACTTATATAGGGAAATTAAAAACAAGGTCTTCTACTCTGAAACCGCAAGGCCCAGATCTTTTATATTTGGTGTGAAGCTTCATCCAGTGGACCTCTATCAAAATTGTTCAAATTATAGCCCTAGGAAATAGAAGTCAAGTCAAATGCAGAAGGCCAAGGTCTTGGATAATTGACATGAAGCTTTGTGTTACGGATTTCTAGCAAGATTGTTCAAATTAAAGCCCGCCCCCAGGGACTCCAAGATTTATATAGATATATATATATATCCCAGGGATTATTTTGGGCAGGGCCATGGGGCCATAGTCCCATCAGTTTTGAAAATGGCCCCTTGTTTTGGAAAGCAGGGGCCATTTTTACATGGGGAGAGATAGGGAGTAGTCATTCGGAAGCTAGTTCTTTCTGCTTTTTAGTCAAAATGGCCCCATCGGCATTTTCACCAGAATTATCCCTGATATCCAAGTACATCAATGCCACAGAGTGGGCCCTGTACTTTAAACTGAAGAAGAGGAAAAACCTTTAAAATTTTAATCTTCTTGTCTGAAACCAGACTGCTCCAGTCTTTGATATTTGGTATGAAGCTTCACTTTTTAGACCACTACCAAGATAATTGAAATTATAGCCCGGGGCCAGTAATGGCTCTCCCAGGGGCTCACTTGTTACCCTATGGATCGGGCCATCATGGCCCTCTTGATACTTTTAGAGACAGATAAGACAATTTTAATACTAGTATCTCCAATGAACTGTTTCTCCATTGTGAATTTTGCCTTAGATTAAGTCTAATCATTCAGTTCTAAAATTAGGTTAGGAATTTATTTTTAGCACTATGGTGTACAGGGATACTCTGTGGGGCACAAGACAGGATTTTCAGGTGAGAAAATAAGTTCCGGTAGGGTAATATTTCTCAGTGGGAACTTTGTTTGTTTGATTTGAGGTTTAACGTCCCCGTCAACACTGTAAAGGTCATTTTGGAGACGTTGCTTCCAATTTTGTGGGACTTTTACCCGACATTGAGATGAAATGACATCTCAAGCCCTGTCGCCCAATGAAACCAATAGGGTTTATGAGCCTCGCACTGCGGTTCCTGGACAGGCTTAGATCCTCTCAGCGGTTTACCAGTACTAGTGTGCAGGTCGGGTTCAGCTCTGCGTGGAAGCATCATGCAGCCCATATATTTCTTCAAGCCCCTATGGGCGGGGGCTGCTCAGTGGGAACTATTTCTCTTTGTGATATAATATCGTTTTTCTTTTTCATAGAAAATCCTGTATTTACTTGGTAAAAATTTAATATACATATTTATTTCACAATTTCTGTGACATGCAATACATATGTACATACAATAATAATTCATAGGAATGAAAGCTTACATTGTTGATGGGGACATTAATCCATTGTATGCTATTACAGTCTTCCACTGCCATATATTGGACAAGTCCATTTGTCATATAAGGGGGTCAGGCCTATTTTTTTCGTTTTTATTAGCTCACCTGTCATGTAATGATGAGGTGAGCTGTTGGAATCACTTTTCGTCCGCCGTACGTCCATCCTTGCGTAAACAATTTCTTCAAAAGACATCTCCTTAACCACTGATCGGATTATGACCAAACTTCATAGGAATGATTCATAGGAGGTTCCCTTTCAGAGTTGTTCAAATGGTTCCAGCCTGCACATCAAGGTCACGGGAGCCAACAACAGATTTTTTTTTAATGAAAACTTATTCTGAAACCAGGCCTTCGATAGATGGTGTGTAGCTTCAGTCTAGTGGACCTCTGCCAAGATTGTTCAAATTATAGCCCTGGGGCCAAAAATGCCCCTGCCTCGGGGCCCATTGGTTTAACATAGTCTTACATAGGAAAAAGCTTTAAAAATCTTCTTGTCTGAAACCAGAAGGCTCAGGTGTTTGATCAGAAGCCTCTGTGGTGTAGTGGTTACGCTACTCGCCTTGTAAACCAGGGATCGCAGGATCAATCCCGGGCTTCTCCAGACTTTAGGATGAGTCTTTAAACCGAGGTCCTGTCTCCGTATGACCTTCGCTGTTGGTGGGACGTAAAACCCAAACACTCACTCACTCAGGTGTTTGATATTTGGTATGAAGCTTCGTCTTATGGACCTCTATCAAGATTGTTCAAATTATAGCTCTGGTGCCCCTTGGTTTTACATTGACTTATGTAGGAAAAATCTAAAAAAATCTTCTCCTCTGAAACCACAAGGCCCAGGTCCTTGAAATTTGGTGTGTAGCTTCATCTATTGGACCTCTACTAAGATTGTTCAAATTATGGCCATGGGGCCAAAAATGCCCCCGCCACATTGAACTTCATCTGCAGACCGGCCTCCCACTATGCAAGTTGATCCAGATCATCTTGTAAAATAAGACAGTTAGACGGAGAATAATTACAGGACACATCATCAGCAAACAAACTGACTGATGTCCTGATATTAACAGTCAGATCATTGATGAAAACCAAGAAGACTGGTCCCAAGGACTGAACCTTGGGGGACTCCAGATAAAACAGGGACTGATCAGGTGCTTGGCCATCAAGTACAACTTGTTGTGAGCACCCAGAGAGCCATGAGCTTATCCACCTATGTGTGGATTCACTTATCCCATAGTAGTCACTTTATATAATAGCCCTCTGTGAGGTACCTTCAACCTTGTCAATTTTGTATCCCACCCTAGCATAGAAGCCAATGGAATGACATTTTTGTTTGTTTGATTTGAGATTTAACGTCCCTATCAACACTGTATACATTTTAGTCATTTTACAGACACTGCTTTCCAATTTTGTGGGACTTTTACCCATCATTGAGATGAAATGACATCTCAAGCCTTGCTGCCCAATGCAACCAGTTAGGTGCCTGGACTATCTGATTCCCACATTTCTCCTGGGCAGACTTACAATCATAAAGAGGTTTACTGTTACTCATGTGCGTTGGGTTTCAGTCGTGCATGGAATATCATGCAGCCCAATCTCTTTCTTCAAGCTCAGACAGAGGTTTTAGGGTATTTTTATCTTGAGAATACATGTTGTGTTTACTTATTAGAAAATCATCTCTGTGAGGATCCTCCTCGGTAAGGATCTTCATATGCATGCGTGTTTGTGTACAGCAGCTGTAGATAGCTATATATCACCCTGTTGTACTGTGACTGCAAATTTGTTTCTTCATAGCTCAGTGAATTGCGAGCTCGCCTATAGGCATTGCCTATGTACATATTACAGATACATACACAGCAAAAATCCATGGCCCGCCGGCAACGGCAATCTCGAACCCATCCCGGAGTCCCTCAGGAAAGACTTGCATAACTGTACATATAAGAATATTTCGGTTTATTGTCTTAATTGATGTTGAAAATGAGATTGTATGCTGTGTGTACCCAATTAAAATCGCCTCGATGAGGCGACCCCAATGAGTACCCACAACATACATCCACCCGAAGAAAAAAGAAAAGACGCCCCTACGATGCCTCCCGACCTGGTTCCTTTCTCAACCACCGATGGCCCGAACC
The DNA here is from genome assembly GCA_963580285.1 of Lucinisca nassula. Taxonomy (NCBI): domain Eukaryota; kingdom Metazoa; phylum Mollusca; class Bivalvia; order Lucinida; family Lucinidae; genus Lucinisca; species Lucinisca nassula. Next base: position 3,451,952 of record OY757012.1, read on the forward strand.
ACCACCGCCCGAACAAACCCTCATGGTCCCTTAAGTGTTCCAGCCACCTCAGCTCGACCGTATATATATATATATCATTGTGTCTATAATGGATAGTTTTGAGAAAATCATAAAAAATATTTTTCTCCTTTTAAAAATTTTGTTAAGAGTTGAGCCTAAGATAAATTGCAAATCTTTTTGTTGCATTATAAATATGAGCTTTTCCTCTGAGTTATTCCTGTAAAATGTTTCGTCAAAGTCAACTGCTCTTTGAAACAGGAACTGTCTTAAATCAGCATAAAGTTCACAATCGACCAAAAAGTGAGTCTAATTTTCAACAGATAAGGAGTTACATACTTTACACAAACGTTGATTTAAAGGTGTCTTTGGTCTTGTGTAAAGACCGGTTTCTACTATTACATGTAGAGGCAAACTACATGATCGGAATTTGAATAGAATGCGGCGGTGGTCTCTAGGTAGCGCTAAATTACAATACCACTCGTTTCTTAAAACACAATAAAAGTCACAATAAAAGATGTCTGCCCAGTGCTGAAGAAAAGTCACAATCAAATATATCTACCCAGTGCTGCAGAAAGGTCACATTCAGAGATGAGAGCCATCTGCTAGACTAGAGAAAAGTCACAATCAAAGATGTCAGCCCAGCGCTTAAGAAAAGCCACTATTCACGTTGACAGCTCACTGTTAACAGGGTCACAATTAAATATGTCAGGTCGGTTCTAAAGAAAAATTACAATCAGTGATGACAGTCCCACCCTGAAGAAAAGTCATAAGCAAAGCTGACAATCTAATGTTCAAGAAAGGCACAATCAAAGACAATAGGTCTGTGCTCAAGAACAAAGGTCGCTTACTGCTCAACAGAGGTAACAATCAAAGATGGCAACCCCGTTCTAGAGATAAGTTAAAATAAAGTTGACTGTCCAAAAACGTCACAACCAAAGATTGCAGCCACGTGGTGAAGAAAAGTCAGTACCAGTAGCAACAGGGGCTTGAAGAAATAGATGTGCTGCACGATGCTTCCACGCAGAGCTGAAACCGACCGCACGCGAGTACTGCTAAACCGCCTAGAGGATCTAAATAGAAATGAAAGCAATGATCAGGAATCGATACAATTAACCCACAGCTCCCATCAGAGACACCAAAGGGAAAGAAACACAACCATGAAACAATAGACCCTAATGGAAACATCAATAGCGGAAAGCCAAAGGACAGTTACTTTCCCATAAAATGGCCAATAGGCTATCAAACATAATATAATATAAGCGACACAAACACCCGAAGACAAACTATAACAAAAATAAACCGCGACAGAAGGACCGCCTTGGAACGTTCAGCGGAAACGAATTCCACTGGGGGCTTAAATCGTTAAATCGATTTTACGTGGCCACAGTCATCGCCTTTACTTCCGTTGCGATTAAGACAAATAATTTGTTCAGTCCGCATGAATGGCTCCTAACCTCATCAGTGCAACATCTCCGTGAACACAAAAATCAAACATCCACAGAGATGAAACAACGATGAGGACTTGACAGCAACTGAAATGCTGGAGCAAAAGAAAACCAACAGTTAGCCCGCCCAGGCAAAGCGGTGCGAGTCGGACCGCCCATGCCTATAAACCCTATTAGTTTCATTGCGCGACAGGGCTTGAGATGTCATTTCATCTCAATGTCGGGTAAAAATCCCACAACATTGGAAGCAACGTCTCCAAAATGACATACAGTGTTGACGGTGATGTTAAACCTCAAACAAACAAACAAACAAACAAATCAGTAGCAACAGCTCAGTGATGAAGGAATGTCAAAATTACAATCTCGCAAAAAGTCAAAATTGGAGTGATGCCCAACTTCTTATGAAACCAACAATCTAGATGTCGGCCCATTTCTCACTAAAAAGCAAAGTTAAAGTCCAGTGCTAAAGAAATAATATCAAAGATGACAGTCAGCTGCTTAAAATCGAAAGTCAAAGATGACAGCCAACTGCTCTGTGCTGGAGATATATCAAAATCAAAGCTAACAATCTAGCGTTAAAGAAAATCAAATCAAAAAGTGTAGTTCAGAGTGCTGAGGTGTCAGCCCATTGCTGAAAAAAAGTCATAATCAAAGCTGTCGACCAAGTTGTTAAAAAACAAATCAGATTCGAAGTTTACAACTTAGTGCTGCTGAAAATTCTCATTCAAAGGGGGTGTTAAGGTCACAGTAGATGGTGACAGCCCATTGCTAAAGAATAGCCATACTCAAAGATGTCAGCTCAGTGCGCAAGATGAACCACAATCAAGGACAACATCCCACTGCTAAAGAAAACTTCCGATCAAAGATGGCAGCCCCCTTCTGAAGAAAATGCTCAATCAAAGTTGATAGTCAACTGCTAAAGAAACGTTACAGCCAAAGAGCACATTCCAGTGTTCAAGAAAAAAGGTACCATCAAAGGTGATAACCCAGAGTTCAAGAAAAAGGCACTATTAGAGATAACAGGCCAGTGCTCAAGAAAAGTCATCATCAGTGTTGAGGAAGAGGCACTTTTTAAGATGACAAATCAATGTTTAAGAAAAAATAATCATTTGCTTGTTTGTTTGATTTGAGGTTTAACGTTCCCGTCAACATTTCATGACGTTGCTTCCAATTTAGAGGGACTTTTGCCCGACATTGAGATCAAATGACATCTCAAGCCCTGACGTCCAATGAAACCAATACGGTTTATTTGCACGGACGGTCCGACCCGCACTACTTTTCCTGGGCCTGCTTAGAACCGCTAAGCGGTTTACTAGTACTCATGTGCGGTCGGTTTCAGCTCTACGTGGAAGCATCATGCAGCCCAGTCTATTTCTTCAAGCCACGATGGGCGGGGACCGAAAAGTCATCATCATTGTTCCAGGAAAGGTCACCATTAAAGATGACAGTCAAGTGCGTGCTCAAGAAAAGGCACCATCAAAGATGAAAGAAGAGTGGTCAAGACACGTATTAATCAAAGATGAGTACTCAATGCTGAAAAGAGTCTAGGGAAATGTCACAATCCTGTAGGGCAGGCCAGTACTCGAGATCATACAAAATCAAAGAAAACAGCCCAGTGCTCAATTAGTCAGAATCGAAGGTGGCGAGTCAGTGCTACACGCCGTTTAAACCAGGGGTCGCAGGATCGATCCCGGGCTTCTCCAGACTTTCGGATGAGTCTTTAAACCGAGGTCCCGTCTCCGTATGACCTTAGCTGTTGATGGGACGTAAAACTCAAACACTCCACTCCGTCAAGCGATTTTGGTACTTATCGCCTATGCGAGCAGCGACGGTTCAGGCGAGCCTGCGCATCCGCGCAGTCTCGCCAGAACCTTAGCTGCTCGCTCATACAAGCAGTGAATCAAGAGGAACCTTCAGACAGAAAGCCATATCCCTGTCCCTCTTAGTGGCTGGGCATGCGCAGTTAAAATTTGTCATGACGGAATGCTCGAAGACACAAATTCGCTTGGCGGGGCTCATATGATAAATAGGATTATCTGAAGCCTCTGGACTGGGTGCATGTGCTGTGTTTGGTAAACAGCGTAGACCCAGATCAGACATCACAGAACGCGGCGTCTGGGCAGGGTCTTCATTGTTTGCTTTAAGTACACTAATCAAGAGTGAAACAATGTCCTCTTTCATAAACATTTTCCCAGCCTACAGTCAGAGACAAATCGACCTTACAGTACTGTCAGTACTTTAATTTTTTCTGTAACTAGGAACAGATCGTATCTTTCTAATGTATCGTAATGAAGGTATGGTTGTTACGACAATGCGGATGTCTTATGGCTGTTAAAACTTAATAGGGTGTGAAACCCTCGCAATTACAAAATCATAAATATTAAATGTTCAGTTTCGGCTTTAGTAAATTACCATTGAAGAAGTTATGAGGCGAGCAGACAAACTTAATGAGCAGTAATTCATAAAAAGAGAAGCACAAAAAAAAAACAACTACAAAGATGTCACAATATCAGACCAAGCATAATAAAACCTGTCTCGGAGCTTTGTGACCAGGTATTGCACAAGTTTTCCTGATCAGCTAGTATAAGACAGTTATGAATCTTGTAATTTTAAATACAGAAATCACCATAGCAACGAACACAAAGGTGCTGATCAGACTGCGCGCATGTGCAGTCTGATCTGCACCTTTGTTGTTCGCAAATGGTAAAAAAGATATTTTCTTATGACGTTGCTTATATAATGGTTCACCATTTGCTGCATAAAAGTCAAAATGCATATCCATGAGCATGTAATAACCATTTTATATGGTAACTATGATTTTGACTAATTTGTTTTTAACAATATTCAGTCTTTATCGCACCTGTCCCATAATGCATCCTTGAAATCACTGCGAAATTCAAAGCCCCAGGAGAGAATAAAAAAGAAAAAGATTTTATTTTGGAAAAAGAAATGGGCTATATGAATGACCTCGGGGAGGGTCTATCCTGAATAGTGTACAGATTGGTTTGAGACTCGAGGCTCTAATCTTTCTACTCGACCATATTTGCGTACGATTTGGTATTAAATGTGAGTTATTTAGATATAGTGTGGGAATTCCGATGGGTACGAATTGCGCACCCCTTGTGACTGCTTTGTCCTTGTTCTGTTATGAAAGATGTCCCTTTCTGTTGAAAAGCAAATGAAAGATGTACCTTTCTGTTGAAAAGCAATCTGAAGTTATTACAACTTTTAGAACATATTAATCTCGAATTCTAGATACTGGGATGATTTAACAAATACCGGTATTGGCCCTACCTACTTCGATGGTTTGATCAGTCAAATTTACCCTTTAGAACTTCAATTAAATAAAGCGGCCCCGACCTCCGCCCCCACCCAGCCCCAAATCCCCGTCCCAAACACCCTATCCATTGTCCTTCGATTATTTTTTTATCCCTCTTTTTTCAAAACCCCACACCCTTTCACAAAACCGCTTTATACAAAATTAATCCTATTTAGTATCATAACTTATACCAATATCCCCCCTTTTTGTTTTTTTTCTTCATCCTATCATGATTATCCAATTCTCATAATGTTGTTAGTATCACTACATGATATCACTTGTTTCAACATACCATTGAAGAAGTTTGTAAATCGCCATTATGTTTACATGTCAGTTGTTACTGAGAGAAGAACTATAGAAGTACTTGTGCTTTCGTTCTAATCCCAAATTGTATAATAGCTTGTCACATGTTGTAATGATGTTATTGCTGTAGTAATAAAATATTTTTAAACCAATTAAATAAAGCAAATTCTTTTGATACCGAAGCCCTAGTTTTGGATTTACATTTTATCATTTTCAGATGGGTTTGTTTCATGCAAAATTAATCATAAACGCGATGGTTTTGATTTTGAGGTTGTACAGTTTCCCTTCCTTGATGGTTATGCTCCTCTTGCGGCATCCTATGGTGTTTTATATCATGTCATGTAACTGACTTTAAAATACGTAATAATTTATTAACTGCTAAACGCGCGAGTTACACCCCTTGAATATCAACCTGATTTTATTTGGAGATGATCGCATATCCCTCGAAAGTAATACTACACTTTTTAGAGCTGTCAGAAGTTACATTAAAAATACGAAACGATTTTCTGATTAGTTTAGTAGATGCCAATCACTCCATGCTCACCCGGGATGGCGCACACTATTTATTTATTTATTTATTTATTTATTTATTTATTTATTTATTTATTTATTAGTTCGTTCATATCATTATCACGTGACTATAATTTATTGATGTCATTTTGTAGGGGAAGGGTCGTAACTAATGTTGAGAGAACTTGTGACCCAACCTCACTGCACACATATATATGTAATAGTTGCAATAAAATATGTTTATACTAACTGCTAAACCTCTTAATCACGGTGTCATAAACTTCGCAAAGCCCTTTCTAAGTTTTAGATTTAGTTTCAAAATTCAATGTTGGACTTAAATCTCTTCTGCAACAAGGCCTATCGGAATCTGAATTTTATGGTGATGTGGTATATATAGAATCAGAAAAATCTATGCATGCAATAATTTCAGGACCCAATTTCGTAAAATTATTCTTCGATATAAAAACGATTGGGTACAACATAAATGTTATACGACAGTCTGCATGCATGGCAGTTAACCCAATCACGGCCTCTTTAATTGCACGCCGGCGTGTCGGGCCTTAGACTCTATGTCGGCTCCAGCCTAAAGACTTAGTGAAACTTTGCATTATGATAACTCATCCGTGCGACATAGTGCATTTTTCATATCTCCAAAATGGCTACTTTTCTAATGAAAATTCGTGATATTTTTCTTAAAAATACTTGAAACGTAGGTTGTGGGTGCTTGTTAGAACCGCCTCGATGAGGCGGTTCTAACAAGTACCCACATCCTATGTCGTGGAAGAGAAATAAGAAAAATATGTATACCCCCGTAAAGCCCAGTTTTTTCACGGACGAGTTTACGTGATGGTTAGTAATGTCGCGTGGTGCCTCATGCTCTGTCTCTAGTCGCGCCCACCGGTTCAACGTTTGGTTTTCTTTCGCTCCAGCATTTCATTCATACTGTCAAGTCCTCATCATTGTTTCATCTCTGTATTCGTTCGATTCTTATGTTCTCGGAGATGTTGCACTGACTGAATAAAAATTCCCTGAACTATTTGTCTAAACCACGACAGAACGTAGAGCAAGGATTGTGGCCACGTCAAATCTATTTAAGCACCACAGTAAACTACTTTTTACTGACCGTTCCAACGCCGTTCTTCTATCGCAGTTTAATTGTGTTATAGTTCGATTGTGCATGTATGCATTGCTTATATCTTTTTTTATTTTGGATAGCCGTTTGGCCATTTTGTGGGAAAGTAACTGTCCTTTTGGCTTTCCGCTTCAGATGTTTTCATAAGGGCCTAGTTATTTTATGTTCGTGTTTCTTTCCTTTTGATGTCTCAGATGTGAGGTGTGGGGTAACTAGTTTGAACTGGAAGATGGTTGATTTCCATAGTTGTTCTTTTGTTTAACATTTCTCATTTGAGACATGTCTTGGTATCTGAACAGGAACTTTCAAAGTCTCATTTCATTGTCTTATATTCGTGTCATTCTTTGTTATGTCTCTATATCCTTCTGGGTTCTTAATTTTTCAGAAATTAATCCAGAATTATTTTTGAGCAAATGGTTAACAAGCTTTATTCCCACTGAACTAAAACTGAATATGGCTAATTCTTTGGATACGGCAGCACCCAGTCCTTTTTAGATTTGGATATGTCGGCCTCTAGTGGTATAATCTGATCTAAGATATATGATAAACGGGATGATTTTGACTTTAATATTGTAAATTTCCCGTTCTTAGAAGGGAATATCCTCCGTTCTTCTTCATATGGAGTATATATTTCTCAACATATTCGTTTCGCTAGGGTTTCATCTCATGTCGACGTTTTTAATAATCAAAATAAACCTCTTAAACAAGACTGTCGGTATCATAAACAGTGGTTAGTTGCTGTCGAGTCCTCATCGTTGTTTCATATCTGTGGTTGTTTGATTTTTTGTAATCTAGGAGATTTTGCACGGCATTCATGCGGACTGAACAAATTACAGTCGAACTTCAATTGCTCAAACACCTTTGGGACCTCAAAAATCTGTTCGAGACAGGGGTAGTTCGAGCCACTGAGGATTACTGACAGGAGACATAACGTGATACTTTTAAACATCCTTTCGGTGTTCTATAATGAAAATGTATGCTGTATGTACTCATTAGAATCGCCTCATCGAGGCGATTCTAATGAGGACACACAGCATACATTTGCAAGATAAAAGACTAAAATGTTCTTAATTATCCCCCACTATTTCTTATGTAGAGGATTTCGCTAGGGACTCAAGAACGGGTTCGACTCATCCATGGTAAACGAGCCATCGCAGTTCGAGCCATCGAAGTTCTACTGTATTTGTCTAAACGGAATCAAGGGAGAGGATTGTTGCCGCGTAAAGTCGATAAAAGTCCCTCAGTAAAATTCTTTTCACTGACCGTTCCAAGGCGGTTCTTCTGTCGCGGTTTAGTTTTGTTATTGTTTGTCATTCAATGTGTGTATCGCTTAAATCTTTTTGTTTTGGATAGCCAATTGGCCATTTTTTTGGCTTTCCGCTATTGGTAGGTCCATTAGGGTCTAGTTATTTAATATTTGTGTTTCTTTCTCTTTTGCGTCTCTGATGGAAGGTGTGGGTTAATTCCTCCTGAGCATTGCATTTACTTCTATTTTTGAAAGCTTTCTAAATTTTATCGACGGCACTCTGAACAAGTTGAAATATACAAAGTTAATTAAAAAAACACTTCTGGAACAGGACATATGAGAACCAGAGATTAATGGAGATTTGGTTTATAAATTTTGAAAAATTATGAAAAAATCTGATTTTCAGAATCAATTCAAACTACAATAAAATGCGATTCAATATAAGTGTTATTTTAGAGCCAGCATAATAAAAGTAAAGACAATGCAATTTTACCCACAGCAGATGTTTCTATAACAAACAATGACTTATTTGCTTACTTTTATATTTTGAGCAAAAATAAGAAAAATATCACACGTTTTCATCTGAATATACAATAATACAAATAAACTGTTGATTTATTTTATGGATTGACCAAATGTTATATGCACTAGTGAAACAAAATCACAACGAATCTTCAGAAATTGCAAGTTTTAGAGACGGGAGAGTGCAAACTAGGTCTCCTTGTATGAACTTCATTGATTACATTGTGGAAGTTTGAACATATTTGAGGGTCACTGATGAGGCCTAAATGGCCGAAACTAGCTAGTCTGGCCTAGAAAACATGTACACTCCATATTTTCCAGTTATATGGTGTATGCCTTTCTTCCAAAGGATAACCCTTTCTAGAATATATTTTATATTTGCTTATATTGCAACAAGTAAGCTATTATTTTCATATTAACAGGTTGCGAACTTAATTGCACCAATATGCATTTAGCCGCATCATAAGAAAACCGGGTCTTTTGTCTCCTACAAGCAATGATTGCAAAGATCAGTTTATATGTAAAGTCAGATCAGTTTATATGTAAAGTCAGATCAGTTTGTACATTTGCAGAACCTAATCAGTCCATATTTCTGTAAAGCCAGACCGGTCTCCATATCTGTATAACCAGGCAGGAACCATTGTTGTAAGCCCTGGCGATAGACTGGAGTATACCGAGGTTTCGCTCGGTCAGTAAATGCTCAGACCAGCCTGTGCGCATGCGCAGACTGGCCTGAGCTTTTGCTGACCGCCCATATTTTAAATCACATTTTCTCCCTGAAAGGCTGATTGCAATATGTAACAAAATTCATCTGTCATTTTAGAACATTGTTTGATGTTATCATAAAAGAAACATGTTTTGCCAGTATCATTACCGTTAAAGGATCTTTCATGTGTGGTCAGGCGGAAGATTAAATGTAACATCAATTAGAGTTATCACTTTTTTCAACACCGAAGCTAAAAAAGATGGAAAAGATTTTGAGATAGTGCCGACCAACCGTGACATAACTGAACACCCGATGTCTTTATATAAAAAGCAAATGCTGGGTGAGCTCGGGTAAAGCACGAGAAAATGGTATGTGTGACAACCTGTTCTTTATTTTGAAAGGGCAGTACTGATACAATTCTTCCTTTCATGATCCTAACAATGACATTTTTCGACGAAGAATTCCATATTTTCATATCAGAAGTGGCACAAGTACCAGACACTTCAAACACTACTCGGCTTGGCTATGTCATCATCCATGTATTATTGTTTCGGCATAGTCTCTTTGAACCTTAATGCATTTAGTCCATCGACGTCGAAGCTTTTCATCAGGAAACTCCGCCTATATAAATTTGACCCCCTGAAACACCACATTTTATAGTAAAACTGGGTTTTTACAGGGGTATACATTATTTTTCTTATTTCTGTTCAATAACATAGTTTGTGGGTACACTTTAGAATCGCCTCGATGAGGCGGTTCTAACGTGTACCCACAATCTATATTTTAAGCAGAAATAAGGAAAATATCACAACTTTTCATCTCAAAATATTCGTTTTTTTTTTCGCCATTAAAATTTACAAAGTTTATGTATAGACGTGTTTTCGTAATATTTCTTTTAAGTTTCAAAATACCTTAAAGCAGCACAAGTAATGTCATCATCACATTAAACATGGACACCACGCATGTCCGATTGCTGTTTAGCAGTTCTGTGCTGTAGTCCTAGCTTCAAAGGATAACCTCGTTTTTTAGAACATTTTACCTTTCACAGGCTTGCAAGTGGCTGGTTAATAGGCCTTGATGCTGGTTGTGAGATCATATCTATCACAGGAGCCAGATACTTTATCTACACTTTTTGCATCTATTCTGTTGTAGCACACTTTGACATGTCATTAGAAAAGAGAAACTCATCTAGCACCTCTGTCTGCGCCTTGGGTTCGGCTTACGCCTTATTCCCATCAAAGCGATACGTAACAGATCTGGATCTACACTGTTTGCAAAGACATGGTTTGTCGTGTTCAATGGGATAAGGGTTAAACTAACACGGCCGGTGGGTCGGTCATCGAACTCTATGACGGCTCAGGCCTAAATACTTACTTTTTAAATTAAATAAGTCGGTTGGTGCCTGATACTCTGTCTCTGGTCGGACCCACCGGAGTGCAAATGTTGGTTTTCGTTTACTTCAGCACTGGCGGACTGAACAAATTATTTGCCTAAACCACGACTGAACCAATGGCGAGGATTGTGGTCACGTGAGCCCCGCCAAGCGAATTTGTGTCTTCGAGCATTCTGTCATGACAAACTTTAACTGCGCATGCCCAGCCATTCAGAGGGGCCAGGGATATGGCTTTCTGTCTGAAGGTTCCTCTTGATTCACTGCTTGTATGTGCGAGCAGCGAAGGTTCTGGCGAGACTGCGCGGATGCGCAGGCTCGCCTGAACCTTCGCTGCTCGCATAGGCGATAAGTACCAAAATCGCCTTACGGGGCCCACATAAAATTGATTTAAGCCACCCTTCCCCTCACGCCCGCGTAAAGTTTAGGTAGCTCATTTAGCTGAAGGTTCCGGGAGATCACCGTCGTCCGTCCGTCTTCCATCAAGATTGAAAGGGAAACGGTCATGAATTGATGCAATCAGATTCCAAATCCCTCCCAACAGAATATCACAAGGGAAAAAAGTCGAAACATGGAGTTACGACAATAAACAAAATAGACAACAGCAGATTTTTTCCCAAACAGGTGGTGACTCAGATAATTCAAATGTAACTTAAAAGGAACAACATGCATAATGGGGGAAAGAATCAGAATTGCCAACATAAAAAAACAACATTAAACAGGAAGCTTAGAACCACAGCAATAGCATCGACTTGGAACGCTCAGTAAAAATTACTACCCTCTTTTTCAAATGTCTTCTTCTCTTTAACCACCGTGCTAATTGAAACCAAATAAGATGTAGACGTTCCATGAGTTAGATGGACCACAACTTGTTCATAATGTCTTGATCTTGGTCACATGATCACATGACCATGTGGCTGGTTACTACGCCGCCATGCCCATATCTGGTTTGAACCTTTAAATATCTTCTTGTCCAGAGCTTTTTGCCTTAAAATTTTGTACGTAGCACCTTGTACTCCAGTACATGTACTACGAGATTGGCAAAAATATTGACCTTAGAGTCTTTTTTACGGCAAGGTCAAAGTTGGTCCCTTAGCCTTTTGGGTGTAAAAGGTAAAGCAATGCATTTTTTCGAGAACTTATGGTCTGTTTTGTTTGTTTGTTTGATTTAAGGTTTAACGTTCCCGTCAACACTGTAAAGGTTATTTTGGAGACTTTGCTTCCAATTTTGTGGGACTTTTACCCGACATTGAGATGAAATAACATCTCAAGCCCTGTCGCCCAATGAAACCAATAGGGTTTATTAGCATGGACGGTCCACCGCACACCGCGGTCCCTGGACAGGCTTAGATCCTCTAAGCGGTTTACCAGTATTAGTGTGCGGGCGGATTCAGCTCTGTGTGGAAGCATCATGCAGCCCATTTATTTCTTTAAGACCCAACTGGCGGAGGCCGATATTTCATATGCAGCCTACTGACAATGAGAGAACTAAAGTTTATTCCCTTAAGCTTTTGCATGGGAGAAAAGGGAGTACAATGCATTTTACGGAAGCTATGAGATTGGGTACAATATGAATGGATTTCTATAAATGCCAAAGGTCGAGGTCATTTGGGGACCCTGGCTCCAGATCACTAAGAATTCAGGTCCGTCCAAATTTCAAAGGTCATTTTCTCTAAAACTGCTAAGCTAATTTCAGCTAAATATAAAAGAAGACTACTGACAATAGAGGAGCAAAAATTTTGTTCGAATGATTAAGGTCACATGACCAAGATGTCTGCCATGCCCTAATATGGCAAAAAGAACTATTAAAAATCTTCTTCTCCGGAAGTGCTTGGTCAATTGTCTTGAAAATTGTAGCATTAGATTTTTTTCGAAAACTTATGTGCTTTATGAGTAGGTATAAAATGCATGCCTATTAATGCCAAATGTCAAGGTCGTTCGGCGCCCTTCGCCCCATGTCACTGGAACTGTAGGTTCATGGACATTTCAAAGGTTACTTTCTCCAAAACAACAGGGTCAATTTCAGTGAAATTTCATTTGCAACCTTCTGACAAATGCATGACGATCGTTTGTTCGAATAGTCAGAGTATTACGTATTTTATCGGATTCTGGACTGGAATCATGTATTGCGTTTTGCAAACAGTGTAGATCCAGATCTGATCAGGGTCTACAGTACAGTAGAACTTCGATTGCTCGAACACCGATGGCTAGTTTACCATGGATGAGTCGAACCCACTCTTGAGCCCCTAGCGAAATCCTCTACATAAGAAATAGTGGGGATAATTAAGGAGATTTTAGTCTTTTATCTTGCAAATGAATGCTATGTGTACTCATTAGAATCGCCTCGATGAGGCGATTCTTATGAGTACACACAGCATACATATTCATTATAGAACACCGAAAAGATGTCTAAAAGTATCTCATTATGCCTCCTGACAGTAACCTCAGTGGCTCGAACTACCCCTGTCTCGAACAGATTTTCGAGGTCCCAAAGGTGTTCGAGCCATTGAAGTTCAACTGTAGTTGCTTACGATTAATAAAGGGTTCAATGAAACAGTCCAAGTCCTCGTTCAGGACCATATCCCCTGGATACACTCATGACAATCAACCCACCAGTGCTGTCAGTGCTTTGATTGTATTGGGCCCAGCATCACAGAAAGACACTGGAATGATGCTTTTTAGGTCAACCACGCTTCCTTTGCGACACTCATCGATTCTTTGGCTTGATAAAAAATGCGCGCGCGGAGCCTCGCAGGTGCACGTGCGATTTTTCAAGTCATGTTTTCAACAGGGGTCAGACGAATAAAGAGAATTGCTAAAGAAACCGATATTAATTGATAAATTCATAGAGGCCTGATTTATTGTATTATAACGGAGAAAATCCTTTTTGTTATTTATCCTTAATGATCAACACGACAGAAGCAGAGAACATTTTAGAATAGTTCATTCATTCATTCATTCATTCATTCATTCATTCATTCGTTCGATCGATCGTTCATTCGTTCCATCATTATTTCGTTCAATCAATCAATCAATCAATCAATCAATTAGTTATTTAGTCAATCAATTAACATACCCATCACTCACTCATTCACTCACTCACTCACTCACTCACTCACTCACTCACTCACTCACTCACTCACTCACTCACCCACCCATTCACTCACTCACTCACTCGATCAATCAAACAACTGATCTTCAGGAGAGGTGTGATCACTCATCAGAGTCTTCGTTGTACGTGCAGGATTTATTCGGGCTGTCTGGGAACACGGTTTTTATTTTTGTGGCCCGTGTGTTACAGAACAGCCATTGGAACAAGGGGAAGAGTAACAGCAATACAAAGTATGGCGTAAAATAGAACGAGTACAAGAAACACAATGACATGAGCCCCGCCAAGCGAATTTGGGTCTTCGAGCATTCCGTCCTGGCAAATTTTAACTGCGCATGCTCAGCCACTCAGAGGGGCCATGGATATGGCTTTCTGTCTGAAGGTTCCTCTTGACTCACTGCTTGTATGAGCGAGAAGCGAAGGTTCTGGCGAGACTGCGCGGATGCGCAGGCTCGCCTGAACCTTCGCTGCTCGCATAGGCGATAAGTACCAAATTCGCTTGACGCGGTCCATATAGTAAAATTCGCTATTTAGACAAACTAAAATAAAGGCATATATCGAGACTTTCTGTTTTCTGCATCCAATGCTCTCTAGTGGGAGACCATCTTTTGAACAGCTCAAATGAAGGTCTTGATTTGGAAATTAAGTGAAGTAATACATAATTGGACAAACACAGTATCATAATGTTCTAAATATGACAGTCCTGCTGCGACGACAGACAGTACTGCTGTGCCAAGACCCAGAGTTCCTACCCAACAGACAAACAATATCGACTCAGTGAAATCAACGGTGAGTACTCTCTGGTGCGTTTTGCGGCAGACAGCTACAGCTTCAGAGTCACCTACCAGTCAGTACGCTAGGCAGACTGACGGGCAGTTTTTTATAAGAATTTCGTGACAAATTCATCTGAACTACTAAATACCGGTAGAAGCCGAGTTTTTACCTTGTAGGTTATTGAATTATGGTCCAGGATGTTGGATAATTTTACCGTAATACTGCACGAACACGCAATTGTAGCCATGTATTGATGTTAAATGGCATTTTAAGGGCTGTTGTAAATACGCAGTAATTATTTTCTTCCGCGACTTAAGAAAACCAAGCTATGGGAATATGCGCAAAGTGAAGGCTCTGATCAGACTGCGCACTCGCGCAGTCTGATCAGAGCCTTCGCTTTGCTCTATACCGATACCTTTTGACATAAACCACTACCATGCAAACCGGGACGTTCCAAATCTGGCCCAGCTGATACGAGGCTGGTTTCGTATTTTCTGTGAGTGCATGCTTGAAGACATTGTTTCACTTGAAGCGGCTTATATTTATTCAGAATAATCAGGCTCGCTACCTGATTAAACTTTCACAGGAATGAACATTGATTATAAACCATCGGTCCTTTACTGGCGGAATGTGACAGGCACACGAACATGTGGAAGTTTTTCGAATCCAAAATCATCGCCGGCCCCCGCCCCGCAGGGCTTGAAAAACAGATGAGCTGCATGATGCTTCCACTCAGAGCTGAAACCGACCCGCACGAGCACTGGTAAACCGCTAAGAAGGTCCAAGCCTTCCAAGGCAAAGTGGTGCGTGGCGGATTGTTCATGCTTATAAACACTGTTGGTTTCATTGGGCGGCAGGGTTTGAGATGTCATTTCATCTCAATGTAGGGTAAAAGTCCCACAAAATTGGAAGCAACGTTTCCAAAATGACGTAAATAGTGTTGACGGGGAAGTAAAACCTCAATTCAAACAAACAAACAAAACATCACGTATACTGTTCATTTAAAACATCAGGGGCCAGTTGTTCAAAACTAACATCGTTAGTTAACATATCGTTAAAACTTTGATCATTTAATATGGGAAATATGCTATATGGGAAATATGCTAATATTTTTGCTGAAGAAATGTGAGCAGATTTTGCACACAATTTTTTAACAAAAATAACATTATTTTAGATACTGTACTTCCTAGAACAGTTAACAATTTGACCGCTAACGAGCTCGTTAAGCTAACGATGCTTTGTACAACTGGTCCCTGGAAGGCCTAGTAGGTGTTTTAGTCCTTTCGAAGATTTACTGAGGACTTCATGCGGACTGAACAAATTATCTGTCCAAATCGCGACAGAAGTAAGGGCTCGAGGATTGTGGCCACGTAAAATCGATTTAAGCCCCCACCCCCAGTGGAATTCGTTTCACTGACCGTTCCAAGGCGGTTCTTCTGTCGCGGTTTATTTTTGTTATGGCTTGTCTTTGATAGTGTGTATCGCTTAAACTTTTTTGTTTTGGATAGCCAATTGGCCATTTTGTGGGAAAATAGTCCTTTTGGCTTTCCGCTATTGGTGTTTCCATTAGGGTATATTTGTTTCATGTTTCTGCTTCTTTCCCTTTTGTGTCTCTGGTGGGGGCTGTGGGTTAATTGTATCGATTCGTGATCATTGCCTTATCTTCTATTTAGTAAGGAAGCTAACGTAGGCTAATCATAACGAAAACACGCCAATATAATTCTGGCCCCCTTGAACCCCACTTTTATATAGCAAAAATGGGGTTTACAGGGGTAAACCTTATTTTTCTTATTTCTTCTCTAAAATATAGATTGTTGGTACTCGTTAGAACCGCCTCGATGAGGCGGTTCTAACGAGTACACGCAATCTATATTTTGATCAGAAATAAGAAAAATATCGCAATTTTCATCAAAACATCTTTTTTTCGGCGATAAAGTTTACTCTGTATTTGTATAGGCGTGTTTTTGTAATGTTAGTGGAGTTTACTAGAGTGCTTATTTTAACACTTTGTGATGCCAGTTATGGGCATTTTCCCTAAATGTAATACAAACTCATGTAAGCCCAACTTTATATAGAGAAAACTCGGCTTTAAAGGGGTATTTCCCTTTCAGAAGGGGTTATTTAATTATTGCGATGAAGCTTAGGAGGTGAAAAACGATTATCCTTGGCACCGGCATAGTAGTACAGCATAGCTTTGGTCATAGAAGGTCCTTTTATACCGACAGTCAGGATTCATTTACATTTTATCGGGTTGTTTTCTTTTAGCTGTCAATAATCACCAATAATTTGGGCAGAAAGACATTTAATATTGGAGACAGTCACCATATTTTTGCCATTAACTGATTTTAATGGATAAAAATATCCATTTATTTCGTCTGCCATAACTTTTCAGCGTCAGACGAGCCTGCATCCTCGCGCAGTGTGAAACACTACAGCTACATCTTTTCATAGCATTGACTATTCGCCACCCTTTTACAAGTTATTATTATTATTATTGTAGAATCCGATCGGAACTACAGGTACCCTGCCGTATTATGTCGGTGTTATGGTTTCAATGTTGATAAATACTCGTCTATTTATAAATCATAACAAACAACGGTGTTTTCCACAGGTACGTAAAGGGTTATATTCTAACACAAAAGCACTTAATTTCGCAACCGAATGTAATCAGGTGTAGCGCAACTAGTAGCGAGCAGCGCCTGAAACGACTGTTTACTTTCCTGAGGGTCGCCGGTTCGATTCTCGCAGACAACCTTTTTTTTCATAAAGCTATTAAAAGCATGATTTATTTTTTTTTCTTGATGATTTTTTTATAAAATAGTTTCAGAATTTACATTTCTATTATTTCTTTTTTAATTTTCAATTCAGTTTATTATTTTTGTATTATTATTTTTTCGTGAATGGTTATCTATTTATTTTAAGTTCAATACATGTCATGTACAATTTTAGAGATCAACTTCACTTTTGATTTATAATAGTGAATAAAAAAGAAACACCAGCAAGTACATGTACAAGAGAATTGAAATACAAGATGCCATAATTTGATACAATGGAACCTGATTGGCCTAGACCCTATATGTGACAAGTGAAAGTAAAGAATAGGCACACCAATAACATGACTTGAAATTAACATTGATTGGAAATTTATAATTTAATTCATGTTGATCATACGTTATTTTAACGTTTATCGATTGTTATAGTCACAAAACTGCACTTGTCAGAACCAAAAAACTTCGCTTTGTCAGCCGACAAAGAGTCTTCTGCTGTCAGAGTAGCATCACATGACGACACTTCAACAGCAGGGCAACCGAGTATGAACTAAGGAATGTTCAGTAAAAATTTATATCAGCACAAAAAAATGCATGCTTCACGAGAAAATCGAGGATTTTTTGCTTTTGGCGCGAAAAAAAAATGTTAAAGAAAAAACATCCCCAGCGGGATTCGAACCCGCATACTTCAGCTCTACAGGACCGTGACTTTACCACTTGGCTAGCGTCGATACAGTGCAGGTATGGTATTTTTTAGCCTGATACCATCACACTAATAGGGAGTCACCAAAAATAAAATTAGATCATCCAAAAATAACATATAATTGCGTAGATAAATTTAAAAATAACCTTTATTTACAATAATATTGACAATAACAAACTGACAACTGATGTCGGTTTTACTGTACCTGACGCGTAAGTCGATCTCTGCCATCGCTTTACGTATTTTATAATACAGATTTTGTCATGATTCGGCCTTAAAACTGATACGACAAGATAACCAAGAATTAGAAATTTGAAACATTTGTTATTTTGGACAGGTTAATGTCGCCATAAAAATGAGCATCTGACGTGATCTACCTATTTTAGAATTAAAAAGAAATTTAAATCGAAATGAACGTTTAAATTCATAGTCATTAAATGAATTAGGAAACTTCTGCCTGCCCGATCAGCTTTACGAGGGCGTGTCCAACCGTTCGCGCGAAAACAAAACGCGACTTGAGTTATTTCAGAAACTGAAACAAGATATGATTCTACCGATTATAATGTTATTAATCAAATAATTTCGAATTGGCCCAGTTACAGGTCCGAGGTCTGCTGTATTGGCACGAGGCCGAAGGCCGAGGCCAATACAGCTGGCCGTGGACCTGTAACTGGGCCAATACGAAATTACTTGATTAATGACAATTTTATTAATTGACACAATTTAAAACATGATTTATGATTTTTGAATATTGGTTTACTTGGTGTAATACAGGATAATCAATTAATAAAGTCTCACAAACGAATCGCCGTAATCAAATGGGCAACTATGTGTATCATATATGCTTTGCCATACACTGGCCAAACATATATGTTGCCGGGACTACGGAGTGTGGCTATCCTATTTGTGGATTTCTGATTATGGGGCAAAAGCACAGAGGAAATTCTACTTAGATTAGAATCCTTTATATCGTTCAGTTACATATATGCTAATTACAAACATCACAGTCACATGTATATACACACACATGTCCTAGTCTATCCCACTTGGTCTAAGACAAAGGTATTATATGAAGAAGGACTGGCTAAGTCCAGCACCCTATCTTAGCCCAAGTGGAAGATTCCAGGAAAAAGAATAAATAAATAAATAAATAAAATGATAAGTAACTAAATAAATAAACTTCAATGAAGTGTCTTGATTAGGTTGGCGGTCAGTTCAACCACATGTGCAATATCAGTTGCGCACGATCCGCACCACTAGCTGAACGTCACTAGCTTCCAGAGTGAATAGTCAAACTGACTAACATATTTCTGCACACAAGTGCCACACAAATTTAACTAATGAAGGCCTTAAGTCAGTATTGGCGCGCCATTGACTTCAATGACAGCAATTCAGCAACGGCTGATAAGCACCTGCTGACCACGGAGGGGAGGGAGAAACTTCAGTGTTCAAGACTGCAGTGAAATCCCGCTATAATTAAGACCACCTAAAATTAAGACAAATTATGCTTTTAAAAGCTTATTTGGAAGGTTTCAGGTACATTTTCTTTGTGTTTTCTGCAGCCAGTGTGCTCTAGTGGAAGACCGCTTTTGGGACTGTTCAAAAGTGGTCTTAAAGACCACTTTTGAACAGTCCCAAACGTGGTCTTAATATAGGAATTTTACTTTATTCGCCCAACAGTTCATCTAATGCCTTTGTCGGCTTTCCTGACAACTTTGACATGCTAACGTTACGCTTACGTGTTTTTTTTTTTACTCGAACCTTTGGTTGACCTAAACTGTTCATAGTCACTAATATTGTTGTTTAAGACTTCAACACGGCAATTCTTACACATTTTTACACAAGTAGTTCAATAACAGCAATTCAGCAACAGCTGAAAACCTCCTGCTAACCACGGAGGGGAGGGAGAAACTTCAGTGGCCAAGACTTACCGCCTAATAGTTCATCTAATGCTTTTGTTGGCTTTCCTGAAGATTTAGACATTCTAACGTCATAGTTAGTGGGTTTTTTTTGTTCTCCCTCAACATCACTCAGATTTCTCCCTTTTTACAGTAATGCCAATCTCCTAGCACGGGAATTTCGAGGTGCATAAGTTACCAGTACCTTCTAAACAAACGACCTAATTTTAAAATACATAAAAAAGTTTTTCTTTAAAAGGCCATATTGCAGCTGCTAGCAGGTGACCCAAAGTGTCTTCTAACCCTAATTTATTTTGATTCACTGAATGTGTTTTATCATTACGACCAAGAATATATATGGCTAAGGGGTGGGGATTTGAATAATTTTTGCGATATGAGTTTTTTTTTATGAAGTGGAGGGGTGGGGAATGGCTCCTGCAGACCCCCGGTGTCACTGAATGCGTCTTATCAAAAGGAACACTATTTTATATTGTTTATGGGTGGGGATCTGAACGGCATATTGCCTTGAGGTGGGGTTTGGCCCCGGTGCACCATCGGGGACTCCAAGGATAATGTCTCTGAATGCGTCTTGTCATAAGGATCATGAATATATATGGTTTAGGGATGTAGGTCTGAACAGTCTCTCAGATATATGGCCTTTTATGAAGTGGAGGGGTAGGGCATGGCCCCGGCGCACCCTGGGAGACCCAAAGCCGGCTGGTGTCACTGAATGCTTTTTTATCATAAGGAACAAGAATATATACGGTTTAGTGGTGGTGATCTGAAAGGTTTCTGAGATATTAGGCCTTTTGCGAAGTGGCATCTCTGAATGCGTCTTATCATACGGAGCAAGAGTATATATGGATTAGGGTTGGGGAAGTGAATGGTTTCTGAGAATAATTGCCTTATGTGAGTTGGAGGGGTGGGACATGGTCCGGCGCATCCCGGGGGATCCCCAGGTTAGCATCTCTGAATGCTTCTTATCATAAGGAATAAGAATATATATATTTTATGGGGAGGGGATCTGAACGATTTCTGAGATATTGGGCCTTTTATGAAGTTAAGGGGGTGGGGCAAATCTCCGGCGCACCCTGGCGTTTGTTTGTTTGATCTGAGGTTTAACATCCCCGTCAACACTGTATAAGTCATTTTGGTGACGTTGCTTCCAATATTTTGGGACTTTTACTCGAAATTGGAATGAAATGACATCTCAAGATCTGTCACCCAATAAATCAACAGTGTTAATAAGCATGGACGGTCCGATTTGCACCACTTTGCCTGGGCAGGCTTAGATCCTCTAAGCGATTTACGAGCATGCTAGTATGCGGTCGGTTTCAGCTCTGCGTCGAAACATCATGCAGCTCATATGTTGTTTTTTTTTAGCCCCGATGGGCGGGGACCAACTGCACCCACGGGACCCTTTGATAAACTTTCGGCGGATTTAAGCATGCACCCAGGCGATGTTTTGGGTCCGTGCTTTTGAATTTTGAAACCCTCTTGCACAATTTCATATCCATATCTCTAATATCCTAAATTTTCAGAACGATCCATCCAGTGGTTTCTGAGAGCTCGTCCGGACAAAATTTGGGCGGAAAGAAGAAGAAGAAGAAGAAGAAGATGGTGATGAAGAAGAAGTAGAAGAAGAATAAGAAGAAAAGAAGTATTACAAGGAACACAGCAAAACCAATAAGTCTCCCCACTTCGTTTGGGAGACTTAATTACTATAATACACATGTGCGACAGGGCTTGAGATGTCATTTCATCTCAATATCGGGTAAAAGTCCCATAAAACTGGGAGCAACGTCTCCAAAATGACCTTTACAGTGTTGACGGGGACGTTAAACCTCAAATCAAACAAACAAAATACACGTGTGTTGCAAAGGCATCTATTATATTTATAAAACTAGGATTTTTTTCAGATGAACATGTTTAATATAGAGGATCTTACATGAGTGTTCATGTATTATTGAATTTATTAAACGAGTTGAGGAAAAGGGATAAAATGCGAGGCTTTGCCGAGCATTTTATCCCTTTTCCTCAACGAGTTTAATAAATTCAATAATACATTAGCACGAATGCAAGATTCTATTTATCATATGACATTTTTGAAACGCGTTTTATTCACGATTGTTGATAAAAATGTCACTATTCCGCCGTTAGTAAACGCGACTTCGTTAAGGACGTCATACATGTAACGTTACGGGACGTATTTAGCTAATTTGCATATTTAATCCACTAGTGGATTATCGAAAATATTACATGGCGTTATTACACTCTCAGACGCGACGTCATATTTTAAATTTTGCTTATTTCTGCTCCAGACATAGGTAGCAAGTGGTCATTAACCCTTTTTGTACCATATGGAATCTTCCTTCTTATATATAGCAGGAGTTCATTTCATAATTTTGGGGTGTCACGTCGTGTTTTCTTCAAAATTGATTTGGAAATGACTGAACTTTAAGCAAACAGTGGAGGCCCTGATCAGACGCCGCGTTGTGCGGCGTCTGATCTGGGCCTGCACTGTGTGTCAGGGTACCCGTTTTGGGGTTTTCGGTACCAAATGGGTTAAACTCGCCTCTATAATGCGGTTCATACGAGTACCCACAATACATATACAAGACAATGCATATGGTTTAATGCAAAAAATAAGAGAAAAAAGTGAATACCCTTCTAAACCTCATTTCGCACTGTATAAATGGGGTTAAAATGGGGTATTTATTAGCGGGATGATAGAAACGTGGATATGCATAAGATTCCATAGGGGCTGGAATCATTTTTTTTAGGATCGAACTCTGATCATTATCAATATTTCTACCTCAAATTAGCTGGAATTTTGAGGGGAAAAAAAACACCTTAATTTTACTTTAAAATGCATTTATTACGTATAAAATATCATATTTTACAATGAAATGATGAAAAACAGGATTTTGAACAGTTTCGATCTTACTCATTTATAAAATAATTAAAGCCCTTATATAGATTTATGGAAAAGGAGTATAACCTGTAGAGAGAGAGAGTGTGTGAGAGAGAGAGAGAGAGAGAGAGAGAGAGAGAGAGAGAGAGAGAGAGAGAGAGAGAGAGCTGTTTTCAAAACAGCAGTTCGTTAGGACGATGACGGCGATTACTACTAGTACTACTACTACTACTTCTACTAATAATAATAATAACATTGTCATCATTATAGGTCGATGAATGTTTACTGAACATTACGTCACACGGGCCGGTCCATCTGATACCGTTATCTAGGGAGGACAGTGTCATCAGTATATGCAAAATTCTTAGATAAAAGTTGAAACACATTATCATGCGCAACAATAGAATACATTGTTTGAATTATAAAAGACAGAAAATAAAAATATGACAAAAATTGTCGAGAAGAACTGAAAACTTAAAAACAAATACCTTATGTAATAATTTGATGGTAGGCATCGTTTTGAATGTAAGTTTACTGTACGCTCAAAAGCTCGTGAATAACAAATAGCCCAGTGGTTACAGTTACAGTTCAGAATTATTGAAGTCCGCGGTGTGGTGAGGGCAAGGGGCGCAAGAGACACTCGTACGGTGTAATTATTTTAAAACTTTTCTTTTTTCTCTTTTTTTCTGTATTATTATAAATAAAAATTAGCACATATATTTTGAGCCTTGCTACAGCTCTACGTATAGTTTTGATTGTTTTTATTGTATATATTTGTTGTTTTATTTTATTCTAAGATTCCCCCCCCACACACACACACACACACACTTCACACTTTTTCTTTTTTTAATTTTAGTATGTAATTCATTATTTTCAAATTTCAGCGATTCACATTGACTTGAATTTCTTAATTTTAGAATCTCATATTTCAAAATTGCATAACAAAAAGAGTTTTGATTCTTCGGCAGTCATAACGAAACGCGCCTATATTATTTTGATCCGCTTGAACTCCACTTTTATATAATAAAACTGGGGTTTGCAGGGTTAAACCTTATTTTTCTTATTTCTGCTCAAAATATAGATTCTGGGTACACATTAGAACCGCCTCTTCGATGCGGTTCTAACGGGTACCCACAATCTATATTTTAGAACATAAATAAGGAAAATATTGCAATTTTTCATCATAAATTTTACATCTTTACGGCGGTAAAATTTACAGTGTGCATATGCATGTTTTCGTGATGGTCGGTAGATTCATCACCCTCAGTAGCAGTCTCTGTACCTTCATCGCTATCATCTCTAATGTCACTGTCAGAGTCCATTTCAGCCTCAACAGCGATGTCGCTTTTTACGATAGTCCTGTTCAGGCCCCCGCCCATTGGGGCTGGAAGAAATGGAAGGGCTCCACGATGCTTCCACGCAGAGCTAAACCTACCCACACACGAGTTCTGGTAAACCGCTTAGTTGATCTAAGCCTGCCCAGGCAAAGCGGTGCGAGTCGGCCCGTCCATGCTTATAAACCCTATTGGTTTCTTTGGGCGACAGGGCTTGAGATGTCATTTCATCTCAATGTCGGGTAAAAGTCCGGCAAAATTGGAAGCAGCGTCTCAAAAATGACCAATACCGTGTTGACGGGGACGATACACCTCCGATCAAACAAAAGAATAGTCCTGTTCAGACTTTTCGACATTTGTTAAGCAAGCAGACTATTCTTTTCCAACAATGCTTCCACTGCCTTCTTCGATCAGAGCCTTGAGATATGTCATGTGAAGCTGAAAATTTCTTTTTGCAAATATAACCTTTCAAATTTCCCCATATCATCGTTTTGGCATTCAGACCAGGGTGGTATGGTGAAAGCCGCAGAACTTAGTGCCCGTGTCTCTTCAAAGGCTGGTCAACTCGATAAGGAGGAGCTGGTTTATTTCGTCTGCAAAGTTCCAAAAGCTCAGGTTTGAATATTTGCCACAGGCTGCATTAAACTGTATATTAAAGGAAACAAGTTGGCTTCCTTCAAAAAAGGAATCCAATACGTGGGCTGGCAATTTTTCTAAACTTTGGGTTTTGGATTATTTTTAAAACACATAAGATCATCAGTTCACCAGCAGTTTATTTGTAGAACAAATAAATAAATACAAAAAATATTGAAACTATTTGTTGTCTAAAGTATTTTAATTGTCTGCAATTAAAAGAAAAACAAAGCATTTTTTGAATAGCTTATTGGTACTCTTATTTAGCAATAATAATCACATTGTTACAAAATCAATAATAAAGCATGTTTCGGTGAGAGATGTGCAGTCATATACAATTTAAAAATGATTTAGAAGTTGCTTCTAGATAATTCTTTAAACTGAATGACTTATTACATGCGAAGGTATTTTGATTTGATTTTAATGTTATAGACTAGATTTTGTCTTTACACAAAAGTATCTTTAGGCTAGATTTAACGTAATGTAAGTACTTATCAAAACTGGATCTGCCACGAAAAATGATTCACTTAAGTGGTTATAATAATGGCGGATAGGATTCTCGCGAAGATTAATATAAAAAATAGCCACCATTTTTTCTGTAATTTATGGAAAAAAAAAACACAAACAAATGACAGGAATATCTGCACATTATAAAATGCTAAAACTTGCTTAAATCAATGAAAACATTTCAATCGTTTAAACATTCATGTATTCGAAAGTGTTTCAAATGAAACTTAACTGCTCTGTACCGTTCAGTATGACTTATTTTGTGCATCGTTTGAGAGCTGTTTCAAATAAAAATCAAAAATGAGTTCCTTTAAGAGCAATGAAAACATTCATAAGAAAGAAGATGGGTCATACCACGCAGCCTCAAAGTCTGACTTAGGCTAAACTAATGTAAATGTTTATTTTACGTCAGTTGTCTCCCCGTACATCAACCATAGTGCAGTTTGTGTTTTACTTTTGGTCCTTTGAGATCAGCGTGAATATTCTGAGAAATCGGAAATAAATTATTGGTTTAGACTCATATTCTAGGCGGGTTTTTAATTATTTGGACCCCATTTTGATTTATATCAGTCTTGGAATCGACTGCCTATTCGAGATTCGCAAAATTGCAGTATGTTTCCTCTGGCTTTCTTTGCCGGATCATTACAGGGTCACTGATGAGGCTTTATTAGCCGAAACTACGTAGTATGACCCATCTTCTTTCTTTTGAATGTTTTCATTGCTCTTAAGGGAACTCATTTTTGATTTTTATTTTCCTATGTGGTTGAATAGTCTCAATGTATTAGTAGTTTTAGTGCCAACGAATTCCCAAACCTTTTCTGCCCATTGCTAAATGAATACTACATGTATCCAGCTTCAATCTCCATTTGTCTATTACATTATATTTATATACAGACGTCTCAAATCCGAAGATTTGGTTTCATATTTACCAAAAGCGTAGAACGGCGTCTCGGGTTAGAAGTCTTAGTTACATGTTTTACCTAAAGTTTTACATACAGTTACATGTTTTATTTACCCAAAGAAGTAGAAAGCTACACAGACTTCTTTTTTAAAAACGGACGATTGTAGTTGATGGCTGATTACGTGATTTGTCCGAGGGTGGGTGGGGGTTGTCACTCCTGCGTACGGCCTGTAGGTCAATGAATATACGTCACCGAATTGTAAAGCTGTCTGATGGTTTCTCTTCGTTTGTTTATATAGAAGCCTCCGTGGTCGAGTGGTTACGCTTCTCGCCTTGTAAACCAGGGGTCGCAGGTTCGATCCCGGGCTTCTCCAGATTTTCGGATGAGTCTATAAACCGAGGTCCCGTCTCCGTATGACCTTAGCTGTTGGTGGGACGTAAAACTGAAACACTCACTCACTCACTCGTTTGTTTATAGAAAAATTACTCTGCAACACCGACAGGGATAAGAATCCAAATACCTACATGAATCTACTTTCACCTAATATGTAAATCATCGCAATAAATGCAGCTTATAATAAAGGAATGAAGTTTAACCGCATTCTGCTTTTTCTGATCGGTTTTATGCAGACCTTGTACTTTTCTGAAAAAAACAAAAAGTTTATTCCTTGACATGGCCATCACGTTACAAAGTTAAAGTAATATACACCCCTGCAAACATTACTTTATTGAGGGAAAATGTGGAGTGGGCAAGGGGTATTATTCCTCAAAACATTACGATAATACACCTGTGCGACACAGTGCATTCTTTCTTATTTATATTGCAAATATTGGTTGTGGGCACCCGTTAGGTCCACCTCTGCTAGGCGATTCTTACACACAACCCATGTCTTGGAGCAGAAATAAGAAAATAATTTGTACCCCTATAACCCCAGTTTTCTGTATATAAAGTGGGTTTGATGGAGTGTTCATTTCACGGACTTTTCATTTTTGTTATAGTGCGTACATTACACTAACACCCTTGCAGTGAGCACTGCTGTTAAGTAGAAGAGAAGGCAATGATTTATATAATAAAAAGTGGGGATTGCAGAGATAAGGATTAGTATTGTAACTCTACTAAAAAGAAGGTTTAGAATGGCTTCACTGAGGCGGTTCTAGCGGACCTCCAATGATCGAGAATAAGGCAAAGAAGACGAATTCTAAAACATGCCCCTACATGTAGTTTTAAACCTGTATCAGAAATGTAAAGATTCAACACCTGTTTTTGGGTCGATTGTTTTACAATCGACCCAAAGTTACTAAGAGGCAAATCAAAAAATAATGCTGTTGCCCACGTGACAATCACTGATTTGGGGAAACCAATATTATCATTATAAATAGAAAGCGTCGCGCTCTTTTTGTCGATGTTACATGTAAGTCAGAGCTATCTATAGAGTCTGGTAAGGAATCGTGTGCTGGGTTCCGCAAACACTGAATACCCAGATCAGAATGTGGCGCGGAATGTGGCGTCTGCTCAGCCGGCTGCTCAGGACTACACTGTTTGCTTAAATACTGGCATTTAAGGATCAAACGAAATAGATCAGGCCAATGCCAGGCTGCCTCCGTCATGAAAGGAAAACAAAAACAGTATCTTAATATAGCCCGCGCTCTCACGCAACGACTTTCGGAAAATACTATTAATAAAATTGTTAGAAAGAAATGGACGTTTGCACATATGTATGCTAAGCCGACCAAAAAAAGACAATAAAACGTTACTTTTCACACTTCTGCTTATAACATATCTAAGAACCTAGGAATATTTTAGAGCAAAACTTTTAAAGGTGGTATCGTTATTAGACATACAGCATAGACCCAAATCGGAAAGACAGTACATCGCGTCTGATCAGGACCAGCACTGTTCGCCATATATACAGCAACATTTTCATTTTAGAACATGATTCAGGTCCGTACGCAGACTCTATAAAATGTGGGGAGGGTGCGAATTCCGGGTAATTTGCAGAATGTGAAATACTGCATGAATTTGAGATAATTTTCCAAATTAGGAAGGGTGGGTGGGGGTTGTCACTCCTGCGTACGGCCTGCATTAACAGGTAGAATGAACAAATTACTTTGTTTGAAAACATTGCACTGAATCACTGTTATTCAGTAGCTAGTGGTGGGACTGAGCGAGAAAATGCCAGAGAGGAGAAACTATGGCAGTGTGGATCCTGATCAGCAGAAGCATTCGATGGATCTACACTGTTTGCAAAGGAGAAGTGGGATAAAATGTTATATTACATGCATAACAGAGAAATACTATGATTTCTACCAGACATGATCTTGGTATTTTCCTTTTTGCTGAGAAGAAATATTTCCTCTTAGCCGGAGAAATAAATCTGATTCTCTTTAGTTGGAACTACTTTATGTACAAGATACAAGATACCGCTTTTGCAGTAAAACCGTTATATTCAAATGCGGGAAAGTTTCAGTCTCGTCGACGTCATTCATGACGTAATTGCAATGGTGTCTGGGAAGACATCAACAGACGTTCAGAATGAGTGACGTTTGGGTCGGATGCAACTCTTAAACAAAAGAAAACATGGACATGCGTTTTATCACTGAAACACGTTGTTTCTTCTGTTTATGTTCAAAACTGTAGAAAGCGCTTTCAAAATGGCGGCCATCCAGTTTTTCTTTCACCCAGCTTCTGTAACACTACGCTGATTGAACCGTTAACATGAACTGTAAACAGTCAACTGAACGGAAATTCAGACCCCAAATTCAAGATC
The DNA here is from genome assembly GCA_963580285.1 of Lucinisca nassula. Classification (NCBI taxonomy): domain Eukaryota; kingdom Metazoa; phylum Mollusca; class Bivalvia; order Lucinida; family Lucinidae; genus Lucinisca; species Lucinisca nassula. The sequence continues at coordinate 3,480,834 of OY757012.1, forward strand.
CATTCGGTCCTTAAAGTCTATGGTAGTGCATGTAATATAGAGTATAGAGATTATTCATTTCTTCTATTTGAAATGTTGTATTAATAAACATTGGGGGGTGGGGGGGGGTGGGGGAGGGGGGATAAAAATCCGTTATCGGATTGTTCTACATGTACCTCCCTCGGTATTTCAAACAGGAGATATACGTGTACCTGTAATAACTTTTCAAGCACATATCAGTGTATATTGTCTTGCATATGAGGCTAAGCATTATCAAGGAAATATTATAAATCTGTTGAGATGATTGGATATATTTGTATACAGAAGGCGAACAAACACATTAACAAATGATACGTTAATAATTTGGAAAATATCACGAAAACACGCCTATATAATTTTAACCCCCTTGAACCCTACTTTTATATAGTAAAACTTGGGTTTCAGGGGGGTTCACCTTATTTTTCTTATTTCTGCTCTAAAATATAGATTGTGGGTACTCGTTAGAACCGCCTCGATGAGGCGGTTTTAACGAGTGCCCACAATCTATATTTGTGGCGGTTCTAACGAGTGCCCACAATCTATATTTTGAGCAGAAATAAGAAAAATATCACAATTTTTCATCTTAAAGCCTTCATTTTTTCGGCGATAAAAGTGGCAATGTATTTGTATAGGCGTGTTTGCGTAATGTCTTGAAGGAAAATGCTTCCAGTACAACACCAAGAACGTCATTTATTTTTTTTTTTTTTTATTTTTTTTCACTGAATACTTTTCTTATAAAGAAGCGATTTAACGAGTACCCACAATCTACGTTATAAAGCAGTGTTGCTGTTGGTTGTTTTTATCCGCGTGACTATTGCTGGCGATGAACAAAACCCAGGCAGCAGTGTTTAGTCTTCTCCCTGTGCCATCAGAGGGCTGTGTAAAACGTAAAATCTAGACTGGACTCATGTACGGGGTATTGACTTATCAATCGACACAAAGAAAATCTGCACTGGGCTCGTGTACGAGGCATTCTCTAATACAGAAACTTCACGCCTGCTGTTTATTGTTGCTGACAATTAACAAAATCGCGGGACTGGTAGTTTATAGCACCTAAGAGGTGCAGTGTAAAAAGTAAATTCTGGGCTGTGCTCGTGCAGGGGGGCTTTGGTAAATAGTGTATACCTGATCAGATGCCACATAACGCGGTGTCTGATCAGGTCTACTCCTACTCTGCTTGCTTTAAATACTGGAATTTAATGGTTCAACGAACAGATCAATTCTCAGTTCAGGATATATTTTCCCAACCTACACTCAGAGACGATCGACCCACCGGTACTCACAGTGCTTTGACTTAATATTTCCCCAACTAAGCTGTTACTGTTACGCAAACAATTCTGCAAATCAACCCAATACATCTTAAACAATTATGTAGACATAACTCTACATGGAAATGTACCTAGCTATATAAAAGCGGTTAGTTCAGTCCTTATTAGTTTCTCTGTGTGTTCTTACGTTAGAAAGTCTTGCAAACTAATGTGATTTTTCAGGCCCATAAAAGAGTTGAAACCGACCCGCACACGAGTACTGGTAAACAGCTTAGAGAATCTAATCCTGCCCAGGCGATGCGGTGGGAGTCGGCCCATCCATGCTAATAAACTCTATTGGTTTCATTGGACGACAGGGATTGAGATGAAGGTAAAAGTCCCGCAAATTGGAAGCAACGTCTGCAAAATGACCTTTATAGTGTTGACGGGAACGCTAAACCTTAAATCAACCAATCAATCATTCAATCAATCAATTAGGGCCATAAAATACTGTTGCTAAAATATTCCTTCTTTTCAGACCAAACATAGATTTAGATAATAAGGATACTCGTTAGAATCGCCTCGACGAGGCAGTTTTAACAAATACATATCGATCTACTCAGTGCTATAGCAGTAGTAAAGAAGTTGCATTCACCCTTGCGAAACCTTGCATTTTTGAAAAGCCCCATGGATAAATTCAACGTATGTGCACTGAACTAATATTTTCAGGTTATTAACCCCAAAACGTTTCTGGAAATGACTACCCCCATTTGCCTAGCGTTCCATAAAGGGCACAAAGAAAAATTGAACTAATTTTGCGAAAAGTTGAGACAGAAATCAGAAAAGTAGAGACAGAAATCAGCCTGCGCATATGCACAGTCCGGTCAGGGTTTTGCTGCTTTTATCAAAATACATGCAGCGAGCAGACGACAATTCTTCCGACTGCCAGTGAAGCGCTTGGCATTAATGGGTTATTTACAGTTCAATGGGAAACCCGTTTTATTTATTAACACATTTACGCAGCTGGTCCCTGCTAATGACATAGCAGACTACCAAAGTAGCGGAGATAACGACGAGGGAACCAGGTATGACTGACTCAGCAGTTAACCTTGCTGAACTCGGGTATTTCCAATACCGCGTCAGTGCTTATGCTATAAATAGACGTAATGGCTTCTGCTAGCTACCAATCGTTATGTTGTAGCCACCTAGCGGAGACATTTACGACAAGGGAACCAATCTAGTGGAGGTAATAACGAAGGGGAACCAATCTAATAGGGAACCAATCTATTGATCCACGTGAAGCAAACGCTTGATTTCGTGCTTGATTTCGTGGCTGAGAAGCGTCTCGCAAACGTTGATGTTTTACCATAGACAATTTTCAATCTCGTCCATATTCTTACTGCGTGGGCCTAATAGGCCCACGCAAAAAGAACGAAAAACAAAAATGTTATTCAAAATTTGAGTTTCGAACCTACGACCTTTTGATAACCTAGATCGTTAAAGTTTATGTATCTAACCAATACCGCCATATCGTATACCTCTAACGATGTCATATCAGTATAATATATAGCAAAGATTTTGTGAATTAAGCGAGGGAAAAGTTGGTTACCCCTACATAACGGTTTCCGATGGAATGGTCCGTGTGACGTAGTGTTCAGTAAACAGTCATCGATCTATACATGTATCATTATTCCAGCCAAGCGGACTGCATTGACTTCAAAAGAATTATAGCGTGGACTCGAATCACAGCAAACGAAAATATAGAAAATGTAGTTTCCAGGAAAAATTTGTAAACCCCCGGAAAATATACCCAAATTTAATTAATCAACGAAGTTGTCGAATGTCGATGTAGTATCTTCATATTTATCAAGAAAAAATTCTACATATTTTCGAACCCTGAAATATGCTGTGAGCCACTGCACACCACGAAAACAGGCTTGTATAATTCTGCCCCCCCCCCCCCCCCATTGAATCCCATTTTCAAGTAGTAAAACTGGGGTTTACAGGGGTAAACTTTATTTTTCTTGTATCTACTCTAAAATATTGATTGTGTGTACTCGTTAGAACCGCCTCGACGAGGCGGTTCTAACGATTACCCACAATCGTTATTTTGAGCCGAAATAAAAAAATCACAATGTTTTATCTTAAAAATTTAATTTTTCCGCGATAACAATACACTGTATTAGAATAGGCGTGATTTGATGATGAGAAAATCTGGTTTATTTTATTTGCGAACAATATAGGTGAAGACCAGCCTGCACTACCGCGAATATTCGCTTCTCCTCAAGTTTCAAAACCTAAAATTTCAAGACCCTGACTAGTCTGTGTAGATGAGCAGGTCGGTGTGTGTCTTACATGATCATATACCACGAAGACAGGTTTTCTCATCGGGTGGGGTGGGGATGCGGGGTGGGGTTGGGGGTGGGGTAGCTAACATAATACTCTATAGATATGTTGTCCTACTGTGGCTTGAGCTGGTTAAACTGTCTCTCAAGGCAAATGCGCCCAACGTAGACTCAGATCAGCCTGCGCATTTGCGCCGGATGATCAGAATCTTCGCTATGCGATACGGCCAAAACATTCTTTCGCAGACAGTCAAGGCTATATTTTGTCTGGCTTACTTTTTATTTTGTTTGATTTGAGGATTAACGTCCCCGTCAACACTGTAAAGGTCATTTTGGAGACGTTACTTCCAATTTTGTAGGACTTTTAACAGACAATGAGATGAAATGACATCTCACCCCCTGCCGCCCAATGAGACCAATAGGGTTTATAAGCATGGACGGGCCGACTCGCACCGCTTTGCATGGGCAGGCTTAGATCCCATAAGCGGATTACCAGTACTCATGTGCGGGTCGGTTTCAGCTCAGCGTGGAAGCATCATGCAGCCCATATATTTCTTCAAGCCCCCATGGACGCTTACTTTTTATTTATATATTTATTTTAAGATTATTTCATTTATGTAGAACTGACCGTCAATCAGAGGTTGGCGAAATCCGGAGTACCCGGAGAAAAACCACCTAGCCTCCCTATGCAGAACTAGGAATCTCACATGCGACCCGATCTAGGTTCGAACCACACAGCTGTGAGAGACGTAATGATTAAAAGACTGCTGTCTTACCAACTAGACGACGGAGGCCCGCTGAATACACAGGCTGTTCTGAGGCTTTGCTGAGTTCACATGTCTAAATACACGTTTTGGATTGGAGCGGCTTCATTTGGTAAGCATGCCTATGTGAAATAATGGCGTACAAAATCGTGTCAGAAATAACAAATATTAGGTAAAATTGTATTATCTTTATAATTCCAGCTTTCAAAATAGATTATGGTTGCTCGTTAGAACCGCCTCATTGAGGCGGTTCTGACGAGTACCCACAATCTATGTTTTGATAAAAAATACGGCATATAATTTATAACCCCGTAAACCCCACTTTTCTCTATACTATGAGGGGTTTAGCGGGGTCTTCGTTCCACGGACTTGTTATCCTGGTGTTTTAATCGAAATATGGCGGGAGTGAATGCTTTCGACTTAAGGGGCCTTTTCACCTTAACGTGCCGTCTTTGTTAGTGATACGCGAATAACGGGGCAGGTGATACTGTAAACAATGGACAAATTATAATCAATAGTTCACTTCCAAATAAGGAAGTTTCATTTTCCATTTTTGAAATTTTGCAGCCTGTTTGTGCCGTGCTTTGAAAAGTTAATCAACATAAAGTCGCGTTAATTTCACTCTACAATGGTTCTTTTCGCTGGCGAGAAATACGCTCAATTCAAAGTCACACGCAGTGTCCCGACATACTGTGAAACAATGTGGCACCTAGGTGCAAACTGCTGCACTGTCAAAACTGGGGTCAATAGAAATATTGTTTTCTGTCTATTCTTCATTCCTTTCTTTCTTTTTTTTCCGGGTGGGGGATATTTGTTTTGTTTGATTTGAGGTTTAACGTCCCCGTCAACACTGTAAAGGTCATTTTGGAGACGTCGCTTCCAATTTTGTGGGACTTTTACCTGACATTGAGATGAAATGACATCTCAAGCCCTGCTACCCAATGAAACCAATAGGATTTATAAACATGGATGGTCCGACTCACACCGCTTTGCCTGGGCAGACTTATTTAACGTCACTGCAGCTGGTGTCTGGGAATGTGTGGCGGCCGTTAAATGTCTCCCTGCACTACATCATAGTGTAGTTTATATTTTCTTGTCCTTTGGGATCATTGATAAGGCCTAATTGGCCGAAACTAGCTAGTCTGGCCCGGAAAATATGTACAATCCATATCTTCTAGTTCTGTGGTATATTCCTTGCTTCCAAAAGATAACCCTTTTATAGAACATATCTAGAGATCATTTAAAGGTGCATTATTGAGCTATCTGGCAAAAAATGCTTCCAAAAATAAAATACATATAGCCGATATTTTTCTTTAAAACAATACAAATGAATGCATTTTATGCAAAAATGCGAACAATTTTGATGACAGGTAAACAAGGTTGAGAGGGATTCCCTAACTAGGTTTCGAACACTAGTTAGATCTATTTTTAGTTCGTGACACAAATATAATCCCCATATATGACGTTATGCGACGTTCATTTTTGGCCTTGTTTGCTTAGGCCATGCCTGAATCGGTCAAAAAAATATGACGCTGAATACCATGCCATAAGTAACAACACTCAGAGACGATACTGTCGCCATGTATGTGTTAAGTGATAGATTTATTTTTAGAACAGAAATTCCGAACACATGTTCAGAGCGAAGGGTAAACACGAATGAAAACGACCATTTTCACAGAGTTCTGAAGCTGCATTTGGCTCCAAAAGTGTACACATGACAAAGGAGTATGCTTTGAAGATAAAAACCAGAAAAAAAAAATTGAGACCCGGTAGCTCAATAATGCACCTTTAAGCGGTTTACCAGAACTCGTGTGCGGGTCAGTTTCAGCTCTTCGTGGAAGCATCATGCAGTCCATCTATTTCTTCAAGCCCCGATGGGCGGGGGCCGAGGGGGTGTATGGATAAGAATTAAATGGTACTTTTTTCGCAAATGCCCAATATGACGAGAGAGCAGTGGTGCTATATCTATCATTCTGTTCAAATGCCGTGATTGTATACGAACGATCACAATGTTTGTTTGATCAGAACTACGAATAAATAGCTTATGCACATGCACGCACAACGGTGAATTGGGTCAGTGCAGTCTGACCAGAGTCTTTGCTGTGCGTTGAAAAGATGCCCGATGACCCCAAAACTTAATATTTTTGACAGACAGGACTGTGCTTTTTAAATCTTCGCTGGCATAAGAGTACCTTTCCCGTTTAGTTCTTAATCTACAAATTTAACATTTTGTGATATTTGTCATATTTGGCTACAAACATACATGTAGACTACGAATACTCGTTAGAACCGCCTCATTGAGGCGGTTCTAACGAGTACCCATAATCTATATTGTGGGGGTAAGAATAAAGAAAAATACACCATTGTAAACCCACTTTTCTTTATATAAAGAGGGAGTAACAAGGGTTTGCATTACAGGCACCTGTTAAACGTGGTGTAAGTAGCTGTTTTCTTTACATAAAGATGGGTTAAGTGGGGGGGGGGGGGGCTGCTTGTTGACAGTAAATGATAAAATAATTAAGAAACATTTGGTAAGTTTTTAACGATTCTGTGGCAAATACAAGAAAATGCCCAATACTTTTGCACAGTAAGCCCCTATTGTCTCCATATAAATCATATAAATAGGGAATTACAAGGGTGTTCATTTCGCTAATTCATTTCACTCATTCTTTTACTCCAGCATTTCAGTGGTTTCTTGCAGCCGAGTCCTCACCGTAGTTTCAACCCTGTGGTTGTTTGATTTTTGTGTTCTCGGAGATGTTGGACTGATGAGTTAGGAGGCCTTCATGCGGACTGGGATTGCGGCTGCGCAAAATCGATTTAAGCCTCCCAGTGGAATACGTTTCACTGACCTTTTAAAGGCGGTTCTTCTGTCGCGGTTTAAATTTTGTTATGGTTTGTCTTTGAGTGTGTGTATCGCTTAATTTGTTTTTGCTTTGGATAGTCAATTGGCCATTTTGTGGCTATTGATGTTTCCATTAGGGTCTAGTTGTTTCATGTTTGTGTTTGTTTCCCTTTGGTGTCTCTGGAGGTGTGGGTTAATTGTATCGATTCCTGATCGTTGCCTTCACTTCTATTTTGTTAATCTGGTGCACACGCCTATCAGAAGATACTGTTTCGTTTGAAATAGCTGTATCATGTTATCGTTTGTATTTGTTTGATTTGGTGTTGAACGTCCCCGTCAACACTATATCTTGATAGCAACGTGTTGAAATAGATAAATAAATAAAAAAAATAAATAATAAAAGCTATGACGTAGAGTGTGGAAATAAATAAATAAATAAATAAATAAAGTAAATAAGCAGCAGCAAGCAGCAACAACAGCAATAACAATGTATTATCTCGGACTCCTGAACTTGATAGTCGAGTTCACCCTCACATTTTCTGCACTAATCTTAGATGCAAACACGAAAACTACAAAAAATACTTCGAAGTAGATGTAGTAACAAAGAAAAAACAACAAATGCAAGCACTCTTGTCAAAATTGACGCTATAATGGAAAAAAAATATATATATATGTGTACTGCGAGCAGCAGCGGCTCTGACGAGACTGCGCATGCGCGCCAGAGCCATTGCTTGTCGCCTATGCGACCATAAACCTTTTCTAATGAACTGTCTTATCTTGTGGCAAGCTGTTGAAACCTCTGAATTAACATAAACAGTAGTTTATTACTGCACTATGTAATTACTCTAAACTTTGAACAAATTTGATGATATGGGTAAAGGATGTCATGTATCTGATTGTCCATGAAGTTGGCTGCCAGTTGCCAGTTGCCCATTCAATCGGCAACTGAAAAAAGGCAGCTAACTTCACATTCTGAATGTCAATTCGCAAATACTATTCGATTTGAGAGGGTTTTAGAGTATAACAACTCTATAGGCAACTGCCAAACGACAACCAGATGTCATTTCGCAAATTCTAGTGAATTGGCAACTGCCAACTGGCAGCCAACTACCAATTCGATTTGAAAGGGTTTGAGAGCATTACAACTGAATAGGCAACTGGCAAACCGCCGCCAGATGCCGCTTCGCAAATTCTAGTGAATTGGCAACTGGCAGTCAGATGCCATTTCGATTTGAGAAGGTTTTAGAGCATTACAACTGAATAGGCAAGTGGTAAACGGAAGCCAGATGCCAATTCGCAAATTCTATTGAATTGGAAACTGGTAACTGGCAGCCAGCTCAATTTAAGAGGGTTTTAGAGCTTTACTACTGAATAGGCAAGTGGTAAACGGAAGCCAGATGCCAATTCGCAAATTCTATTGAATTGGAAACTGGTAACTGGCAGCCAGCTCAATTTATGAGGGTTTTAGAGCTTTACTACTGAATAGGCAAGTGGTAAACGGAAGCCAGATGCCAATTCGCAAATTCTATTGAATTGGAAACTGGTAACTGGCAGCCAGCTCAATTTAAGAGGGTTTTAGAGCTTTACTACTGAATAGGCAAGTGGTAAACGGCAGCCAGATGCCAATTCGCAAATTCTATTGAATTGGAAACTGGTAACTGGCAGCCAGCTCAATTTATGAGGGTTTTAGAGCTTTACTACTGAATAGGCAAGTGGTAAACGGAAGCCAGATGCCAATTCGCAAATTCTATTGAATTGGAAACTGGTAACTGGCAGCCAGCTCAATTTAAGAGGGTTTTTAGAGCATTACAACTGAATAGGCAAGTGGTAAACGGCAGCCAGATGCCAATTCGCGAATTCTAGTTAAGAGGGTTTTAGAGCAATACAACTGAATAGGCAACTGGCAAACGGCAGCCAGACGCCGATTTTGCAAATTCTAGCTGCCGATTCGATTTGAGAAGGTTTTAGATCATTAAAACTGAATAGACAACTGGCAAATGGCAGCCAGGTGCCAATTCGGAAATTCTATTGAACTGGCAACTGGCAGCCAGCTACCAATTCGATGTCAGAAAGTTTTAGAGTATAACAACTGAATTTGCAACTGGCAAACGGCAACCAGATGCCAATTCACAAATTCTAATGAATTGGCAACTGGCAACTGGCAGTTATCTGCCAATTCGATTTAAGAAGGTTTTAGAGCAGTTCAACTGAAAACGCAACCGGCAAACGGCAACCAGATGCCGATTCGCAAATTCTAGTGAATTGGCACTGGCAGCCAGCTGCCAATTCGATTCTAGGCGGTTTTAGAGCATTACACGTGACTGAATAGGCAACTGGCAAACGGCAGCCAGATGCCGATTCGCAGATTCTATTGAATTGACAACTGGCAACCAGCTGCCAAATGGATTTGAGAGGGTTTTAGAGCTTTACAACTGAACAGGCAACTGGCAGTTCTAGTGTACTGGCAACTGGCAGTCAGCTTTTTGAACCCGCTCAAACCCGCGCTGCTAATTCACTAGAATTTGCGACTCTGCATCTGGCTGCCGTTTGCCAGTTGCCTTTTCATTTGTAACAGCACACCCGCTCCAACTCTTTTTGAACCCGCCCAATTCCGCATTAAAACATGAAGAAGGATCAAGTCAGAGACGACCCTCGCGGATACGCATCGATCGAGTGGATCGCGGGCTAATCGAGGTGTTTTCAAGGTGTTATACAGGTATAAAATTGATTGTCCCCGCTACCGCCGTTGCCAGTTACCTATTCAGTTCTAAAACCCCTCTCATATAGAATTGAGAGCTGGCTGCCAGTTCCCAATTCACTAGAATTTGCGAATTGGCATCTGGTTGCCGTTTGCCAGTTGCCTATTCAGTTGTTATACTCTAAAACCCTCTCAAATCGAATTGGCAGCCGGCTGCCAGTTGCCAGTAGCCAATTCACTAGAATTAGCGAATTGGCATCTGGCTGCCATTTGCCAGTTGCCTATAGGAAGCAGAAATAAGAATGAAATGTATACCCTGTACACCCCAGTTTTCCCGATATAAAGTGGAATTTAGAGGAGTATTCATTTCATGCACTTGTTTACCAGATGAAGGGTAAATATAGCCTGGCCCCCTGGCTATGAATTTAAGAATTATAAGAAAACATACCCCTCCTTGACTATATTTCTTCGCATATTAACTCCCTAACCTGTTGAGAAACCCTTTGCCTCTGCTTATGGGAGATTTCTTAAATAAAAACATGTTACAGTGACAGAAGGGGTAAATGTTACAGAAAATGTGCCCACATATGAGTGAGGGCCGTAAAACCAAAACAAACGAAAAAACAACAACAAAAAAACAAAAACAAAAAAATAAAAAAAAAATGGTATGTTGTTCAAAACAGTGATTCACATGCAGCCAACTTTTAATTTCCTTGACGCAGACAAAAAACAAGAAGAAAAAAAAAATACACAAAATTTACAAAACATGCAATTTTAGGAACATGTCAGAAAGCATTATCTAACATGTGCAATCTTACATTTCTGCAGCCACAAAAGACATCGCTTCACTGCATCACGTGAACACGTCTGTGAAATGAGGACCCCCTTAACCCCACTTCATATAGAGAAAACTGGGGTTTACGGGGTTATACATTTTTTTTCTTATTTCTGCTCTTAGACATAGGTTATGGGTACTCGTTAGAACCGCCTCATTGAGGCGGTTCTAACGAGCACCCACAACCTATTTTTTGAGTATTTATAAGAAAAATATCACGGATTTTGATAAGAAAATTAGCCATTTAGGAGATGTGAAAATTGCACTATTTTCGCACGGTGAGTTATCATAATGGAATATGCATGCTTTCAGGCACAGTGGCAGAATGTATACAATTATTACGGTATCTTTATTAACATATAATTTTGTTAAAAAGAGGAAAATGTTTGAAGATCAAATTAGAATTATTGATTTCTCATCTTCATTTCGATACCAACAACCATTTGGATTTTACTTTTCAAAATCAGAATTTAATGCGTTTGCAAGCTGTTTCATTTCTATAAGGAGGCGTGGTCTGTCACAAAACAAGGAGGGGAACTTTGTGGCTTGCTTTGCGGCGCACTCACGCGTAAACGCAGGTGTTACTCAGCCCCACTAGGCATGCGCGTGCCGTACCGTTATTAACATAAACGTCGCGTGCGATTGATCAGTTGATGCCTACATTAAAAAGTATCTGACATTTGCTCTTTTTGCGCCAAATTGAATAATGGGAATTAATAAAAATGAAATTAACCTCGAAAATCGAGAGTACAAATATGAAAGAAAGCAACATAATTAGAAACCTTTTGCTACATGTAACCCGTGGTCCGTGCAAGAATGACGAGTACAGTTGAAGGAAAAAGAACACACAACCCTTGCCACCGAAAGATGGTTTGGTTTTACGGCCCTTTTAAGATTATTTCACTCATATCAAGCCTAGGTGGGCGAAAACCGGAGAAAAAGCACCTGACCTTCCTTTGCAAAACTTGGCGTCTCACATGTGATCCGGGCCAGGCTCGAACGAAAGAAAAATAGACAGTGACGTGACAACGCGTAGAAAAATGAGTAGAGATGCATTCCGACTCACAATCCCGTATATTAACCCATGTTCTGCTGAACACGACGCTCCCTGCTTTTGCAAACAGTGTAGATCCAATCAGATGACTTCCGAAGAATCGATCTGATCCAGATCTACACTGTTTGTCAAGAATTTCGGGACCAGTCAGTACGCTACATCAAGTCATTTAATTGGTTGATAGGGAGAAATGGGTGTGATAAAAAAAATTTACTCAACAGGACCAGGATAATGAAACTGCAAAAGAAGACCTAACCCATAAAATGCCAATCACGACAATTGTCGTCTGCTTTGGCGTCTTCTGGGTACCTTAAAAAGTATATATTTTTTTTTTGCAAACAGTGTGGACCCAGATCAGACTTCTCCTGTGTGCAAAATATTTTTAAAATGTTTGCAAAAAATAAATTCAACAGACTTAATCCTGCAATTACCAGTTTTGGGGTTTCCGGTACAAACTGGGCTAATGGGGACCATCAACTCCAGTTTAGGAACATTCAACCCTCGCCCTCGATGAGACGTTTCTATAGGGCACACACAAGATACCTTTTATCCTATGACGTCGCGTCTGAGAATGTAATAACGTCCTGCAATAAATTCGGTAATCCACAAGTGGATTAAATAAGCAAATTAGATAGATACGCCATGCAACGTTACATGCACGACGTCCTTAACGACGTCACGTTTACTAATGCGGAATATTGACATTTTTGCTAACAAATTAGGAATAAAATGCGTTCTAAATGTCATATGATAAATAGAATCTTGCGTTCATGCTCATGTATTATTAAATTTATTAAACTCATTGAGGAAAAGAGATAAAATGCCTCGCATTTTATCCCTTTTCCTCAACTCGTTTAATAAATTCAATAATACATGACCACTCATGTAAGATCCTCTATAAAGAACACAGAAAAGTTATTTATTTATTATTATTTTTTTGTTTTGGTTTGGGTTTTACGGCCCTTTCAAGATTATTTCACTCATATCGAGCCGATCGGTAATCAGAGGTGGGCGAAAACCGGAGTACCCGAAGGAATACCACCTGACCTTCCGTTGCAGCAGAAAAGTTATGCCTAGTTATTCATAATAACCACTGGGCGCTATAAATAAATAAACCTCAGTGGTATGAACCACCCCTGCCTCGAATACATTTTTATGGCCAGAAACTATATTCGAACGACTACATAGCAGTTGCTCATTAGAAACGCCTCGCCTCTTTGCCAGTAAATTGTGCAGGTAATACATATTTTTTATTAATGTGACGAAGAAAAATAATTTTATCTCCGTAAATACAGTCGAAATTCGATGGCTCGAACACTTTTGAACCATGAAAATTTGTTCGAGTGAGTAAGTGAGTGTTTGAGTTTACGTCACACCAACAGTAAAGGCCATACGGAGACGGGACCTCAGTTTAAAGACTCATCCGAAAGTCTGGAAAAGCCTGAGATCGATCCTGCGACCCCAGGAAAATTTGTTCGAGACAGCAGTAGTTCGAACCACGGCGGGTTACTATAAGTGCCATACCAGAGGGCATGATGGAGATAATTGTGGGATATATTTTCTTATAATAAATGTATGCTGTGTGTACTCAGTAGAATCGCCTCGATGACGCGGTTCTAATGAGTACACACAGCATTTATTTGCAAGATAAAGAAGAAAATCTCCCTAAATTACCCCTATATCGTATTTTGAGGCATTCCCTGCGGACTCAAGAACGGGTTCGACTCATCAATGGTAAGCGAGCCATCGGGGTTCGAGCCATTGGAGTTCTTCTGTAGTTTCACTGATATGCAGGTACTAAAAGCTCACAATTACATGAGTTTGCATGCATGGTAGTTAACCCAATCACGGTGGATAGCATTGCTTCCCTCTTTAATTGCACCCTCAGATTATATGACGGATTGGTTTGTATCCGATGCTCTATCTCTGGTTGGGCCCATCGGAGTCTAACTGTTGGTTTTCTTTTGGTCCAGCATTTCAGTGGTTTCTTGCTGTCGAGTCCTCGAGTGGATGTTTGATTTTTGTGTTTTTAGAGATGTTGCAGTGATGAGTAAGGAAGCCTTCGTGCGGACTGAACAAATTATTTGTCTAAATCGCGACGGAAGTAAGGGTGAGGACTGCGGCCGCATAAAATCGATTCACACACACACACACACACACACACACACACACACACACACACACACACACACACACACACACACACACACACACACACACACACACACACAACACACACACACACACACACACACACACACACACACACTCCCGACCCCACCCCTGGTTTTGTGTCTTTATGTCGCGCTTTATTTTTGTTATAGTTTGTCTCAGAATGCATGTATCGCTAATATATTTTTGGTTTGAATAGCCATTTGGTCATTTTGTGGGAAAGCAACTGTCCTTTTGGCTTTCTGCTATTGATGTTTCCATCATGGTGCTTTTTCACCAAGGCGAATGCGCTAACGAATGTGAAAGAATATGAAAAAAATAATGACAAATTTGAAATTCGCGGCAAAACTGACGAATTTGATACGATTGGTCAGAAGAAAATCTAAGAAAAAGGAAAACGTTGTGAATGTTTGCGAAAATGTTTAGAATCGTTACCAATCCTGAAGAATTTCTTATGAATCATATGAATAAGTAGTGACAATTTTTCTGAATTCTTACGAATCCTTTCCGAATGTTACAAATACTTTCAAACGCTGTTGCAAATACTGCCAATGCTTACAAACGTCTTATGACTTAAACGATTACACTGCGTGTGCTTGCAAATATTGTCCTTTCGGCAGTTATTCGTCGGCGTCCGTAGAGTAAAGTCCTTCGATTTAATTAGTCAAAGAAAACTTACTTTCATTATGACCCGAGGCGCGAATAAAAGGGGTGCCAGCAGAGGCAGGGGCAAAGCAAAGACCAGTCAGCCCCTTGCTGACCACAAGGACCCTGCGTCCGATGATAGTGATGACCCGACTAACACGCCCGCGGATTCAAACATGAAAGCGAGTGAAAGTAAGGGCAAGTCTGCCGAGGCTACCAAGAAGTCAAGACCCGAAAACACAGAGCCCCAGCGGGATGAGGAGTCTGATGGTCGCAATGGATTTGCAAGTATGCATAACTGTACGTTAACATTTTGCAAAGTATACGTCGAATTCATCTCCACGAATTCTTGCAAATGTCTTACAATCAATACAAATGCCTTGCCATCAATAAGAATGGCTTCGGATTGCTTATGATTTTTTGGCGAAAACAAGAAGAATACATTTTTCTTGCGAATATTAGGAGCATGTTTCTAATATTCGTAACGCCCGCAAAAAGTCGGCGAATGCCTTCGAACTCTTACCAATATTTGGCGATTACGTTACGATGATTACGAATTGGTGGAGAATGGCATTCTCGGCTCATTCGCAAGTGCATTCGGCGTGGTGTAAAAGCACTATTAGGGTCTAGTTATTTCATGGTAGTGTTTCTTTCCCTTTGGTGTCTCTGATGAGAGCATGGGTTCACTTTTATTTTGCTAACCTGGAAAGTATCAAGAAAAATTCTAGAGCATAGGACAATCTTTTACACATATAACGAATACCCATTTAAACCCCATTTAATATCTGGATTGGTTTTTTTTTTCTTGTTTTTATCCGAACCTTAGATTGTGTGGGCACTAGTTAGAACCGACTCAATGGGGCGGTTCTGACCATTACGATAACACACCCGTGAGACATACGTTGTGCATTTCTTCACATCTCCAAAATGGCTACTTTTTTATGAAAATCCGTGAATGTTTTCTTATTCATACTGCAAACTCTTCGATAGCACAGTGGTTAGCGCATTCGACTTGATCGAGAGGTTGTTGGTTAGAATCCGACCACCGGAGGCGAGGGGTGTCTTTGGGCAAGACACGTAATGCCACTGCCCCAATCCACCCAGGTGTAGTGTAAAAGTCACTGCGCGATAACGTTCGAGGGCGATTCAAACAAGCTTTAAGCGAACTAAAATAAATTAGTAGGCTGTGGATTAAGAAATAGATCAGCCCTAGCAGTGATTTGTTGAGTAATATATCACTGTTTGAAGGTCAGTTGTAAGGTAGATCAAATCATGAGCGCGTAGAAATTACATTCGTTTGTAACGAAAAAAGTCTTACTCTGTCCAACATCAAGGAAACGACC
The DNA here is from genome assembly GCA_963580285.1 of Lucinisca nassula. Classification (NCBI taxonomy): domain Eukaryota; kingdom Metazoa; phylum Mollusca; class Bivalvia; order Lucinida; family Lucinidae; genus Lucinisca; species Lucinisca nassula. The sequence continues at coordinate 3,496,800 of OY757012.1, forward strand.
AATCTAACACTGGTCGCCTATACAGCCAATGGTTATTGAGTGATAAATCACTAGGCGATAAAGCGTGGTGCGAACAGCCGCCGTTTAATGACGTTTTGCAACGTCATCTATCGTTTCCTTGACGCTAGACGGAGCAACGTCTTTTTCACGAATATAGTACGTTACAAAAACAGGTAACTGCATGTGTTACAGTCAAACATGTTGGCTTGAGTGAATATTTTAGTCGTCTTTCGAAAAAGGTCAGCTTTATTGCGTGATTTGTTGAGTAATATTTCACAGTTTGTCGGTCAGTTGTAAGTAGATAAATCACTCGCGCTAGCGCTCGTGTTTTGATCTACCTTACAACTGACCTCTAAACAGTGATGTATTTCTCAACAAATCACTGTTACAGCTAATCACTGTTAGAGCTATGACGTCGCAAAACGTCATTAAACGCCGGCTCTTCGTGTCACGCTTTTTCGGCTACTGATTTGTCACCCAATATGTCACTGAATTTAACCATTGGCTTTATAGGCAACCAATGTTAGAATGCTCGTTAGAACTGTCTCAATGGGGTGGTTCTGACGCATTCAATGTTTTGGGTAGAAATACGGATAATTACTACCATACTTTAACAACAACAATTACTACTGATATTTTTACTACTTCAACTACTACTACTACTATATGAAAATAATAATATTAGATAATAATTATGATAATAATAACAAAAATAAATATATCTGAAAACTGCGATCCACAGATGTGAAAGATGTATGGTAGCCTACTAGCCCACTAGTGTGTTATCGTAAAGTTTAGGAAATAAGGAAGAATATAAAATGTCATCCGCATCATCGTGCTTAGCGCTTTTGGTGTTATTTTGATCTTTTTGTCTATAATGGCGCCTTCTGCCCGTGTCGTTTTTTGCCTCTAACTTCCAGCTCAAAATTAATTATAATTTTATTCAGCGATGTTTTTCTTGATTAATTACCTAATCATGCTTCAATGTGTTGTCACTAGAGAAGAAATGAATTACCATACAATTCAGAGGTCTCCATTATTTCACTGTTCCAGTACAATTCATTGGAAAATTTAAATACAGGGTCTGGACCTCCGCGTGGCCCCTCCATCTAACAAAGTGACCCCTATTATTTCTAAATAGAACATGTTTTACACGCTTCCCCTAATTATTAAGTACTCAAACAAAATTGAATGCCGCTATTGAAAGGTTGTAGCCAGAAGCGAACCCCTAAATCTGTTGGCCGTTATGACGAACGGTATTGTACATGGTTAACATTTGGGCCACCAAAACTGAAATATGAGCCTGCGCTCGATAAAAAGTACATTAAGACCCCTGTCATCAGCATAGAACCGGATAAGCCCGTACATTCAACCAACATTACGATTTGTTTGTTGTTCTCTTCTTGTATACGTTTTGTTTACTCTCTTGTTGTTTGCATTTTGTAAACCAGAGAAATTGATTAAATTTGGAATTTGGAATTTGTTTGGTTTGAGGTTTAACGTCCCCATCTACACTGTATAGGTCATTTTGGAGATGTTGCTTCCAATTTTGTGGGACTTTTACCCGACATTGAGATGAAATGACTTCCCAAGCCCTTTCGCCCAATGAAACCAAAAGGATTTATAAGTATGGACGGTCCAACTCGCACCGCTTTGCCTTGGCAGGCTTAGATCCTCTAAGCGGTTTACCAGTACTCGTGTGCGATCGGTTTCAGCTCTGCGTGGAAGCATCGTGCAGCCCATCTATTTTTTCAAGCCCCGATGGGCGGGGCCTACCAACATTACGAGTTTTAGTTAAAACCCCTATGAATATATGGTGGGTTTTGTTTGGTTTTATGCAGCCTAATGGCCCAGTCATAACTATTTGTGTCATTTCATGCAAGCCAGGTTATCTTTGAGCAAGTATATAAGGGGTTGACCATATCAGAGCACATTCTTTTGCCGGAAACTGACAAATGCCCTTCTTGAATCAGCGGAAGGGAGAGCGAGTTCATGATGGATCTCCACAAATGAATGCTGAGCGAAACAGTGGCCACCTGATCACAAAGCAGACGCACACCCGAACTGCGAAGACTGTTCAAACTGCGCGAACGCAGAGAGTGATCCGAATCTTCGCCAACCTCACGTCTTTTGGTAGGTTTTGCTCTGCGGTGGTATAAACTGATTTGAGAGTCAAGTGATCTTTTATTCTTAAAGTAGACTTTGCTTCCAATGTCGACCATATTCATTTATTATACGACACTGCAGGCGTCTTGTGTTTAGTGCCGTGAGGCGGCCATAAAACGTCTTCCCGTACTTCACCGTAGTTCGATTATATTTCTGTTATCATTGGATGCATCGAATCCATTGCAAGTAATTTGAAAACCGAGTTCCGATGTCGGGGGGGGGGGGGTGTGCATTCAACCTTGCAGGCAACATTGATGTTTATGAAGAATGTTTCCGGTTTTCAATCTAATATGTTTCATTTATTGTATTTTCCAAAACAAACATATATTCACACTGCATTGATGTTTTCCCTGCTGGTACAGAACGTTAACTTGAACCAACGTTGAATGCCTGTTGGGTTCTTTCTCTTTCTTCCTATCACTCATGGCCTAAGTTTGTTTTAACCCATTTTGTACCAGAAGCCCGAAAACGGGCAATTGGCAAACAGTGCAGGCTCAGATCAGACACCGCAGAATGAGGCGACTGATCAGAGCCTGCACAATTTGCAAAAAGGTTCAGCTATTTTCCGAATAAATGTTAAATATAACACAACCCTTAATTTTAAAATGGACGCCTGCCATGTATAAGGAGGAAGATTCCATTTGGTACAAAAAGGGTTAATAAACATATATGTGTGTGTGTGTGTGTGTGTGTGTGTGTGTGTGTGTGTGTGTGTGTGTGTGTGTGTGTGTGTGTGTGTGAATTCGGGTTTAACGTCGCTTTCAACAATTTTTCAGTCATATCGCGACAGGGAGCTCAATGCTCACTTTATAGTGCTGCCTCACTGAAGTATCATGTCTCAGACACATAACATGATACCACACCCAGTCACATTATCCTGACACTGGGTCGACCAGTCCAAGCTCTACCCCGTTAATCTGAGTGCCAAGCGAGGAGCAGGATCGAACCCGTGACCTCACGTTCCTCGGAGCGGACACTCTACCAACTGAGCTATCCGGGCCGGTATTGTGCTCCATGTAAAGGCACGTTAATGTACATCCAGTCTTTGAGAGATTTTCCAGGAAAGATCAAATTCTTCGTTCTAAGTTCTAAGACTTGAAGGAGAACTTACATGCTCACAAACCATAAGCTTATGCGGCGTGGGTCTCAAGGGATCATGCAGTGTGCAAAAATCCATTCCGAGGATATCTGTACAACTTGTATCGGTGAACGTATCTACAACTGAATGATTGATTGAATGATTGATTGATTTGGGTTAAACGACATGTCAACCCGTGGGTTATTTTTTGTCGGGAGAAAAGAGATAGAAGAGATTTTCTTGCACACCGGACAAGAAAATCCGTGATTTTACCCTGGGATAGAAATTTATGTTCTGACCCTGGTGTTCCGACCCCAAATCGAATATAATCGCGTGTTTGATAAATGCATTGGTTGATTACAATGTCATGCGCGGCGTCGTCATGCGTGACGTCACAACATTCCTGTTGTGTCTTCACAAAATGGCGGACGTCGGTAACCGAAGTGACAGCAGCATTAAAAATTCGCAATAGAAATGGAAGGTATGCAAGAAAAAGAATCCAATATGGGTGTGAGGGGTGGATAGAAAAATCCGTCCCTCGGGATCACTGTCCGGCATCACTCGGCAAGCCTCGTGATGCCGGACAGTGTCCCTCGGGACGGATTTTTCAATCCACCCCTCACACCCATAAGATTCTATAAGATTCTTATATTTCAGGAGATGAAAGTGAGAGGCCGAGCAGAAATTGGAAAATGAACATAAGACATACTACCCTTATCCCCTGCAACGATAGCAGGCCCTGTCCAAACGTAAGACAATATCAGTTGGACGCCCTATTGACGCAAGATACACATCACCTTTGCCTCACCCAACCGACACCCACCCCATTTAATGTATATACGTAAATATACGACATTCTAATGATCTTTATGTAACGTAACGACTGATTCTATAATGTCAAAAATTGCGGCAGTATATTCTGCGATATACTGTCGGAAGATCGCACTGTCGGAAACCCCACATTACGCAGTCGCATTTTATTGGTTGGCATTTGGTTTAACGCAGCTCGCAGTGCAAATAGTACACTTTTTAGCAACACAACCGAATATATGCATTAGAATGGGAAATGATCATTTGGGGAGGTAAATCGTCGGTTTTACGTTCGAAAATTCCGTTTTACGGCTCCGCTAACTCGTCGCCGTAAAACGAAATTTCAGACTGTAAAACCACCGATTTTCCTCCCCAAATGACAATTTCGAATACAGTTATCCCCTGACTGTAGGTAGAAAAAAAATGAGTGAAAATGAATATCCGAATGAATCCGAGTTCGGAAAAAGTTACAGAAGCAGGAATAAATTACAATGAATCGTTTCATCGATTACTTTTAATTTAAAGCATTTTCATGTTTTGTGTCGCCCAGTATGGGCTCGTTTTGCTAGACATTCGTGTCGACACAAAACAAAAGTATCCAGATGACGGGTGTGAACCGGATAGAGCGCACGCACTCACGTATTACGCATCGTTACGTATATTCTACAATAGCGAACTCGGCGGGTAGCGCGCTTGAGCTGAATCTCTTCGCCCCGCGAATGTACCCTTTCGATTCTGTTAATTTTGCTATGCACCGACTCAGTTTCTTTAATTATAACACCATAAAGTACGGTCTCTAAAACTAATCCTGTCTGGTTCTCTCACCCCTTTCTCTTTGATCCACCCATTGTTTCAGGCTGATTCAGACACTAAGATCGATTTTTCATAGCGTCCCCCAAGTCTGCTAGCATCGCACCTGCCTCAGTTGGAGTTTTCATGATTGCGCGGCGTTTGAAAATCTGCTCCTATTAAAAGCCCTAAGCTATTTACGGAATCAAAGTGGCACAAAGGAATTCTTGTAAAGACCAATACAGCACCGCGACAGCTGGTCGCGGCCGTTCTATATTGGCATTTATATGAGACATAATTGCCATGCATAATAGGCCAACAGTGACTAAGCAAACATTGTAGACCCAGATCAGACTGCTCTTGAAGGAGCGGTCTGATCTGGGTCTTCAATGTTTACTCTTCGGTAAACAACCTTCCAACAAATCGCCAGATACATGCAGCTATGTAAGCCTAAAATCGTTCATATTTAGGGTAACTATGGCAACTTGTCCCAATTTTTCTATAGAATATAACGTGCGAATTTATGGTGTAGATTTCCTATTAAAACAGAAAATTAATTAAAGACTATGGCCATTCTTTGATTTTCTTATTGGCTTTGATCTTTTTAATTTAAGGGTAAATTTATGCCGTCAAGAATGTTGGATAGCTCAGTCGTGTGCCCCTAAATGTCATTTGTGTTGATGAATATTTGCGCTTTTTTATTTTTATTTTTATATATTTATTTATTTTTTAATTTATTTATTAATCATTATTATTTGGCTTTGTTTCTGTGTCTGTGTTCGATAGAACCATCTTGTTCCGGTGGTTCTAACGAATACCTAATTTCTAAATTTCTGAGCAAAATTAGGAAAAATAATGCGTACTTTGTAAACCGCCCTTTTCAATGTTATGTTGGGTTTCAAGGTTGGACTAACGTTTTTTTATTTATGATGCAGATCTTAATTAATAATAATGATGATAATAATAATAATAATAATAACAATTCATAGATTCATTCATTTAAATTATTTTATTTATTTTTTACTTTATATTTATTTATTTGTTTATTTATTGATTTGTTATTTAGGTTTGCGCTCTTTCAAGATTGTTTCACTTGCAAACCAATGATGGACCCGGAGAAAAATGCAACCCTCAAATTTAGCTCCCGCCCATAGGGGCTTGAAGAAATATATGGGCTGCATGATGCTTCCACGCAGAGCTGAATCCGGCCCGCACACTAGTACTGGTAAACAGCTTAGAGGATCTAAGCCTGTCCAGGAACCGCGGTGCGAGGCGGACCGTCCATGCTAATAAACCCTATTGGTTTCTTTGGGCGACAGGGCTTGAGATGGCATTTCATCTCAATGTCGGGTAAAAGTCCCACACAATTGGAAGCAACGTCTCCAAAATGACCTGTACAGTGTTGACGGGGACGTTAAACCTCAAATCAACCAACCACCCTCAAATTATTCCTTGAAGTCAAACTTTTTCTATTTACTTTTTAATTGAGCCAGCGCACGACAAAACCTACAATAGGACATGCGCGCCCATCGAAGACTCAGCTCAGCCTGCGCAGCCATATAATCTAACCATTGGGCCCTTAGCTATCCTTAGACGCACAACGAAGACTTTGATCAGACTGCGTGGATGCGCAGGCTGATCTAAGTCTTCGTTGGGCGCACATGACCTCTTGTAGGTTTTGTCGTGCGCTGACTTAATTGATACGCTTTAAGGCGTCCTGGTAATTGTGATCTTTACATGTGCATGAAAATTCGTCAAATTATGACCAAAACGAATTAAAAAAAGTCTTCTCACTTATCATCAAGTTTAATAAAGTAAATGTAGATTTCATGGACAAAGTTGGTCTGCATCATTAACATGTTATACATATTCTCTGCGAAGTAAATGTAATACCTAAAAATTGCTATTTGTGATAATGAGAAGGGAGACTAATCAAGTTTTACAGATATACTAGTACAGAAAGGATAATCTAACTTTTGTGAGACACACTGCTACAAGAGAACACCTCCAAATTCAATTTTAAAAGAACTTAAAGTGTGATTTACAGGAGTATACATTTTTTTCTTTATTTTTTCTCTTTTTTTTTTTTTTTTTTTTTTTGCTCAGAAAGTAGATTGTCGGCGCCTCACTGGGGCGATTCTAGCGATGTTAGGACTGGGGAAAAAAAGGAAAAATACAAAAAAAAGAGAAAAGAAATCATCTAAAAATGTTTTTTTTTCTACAGGTAAAAAATACGCCACCTTTAAACATACGTGTGTGTTGTAATATTTAGAAATAGTCATTTAATTTCATTTATTTAGCCTCTACAAAACAAACTGTTGCTTCAGTCATGTTTGCTAGGTGAAGACTCACAATAGCCTGCGAATTCATTACGTCAACACACCGATGCAGCGCAGTGCATTCTTTAAGATCTCCTAAACGGTTAATTTTCGGATGAAAATTTGTATTTTTTTTCTTATTTCTACTCATAACATAGGTTGTGGGTGCTCGTTAGAACCGCCTCATTGAGGCGGTTCTAACGAGTACCCACAACTTATGTCTTGGAGCAGAAATATGAAAAAAATCCGTACGCATGTAAACCCCATTTTTTCTATATAAAGTTGGATACAAAGGGGCATAACACGGATTTGTTAACATGATACATTCACCAAGTTAAGCGAGATTACCCTCATGTCAACCAGTCTGTGATATAAACACCAGCGTAAACCCAACTTTACATAGCGAAAATGGGGTTTTAAGGGCAAATGGGAACACCTTGAAGATTTTCCCGCCATTTTTAAAAATATCAAAGACTGTCTTCAGAAAACAACAACAATAACAACAACGTTAACAATTACAACAGCAGCAGCAACAACAGCAACAAATCAATGCTATGAAAATGAGTCTTTGTTCACATATATGTCAGTGTCTAAACAGCGTCAATACATGTACTATACTAACCAAGTCCCAGTAATAAACCGAAAATAGGTTTGCCACAGTGAAGACGTTACCGAGTCTCCCCTTGCTTGAACGCCCATATCCTAAGCCAGAGAGAGAGAGAGAGAGAGAGAGAGAGAGAGAGAGAGAGAGAGAGAGAGAGAGAGAGAGAGAGATTGAGAGAGAGAGAGAGAAGACATGGTTTATAAGATAAGGGAGACAATCCATGAAATCATTTATTTTCCGATTTACAGAGTAATGTAGCTTGACATCATTGATTTCGGAGGTCATATTTCGGATTCACGGTTTGTTTCTTTGTATTTTAACGACCCAGTCAACACTATTTAGAAGCTTTATCGAGCCGGTCAATTTACCTAATGACACTTGTCCTTATTTATCTGCACTGCAGCTGGTGTTGTGCCCTGTGGCGGCCGTTAAAAGTCTCCCCGTACAACGTCATAGTGCAGATTATATTTTCTGGTCCTTTGGGATCATGGAGTTCATTTAGAACCATTTTGAAAATATAGTTCTCCTTAAGCCGGTGCTAGAGGGCGTGGCCGGTGTTGCACTTTTCAGTACTGGTCATGAACTGACTCAAGTCTGCTATTTTCGTTTATTTGGAGTATTCTTTGCTTCCAATGGATCTACCTATTCAGAACTTAATTATACGTTTAGCGGCTGACCACTACGGAGACAAGAGAAAATTTCATGACCGATCTCCTTGAAAACTGCCGGCCCGGCGACAGGTTCAATTATGTCCCAGCTCATGCCTATGGTCTGTTCTCGGCCTGAAGGTTAAGGTTACGGACTTTTTTGTTACTTTTGTTACGTTAAAGTTTTACGTTTAATCTTTTAAGACACCATAATTGTTCTCTAAACTGTATGATGCATTCCGGACACGCCCTTGAAACCCACTTTAGTGCAGTAAAACTTGGGTTTGCAGGGTAAGTCTTATTTTTCTTACTTCTGCTCTAAAATACATATTGCTGGTACTCGTTAGAACCGCCTCATCGAGGCGGATCGAGGCGGTTCTAACGAGTACCCTCAATCTATATTTTTGAGCAGAAATAATAAATATACATGTATCACAAACGGGCCTCCGTGGCCTAGTGGTTAAGAGCGCTGACTCTTGATCATTAAGTCTCTCACCGCTGTGGTTCGAGCCTCGCTCGGGTCATATGTAAGACGCCAAGTTCTGCAACGGAAGGTCAGGTGGTTTTTTTCCGGGTACTCCGGTTTTCGCCCACCTCTGAGTAACGATCGGCTCGATATGAGTGAAATAATCTTGAAAAGGCCGTAAAACCAACCCCCCCCCCCAAAAAAAAAAAAAAAAAAAAAAAATAAATAAATAAATAAATAAAAAAAATACATGTATCACAATTTTTCATCCCAAAATTTTCATTTTTTCAGCGATAAAGTTTACAATGTATTTGCCTAGGCGTGTAATCGGATTTGGTTCACATTTGGTAAGCTACCTTTGTCTCCAAGGCTACGGCCCCGCCCGTCGGGGCGTGGAAAAATAGATTAGGCGGCATGATGCTTCCACGCAGAACTGAAAGTACTGAGGACTAAGCCTGCCCAGGCAAAGTGGTGCGAGTCAGACCGTTCAGTGCTTATAAGCCCTATTGATTTCATTGGGCGGCAGGGCCTGAGAAGTCATTTCGTCTCATTATCACGAAGTTGGAGGCAACGTCTCTAAAATGACCTAAATAGTTGACGCGCACGTTATACATCAATTCAAACAAACAAAAAAACTTCAAGGCCAATGTTATAAGCGCAGCGATTCCATGATAAAGTTTGAAGTTATTAAGGACCTCGGAGTGGTCATTTGGAATAACATACTATCCTCGTATAAAATGCACAGCAAGCACATGACGTAATTGTGATGTCACACAAACGTCGTTGTAACGCCATGACGTTTATTCAACGTCACATCTACGTCGGTGCAACGTCGCCACGTTGCACCGACGTTGATTTGACGTTGCCCTAGCGACGTGTGCCTGCTGGGTGGAAACATGACAATAGATCTATACATAAATACTCGGTCAATATTGTATAATGATACCACAGACCTATTTACATTTTAGGCTGTTAAAAGTATTACTTTAAGCTGTTAACCTTTGAGCTGTTAAATTGATGCCTCATTTTTAAGATGTACAACTGTGTGTGTGTCAAATGATATGAGGTTTAATGTCCCCGTCAACACTGTCAAGGTCATTTTGGAGACGTTGCTTCCATTTTTGTGACTTTTAACCAACATTGAGATGAAATGACATCTCAAGCCCTGCGGCTCAGTGAAATCAATAGGGTTTATATGTATGGACGGTCCGACTATATAAGAAAAAAATGTTTCATAAGACTTTTGAATGTCATGAGATCTGATTTGGCATGTATCTGATTGTTTGTTTGTTTGTTTGTATTGGACTTTAACGGCCCAGTCAATACTATTTCATGTCGTTTTTGAGCCAGTCAGTTTACCTGGGGCACTGTGGATTGATTATACGTAAGCGGTTAACCAATACAATGCACATTCCTTTGCTAGAAACTGACAACTGCCCTTCTTGAATCAGCGGAAGTAGTGTATCTGAGAGTAGAAGCCATTGTGATGTAGTGGTTAAGAAACCAAGATTCGTGAGTTCGATTTATGGCTTCTCGGGGCATTCTGATGAGTCTTAAAATCGAAGTCCGGTCTCCACATGACATATTATTATTAGTTAGACTCTCTCTCCCTCTGTGTGTGTGTGTGTGTGTGTGTGTGTGTGTGTGTGTGTGTGTGTGTGTGTGTGTGTGAGAGAGAGAGAGAGAGCAGTGATCTGTCCAATTAATACCATGTACCAGAATACATAATAAAAAGTAAACATAAAACGGAAGAAACATCCTTTTAAGGGGAATATGAACACCTTCAGGGGAGGAAACTCTTGCAAAAGTATTGTCTCCCATGTCAATAGGCATCAACTCTTAAAGAACCGCTTAGAGGATCTAAGCCTGCCCAAGCAAAGCGGTGTGAGTGTCGGACCGTCCATGCTTATAAACCCTATTGGTTTCATTGGGCGACAGGGCTTGAGATGTCATTTCATCTCGATGTCGGGTAAAAGTCCCACAAAATTGGAAGCAACGTCTCTAAAATGGCCTTTACAGTGTTAACGAGGACGATAAACCCCCAAATCAAACAAACAAACAAACTCTTAAAGGAAAGAATTTGCTCCTGAGGTAGACCCCATTTTCAGTGGGATAGAGCTTATAGAATAGCGAACAGGAAGTCCCGACAGATGGCGGAACAACCTGCCAGGTGTTCCCATTCCCCTTAAGGTTTTACATGATTTTAAAGTAATAAAGTTTTATAATTGTGGTACTATAATCACATCATGTCAACACGTCCACCTGCAAACCCCATTTTATAGAAATAAAACTGGGGTTTACATGTGTATACATTATTTTTTCTAATTTCGGCTCAAGAACATGAGGGTACTCGTTATAACCGCCTTAATGAGGCGATTCTAACGAGCACCCATACCTAAGTTTGGAGCATAAATAAGAAACTTATCAAAACCATTATGGAGATCACATGATGTTATCGAAATTTAAAAATGTTTAATAACTTTAAAATTTTGATCCAGTGCTATGATCCGGTATGTAACGAGGACTGGACGAACTGTGTCTATGGTCCAGATGCCGCCACGAAAACACAACGATATAATTTTGAACCCCTTGAACCCACTTTATACAGCAAAACTGGGGTTTACAGGGGTAAACCTGATTTTTCTAATTTCTGCTCTAAAATATAGATTGTGGGTACTCGTTAGAACCGCCTCGATGAGGCGGTTCTAACGAGTACCCATAATCTATATTTTGAGCCGAAATAAGGAAAATATCACAGTTTTTCATCCTAAATTTTAGTTTTTTGGCGAAAAATTTACAATGTATTTGTAAAGGCGTGTTTTCGTTATGCCACGTGAAATGGAGAAAGTCAAATGCTGCGAAAATAAAGGAAGGAAAATCATGTTGTTTAATGAAGTTCAAAGCAGATACAGGTTCTTAACAGTTATTTTATCATCTTGATAACATAAAAATATTATGAAAACTATGTACAAATGTGATGTACATGTAGTGAATCAAGTTAAACAACAGACCGGGCCATCTGCATGTATTTAATAAAACTAGAGCTGTCAGTGAAACTGACTAGTGCCCCGGCAGCGCTATCAGAAATTTGTGGACGGACAGACAGACAGACGGACGGACAGAGTGATTACTATAGGGCACCCACACTTTCAGTGCGGGGCCCTAAATATAAGGATTCAACATTCACTACTTGCATAATATGGTATATACCCTTCAAAAGTAACACACTGTTCTATGTGAAATTCCATGGTTCTGACGTCAAAACGCATAGCAAAATATTGTAGCGCTATATTTTCCTGTTTACAGGAGGTTGTTTAAGAAATAGATCAGCTCTAGCTGTGATTTGTTGAGTAATAAATCACAGTTTGGAGGTCAGTTGTAAAGTAGACCAAATCACAAGCGCGTAGCGCGCGTGATTTGTCTACTTACAACTGACCGACAAACTGTGATTTATTACTCAACAAATCACAGACTAAAGCTGGTCTATTTCGATTCTAACACGCTGAATTCGGCAATAATGTTGTTGTTTCCTTCAAAATCTCACAACCTTTCGCCATTGTTAGAAGAAATTCCGCTAAAATTATCGACTGAAACATATGCAATTATATCCTTTTCTTGCGTTTTCCATGCGAGAAAATGACGTTACACCGTCTAACGTCAAGGAAATCGACTAGTGACGTCATAAATTTGCAGTTTTTAATGACGTCAGTCGTCACGCTCTTCCGAGCTGTGATTTGTTGCAGAATAAAACACAGTTATTTTCCATTGCCTATATAGGCGCGCTGTGTTAGAATATGCAATAAGCCACATTAAAACAATATATCACCGCTGTGGTTCGAGCCTCGCTCGGGACACATGTGATACGCCAAGTTGTGCAACGGAAGGTGACGTAGTTCATCTCCTGGTACTCCGGTTTTCGCACACCTCTGATAAATTATCGAATCGAAACAAGTGAAATAATCTTGAAAGGGTCGTAATTTTATCACTGGCGCCTGGGGCCTGTCAGACAAGGCCAGAAAACGTTGTCATTCTTTCGTTATTTTGACTGAAGCTGAAGGCACCACTTAGGGTGGACCTTTTCTGGAATAGTTTAGTAGTAGGGTTAATAATGGCATGGTTTCAAAGAAATGTGACATCACGAAAACATAATTCTGACCCCCTTATTTTATTTATTTCTGCTCTAAAATATAGATTGTGGGTACTCGTTAGAACCGCCTCGATGAGGCGGTTCTAACAAGTGCCCACAATCTATGTTTTGAGCAGAAATAAGAAAAATATCACAATTTTTCGTCTTAAAATTTTCAGTTTTCGGCGATAAAGGTGGCAATGTATCTGTATAGGCGTGTTTGCGTAATGTATGTTGATATTTGTGGCCATCCTAGTATGAAGAAGTGCACATGGAATACGAAAATGGCACTCCGGGAGTCTCGACGATATGAAAAGGTAAATGGGTATAGTGGGATATCTGAATTCGGCATCGAAAAGGTACTGGCTTGCTATCAAGGAGAATTCTTGCAAAAGTTTACTAGTTATGACGTACGTTTCTGTTTTTGCCATGTAATTTAGTCATCAAGCGAACAAGTACGTGAAATGACCCCCCCCCCCTAAACCCCAGTTTATATAGAGTAAACTGGGGATTACGGGGATAAACATTATTTTTCTTATTTCTCAGCTCCAAGACATAGGTTGTGGGTACTCAGTGAGGCGATCGAAACGAGTACCCACAACCTATATTTGCAGTATAAATAACAAAAATATCACGGACTTTCATCAGAAAAGTAGCCATTTTGGAGATGTCATCTGTCGCACGGGTATGTTGTCGTAATGTGCACGAGACATTTCAGCCTCTGCTATTACGATATCACCTCCGTGAGGTATACTACATATTTTCATACCTCAAAAAGAGTAATTTTATGATGAAAATGTGTGATAATTTTCTTATTTATAGGCCAAACATAGGTTTTGGGTGCTCGTTAGAACCGCCCCAATGAGGCGGTTCTAACGAGTACCCACAACCTATGTCTTAGGGCAGAAATAAAGAAAATGATGTTTACCACCGTAAACCCCAGTTTGCTCTGTATAAAGTGGTGTTTAGTGGGATCTTTATTTCACGGACTTGTTCACGTGATGCAAATACTGGTGTTTTTGGAGTAACAGGTTGTGTCAAACTCATGTCACGTGACATGCTTTTTGTGTGTAAAAATGGTAGACGAGGCAAATGGAAGGTAGCACCATTACATAAACACGCCTATACACATACATGGTAAATTTTAACGCAGAAAAAAACCCGAAAATTTTCAGATGACAAATTGTGATATTTGTCTTATTTCTGTTCAAAATATGGATTGTGGGTACACGGTAGAACCGCCGTTCTAACGAATACCCACAATCTATAGTTTAGAGCAGAAATAGGAAAAATAAGGTTTACCCCTGTAAACCCCAGTTTTACTATATAAGGTGGTGTTCAAGGGGGTAAGAATTATATAGGCGTGTTTTCGTAATGCTACTGTAAAACAAATCCCCTTACTCACAGTGTAAATTGGGGCTTATTCCAGGTTCTACCACATTTCAACAAGTCTAATGATTCAATATTAAGGCTTATAATTTGACAGAGAGCCCATTTACCTTCCAGAGGCAGCTAAAATGTAGGGGGTATACGGCATATTTTGGACTTTTCGGTCGTCAATGTCAACAAACCCATACCGCAGCGATTGAACCAAGGCATTTCCAGTGACCATTCAACACAATTTTCAACTATTTTTAACCCATTTAGTACCAGGAACCCCAAAACCGGTACCCTGACAAACAGTGCAGGCCCAGATCAGACGCCGCAAAACGCGGCGTCTGATCAGGGCCTCCAGTGTTTGCTAAAAGTTCAGTCATTTTCCAAATAAATTTTGATGAAAACACAACCTGAGACTCCCTAAATTTTGAAATGGACTCCCGCTATATAAAAGGAAGAAGATTCCATTTGGTACAAAATGGGTTAAAATTCAGCTGCTTTTTGCAATAGCAACTACTTGTAATATCTTCTGGATACTTACTTTAAACCTCAAATGTCTGTATTTTCAACAAATCACATTTCGAAAACACGCCTATACAAATGCATTGTAAACTTTACCGCCGAAAAAACAACAAAATTTTAAGATAAAAAATTGTGATGTAATTATATCTTACATTACAAAAACACGCCTATATAGAAACATTGAAACCCTTACCGCCGAAAAATCGAACATTTTAAGATGAAAAATTGTGAATCCTTCTTATTTCTGCTTAAAATATAGATTGTGGATACACTTTAGAACCGCCTCTAACGAGTACCCACAATCTATATTTTGGAGCAGAAATAAGTAAAATTATTTTTACCCCTGTAAACCCCAGTTTTACTATATAAAAGTGGGGTTCAAGGGGGGCAATATTATATAGGTGTGTGTTTCGTGATGTTTTTGCTAAAAATATAGATATTTTAGAGCAGAGATATGAAAAATAAGGTTAACCCCTCTAAACCCCAGTTTTACTATATCAAAGTGGGGTTCAAGGGAGTTAGAATCATAAAGGCATGTTTTTCGTTATTAGACGCTTCGTACGTTTCATATTTAGACCTGATTGAGTGAGAGAATCCCAACTATTCTGATAACACAACCGTGTGACATCGTGCATTCTTTCATATCTCCAAAATGTCTACTTTTCTGATGAAAATCTGTGATTCATTCTTGTTTATACTGCAAACTTAGGTTGTGGGTGCTCGTTAGAATCGCCTCAGGCGGTTCTAACGAGTACCCACAACCTATGTCTTGGAGCAGAAATAAGGGAAATAATGTACACCCCCGAAAAAAACCAGTTCTCTCTTTATAAGGTGGGTTTTAGAGGGGTGTTCATTTCAAGGACTTGTTCATGCAGTTTTGTATCACGTTGGTGACTCATGCTTTCCTTGAAATGTATTTCCTTAAAATGTATTTTTACCAGAAGAGAGAGAGAGAGAGAGAGAGAGAGAGAGAGAGAGAGAGAGAGAGAGAGAGAGAGAGAGAGCGAGAGGGAGGGAGGCGGTTCTAACGAGTGCCCACAATCTATATTTTGGTGCAGAAATAAGAAAATAAGGTTTACCCCTGTAAACCGCAGTTTTACTATATAAAAGTGGGGTTCATGTGAATCAAAATTATATAGGCGTGTTTTTGTGATGAGTATAGATCATGAGCAAACGTCGAGTTCTGTGGTGTCTGACCAAGATCTACACTGCTTGTCAACGTCCCTTTTTGAGACCTAAGGCATACATTAAAGAATTCTTAATTTGATATTAAACAAAAAAAAAATGTTGAATAAGTATTTATATTTGGTACTCCAAGAAAAGCTATGTTATGGACATTTGTAAGTTTCTAACTAATGCTTACAAAGTTTGTTTCTTGGAGTGATTACGGGGAAAAAAGGGCACCTTATTTCCTCTTATACTATCTCTTACTGGGATTTTTCGGCGTTTCATTCAGCAAAATTGCAAGATAACAAATACTACAACGCCTATATACTTTTGACCCCCTCAAACCCCAGAATACACACACATTTGTGTAGTACCTGGATTGGAAAGTAAAATGACAAAACTTATCGCGTGTATCTTGTAAAAATATCATTTAATATGTAAGTGTATAACAGTAACATATTAGAAATAAGAAGTTCCAAATGTTCTCTCCAATGGGACATAAAAACAAAATTACCGATTACAACTACTTGTACTACCCGCCTACTGTTACATGTGGGTTAACGGCGTCCCGCAAACCCCCATGCTGACAAGACGACCGGGGTTGATCTCTGACAGGTGGACGGGCAACTATGGGGTAAGGCACAAGAAAGATGTTATATACAAGTCATAAATTATTAACAGTAACTATATACAACAATACTAACACTAATCACTACATTTATTTGCTTCTATATTCATTTCACAGCGCGCCCAGAAGACAAAACTATGTTTTGTGCTCGGGACGGTGATATGAAAATTATATAGAAGCAAATAACAAATTAAACAAACAATAACCAAAAAAAAAAAAAAAAAAAAAAAACTGGCCGGCAAAAAATATAAGTCCACTTGGGGTGGATTATATCGACGCACTGGTGTACCCGGGGTTTCACATGAAGAATCACTCTTCTTATCGCAAGTCAGGGTCTTAACTCCTGATCATTGTCTTCACTTCCATTTTATTTAATCTCTGGATATTTGGAATAATCTATTTCATTAGAACTTCTGCCAGTCAACTGGTCTGGTCGGTCAGATTTATGGGGATGCCCGCCTCTGCAGGGCACTTCTTCCCTGAGACTCGTACCAATACCTGCTCCTTTAGACCAGGGAGCAGCAGATCATCACACGTCATCTTGACATTATGTGCCGTCAAAGCGTCTTGTTTGGCCCGTCACAATGTTGTGTGTAATCATACACAATCGACATGCTGCTGATATAAGGTCCATTTTTCAGGGTATTTATATCTATGAATACTACAGGAAAATCATGCATACCCGTGCTAGCTCGCCAAAATTGTGAGAAGTAAAGATACTATCCACAATCATGGTCATACAGCGAATTTCAGAAGATCAGTGATCTCCGTTACAATTGCATTTCCTTTAGGGAAAAATGATGAAACTTCCATACAGATCAATGGTATAACTCCCGTTAGTACGAATATCCATAACATTGTGACTGGCATGAAAAAATATATATGGTACTATTTGGCGCTTGGCGACCTTTTTAGGCAAACTATATAAACATCAGACTTATAGCGGCGAAATGTATGGCGAATAATTTCCCCACAAACCACTCATGCATACATCGTATGATATATGCACGACTTGTGCGTGGAGCGCCCTATTTTGCCTACCATATTTCACCTAAAATATTTTAATCGCGCTGCTTTGTCATAAACCTACTAAAATAATTTAGATGTGCATAAGCACCAGAAAGCTTTCCTATTCCTTCTCGTAACACCTACATTTACGGTTCCTTTCATTTCGCATTCTAGGTTTACCTTTTCATTTCGCATTCTAGGTTAACCTTTCATTTCGCATGCAAGGTTAACCTTATGAAAAAAAAATCTTCCAGTTTGCCGTCTAACAAAACAAAAAAAAAAAAAAAACTAGATGTGCTGTATTATGAGGGCAAAGTAAACAGCATGTTATCCACGAATATGTGTGTTTTTTTTTTTGTTGTTTTTTTTTTTTTTTTTTTTTTTGCAAGCGCATGTGATAAACTTTAAAGCAGCGTTCCAGTAATAACCGGGTGGACAGAAATAGAGTTTAAGAAATATAAAACAGTTTCAATTCGTAACGTTCCTATCGGTTAATTGGCGATTAACTGACGTTACTTGCGTTATAACGTTACGTCGGCTTCGGCGTCGGCGTAGTTACGCACGAAACGTCGGTTGCTTGGGTGAATAGAGTCGGTATTAAGAAGACGTCGCGGTTCATCGAGAGGAACGCAAAGGACTATCTTTTTAATAATTAAACTGATTGTTCGCAGTTGAGTCTTATTTTTGATGTTATTTCCACTATTACGGGAAAGGCTTTACACCAAAAAGTGGTAGCAGAGCGGGGTTAAAAGCAGAAACTCGGAGAAAACTGAAGAAAAACCATAGATCTTTGGACAATATCGCCCTGTGTCTCTGACTTGTGTTCTGTGTAAATTGCTGGAATATATAGTCTGCTCAAACATCATGGCCCACTTGGACGAACATAAACTTTTGTCAGACTGACAACATGCATTTAGGAAAAGGCACAGTTGTGAAACTCAGCTAAGCACAGTTATTAATGACTGGGCAAAAATCTTGGACAAAGGGGGACAGATGGACACATTTATTCTGGACTTCGAGAAGGCTTTTGACACCCCTCCACGTGAACTACTTAAATCTAAGTTATTTGGTTATGGAATTGGGGGAAAGGCCCTCAAATGGATAGATTCCTTTCTTTGCTGCAGAAAACAGCGGGTTGTTGTTAATGGTGAATCTTCGGAGTGGGCTCCAGTTTTGTCTGGAGTCCCGCAAGGGGCCGTTCTTTGTCCACTTTTGTTCTCC
Source organism: Lucinisca nassula (assembly GCA_963580285.1). Classification (NCBI taxonomy): domain Eukaryota; kingdom Metazoa; phylum Mollusca; class Bivalvia; order Lucinida; family Lucinidae; genus Lucinisca; species Lucinisca nassula. Next base: position 3,515,727 of record OY757012.1, read on the forward strand.
CTGTACATCAATGATATTTCCACTGACATTGACTCAGAAATAAGACTGTTCGCGGATGACTGTGTTTGTTACCGGGAAATTAGAGATACAGATGACTCAGTGAAACTTCAGGCTGACATAGATAGATTAGGATGTTGGGCCCGAAAATGGGGCATTAGATTTCAGCCAGTTAAATGCAATATTATGCAGATAACTAGGAAGAGATCTAATACAGTTGAGGCTTCTTACACCTTAGAGGGAGCGGTCCTCGAGAATGTGGACTCCATTAAATACCTCGGAGTGTCAGTCTCACACAACTTCAGATGGAATACTCATATTAGCAACATGTGTACTTTAGGCAAATAGAACGCTTGGTTTCCTGAGGCGAAATCTTCATCAGTGCCCTCAGGATGTTAAAGAGGCAGCATATAAAGGTCTTGTTCGCCCAATCTTGGAATATGGTAGTTGTATCTGGGACCCCATTGGAGTGGTCCTTAACGATGAAATTGAGAAAGTTCAGAATAGAGCTGCTAGATTTGTAACAGGCAATTACTGCTTTGAAACTGGGAGCATGACTGGAATACTTGGAAAATTAAAATGGGAGTATCTCAAGAAAAGGAGAAAAGACAGTAGCCTTATCCTTTTATACAAAAGTCTAAAGGGTGCTGCCAGCATTCCAACAGATGACCTTGTTCCCCAGCTAGACACTGTAGAAATCACCATTCGTTGGCGTTTCAGACCCTTACTGCAAGAACTGACATTTATAAAGAGTAGCTCTTCCCCAGAACCATTTGAGATTGGAATGCCCTTCCCGTTTCGATTATTTCGACAGCTGAAGGTGCTGATGATTGTGTAGCTAAATTTACCTCTTTGGTTAGAGCTAGGGACTAACTTCCCACATAACAGGTCCTGGTGTATACATGTCTTTTGACGTGTCACCGGTAACAATTCTGATTCTGATTCTGATTCGGAGAAAAGGGCAAACGCTGAAAAAACGAGGGCGAAGATCACAATGCTGCTGGGATTTCGCACTGAAATTCAGACGCAGAAACAAGGTTGAAGAGAGACAAAACTCGGACAAAATCGTTCTTTACGCGCTCAAAAAATAAGTTGATATTTTTGATCGAAAAACGGAAGTCGCCTAGCGAAAAGGAGAATGAAGATGTCGTTGAGAGACTGGACAGCGCAATGGAGAGCGTGATGGACGCTATGGCATCTCTATCGGACTTTTACTTGACAAGTAAGGAGGGAAACCGCTACAGGCGTTACAGGAGAGCAGTATGACCAGGCACTCGGGAGCGCCGTTGCAGGCGTTACAGGAGAGTTGTATGGACAGGCACACTTGGGCACCGCTGCACGAGACATCGAAAAAGGTAGAGAACAAATGATATTGCATGCAATATCTCCAAAATACAGCAGAGTGACATTTTGAATGAAACATTTCAAACCCAAGCGTTTGCCCCAACAGCGAACACGTTACATTCTGAATCTGCAATGCCTTATACGAACATTCCCATAGCAAACCACGGCTTATATCCAGCAATAACGGATATGAAGGGGGTACCTTTTGCACCGACTGTTAACAACACCACTCCATCGATTGGGCAAGACTTATGGATACAGTTGAAGCGTGTACAAATCCCTGTTTTCACTACCAGAGTTGGAAAGCTGCCTTCCTCGCCTGTATTGACAGCGCACCAGCGACGGGAGAGTACAAGCTATTGCAACTGCGTCAGTATTTGTCAGGGGATGCGCTGAAAGTGATATACAGTTTAGGCCATTCTGCTACGGCTTACGAGGAGCGCTTAGAGTGGAAGTTCGGTGGCAGACGACGGCAGATCGCTTTGTATCTAGAGGAGTTAGAGCAGTTTCGCCAGATCAGACCGGGCAACGCGAAGGATATCGAGGAATTCGCTGATCTGCTTGACATTATCATGATAAATCTGCAAGAGGTCGGGCACCAACATGAGCTGGGAGACGGATTGCTTTATAACAAATTACAGCGCAAGATACCGAAAACAATGCTTGCACGTTATCAACGCTGGATGGTTGAGAACAACAGGAAAGAATTTGTTATAGCTCTGCGAATATGGGTCCTCCAAGAAGCAGAATTTCTGACTATAGCGTCTGAGAAGGTGCATGGTGCATCAGGCAAGCTCGCCGATGAACCAACTCGATTAAATCTAAGTATGGCAACCAAAGGACATTCTTCGGTGAAACGAATGAAGGCTGTAAGCCAAAAAAGTCACATTGTCAGGAATGTGGAAAGCAGCATGGCATATGGAACTGTCGCGACTTTATGCAGAAAGGTGTGTCAGAGCATTGGGGCGTGGCAAAACGACTGCAGCTTTGCTTTCGGTGTTTAGGGGACGGACACCCAGGCAAGTCATGTCCAAGAAGCCAGGCATGCGGCACAGACCTACATCATAAACTGCTGCATAAACCAGGGTCGAGTGAGCAGAAGCCGAGTTCGTCAGATAATACGGAGTTAAAGCATAGCGGTGGTTCGGAGCAGATCAGACCATGGAGGGGAAGCTGCAAACAGAGCAGACTACGATCGTGGCCCAAAGGTATGTGAGAGCAGATTTTGTAGGACTAAGCACTGTACCTGTTATATTGCAAAATGGAGGTCGATCATTAACTGTTAATGCATTACTAGATGACGCTAGTACGAAGACCTATGTAAATGCGGATGTGGCAGCAGAACTTGGCCTGCAAGGTAGAACAGAAAGGGTGACTGTCAACGTGCTAAATAGACAAGCTGAAACATTTGAGACCAAACCAGTTAACGTCAAAATAAAGAGCATAAATGGCAGTGTTAGCATGGTAGTTAATGCGTATACAGTTAACAGGGTCACAGGGAATATGCATGTCGTCGACTGGAACAAGTACAAGCAGCAGTAGCCTCATTTGAGAAACATCAACTTTCCGCCATCACCAAAGAAGCCGATCGCTGACATGTTAATAGGCCTGGACTGCGCAGACCTTCTCTACGCCATAGAAGAGAGGAGAGGCGGACCAGGGGAGCCTATCGCCAGGTTAACACCTCTGGGCTGGACGTGCATAGGCAATCCAGGTGGAGATCATCAGCAGGTTATACACACGATTTTTGCCTGCACATACTTCGTGAAAGACCAGTCAGATCTCGAGATGATAAATAACACTTTGAAGCAGTTCTGGGACATTGAGAGTGTATCGTCGCCGCACGAAACACCGATCTTGCGCATTGAAGACCAGCTGGCTTTGAAGAAGATTTAAAGATACGGATTCCAAGATGTCTGATGCAGAAAGGTAAACCAGTAGATACAGTGACCCTGCATACATTCGTAGATGTCTCTGAAGCAGCATACGGAGCTGTGACGTATGCAAGATACTGCTACAAGGACGGATCCATCTCAACTAATATATTAGCTGCCAAGACACGGGTTGCACCAAGTAAAGCAACGAGTATATCACGCCTGGAGCTGGTGGGTGCAGTTACCGGAGTTCGCTTGTCAACGAGGATATCGAAAGTCCTGGAGCTTAAGTCGAATCAGTCAGTCTTTTGGTCAGACAGTTTGAATGTTCTTTGGTGGGTTAGAGGTCGAAGTCGCGAATTTAAGCCATTTGTAGCCAACAGGGTTGGTGAGATACAGACATATTCCAGCCCAAAGCAGTGAAAATACGTACCAACCAACCTAAACCCAGCTGACACACTTAGCAGGGGAATGAAAGCAGTTAACCTGGTGGATTGCGACAGATGGTGGAAAGGCCCAGGAATTTTGGTACATTCTGAATGGCCAACAATGATCCTCAATGGCGAACATACATGGTATGATGAAATGAAAGCACCTATTCGGCAACAAAAAGAAGGTTCTTCGCTACAGAAGAAAACAAACATCGACTCGGGGTCAGTGTTTGTCACATTAGTTACTGGCAAGTTGGTGTTTCCACTACAACTAAGCAAGTATTCAAGCTGGCTCCGACTGAAGAGGATTGTATCATGGGTAAATAGTTTTATCAGCAAACGTAAAGAACACAGATTGGCCGGAGAGTTGAAAAGTGATGAGCTGAAACGAGCGGAAATACAGCTGATCAAGTTAACACAGATAACCGAATTTCGGGAAGAATGGAAGGCATTAACTAATGAGAAATCCTTACCGTCAGGCAGCAAGCTGTTAGGACTACTTCCGAAGTTAGATGACGATGGGCTGAAGCGTTCAGATGGACGCCTTAAACACGCCAAGTTCCTGTCTTATGATGTGCGGTTCTTATGATATTACCTCGCAACACCTGGATGACAAAAGCTACTCGTCAAAGAGCATCACAAGAGGGAGAATCATAACACAGGAACAAATCAGACACTAGCGGCATTGTCTACCCGATACTGGATCCTCTCGGGCCGGGATGTAATTCGTGAATGGGAAAAAGAGTGTGCAGCATGCCGCCGACGGAAGTAAAAAAAACTGCCAACAGATAATGGCCCCATTGCCTTCAGCGAGACTAAAAACGTCGCTCCGCGCATTCGCTAGATCAGCAGTTGACTTTTGGGGTCTATTTATCACGATCCAAGGAAGAGGGAAACGCCGCGAAAAGCGGTATCTGTGGCTATTCACTTGCATAGCTACGAGGGCAGTTCATTTAGAAGACTGAATGCCCTTTATAGGATGGCTAGTCGAAGGGGCCTTCAAGAGGAGATGTACTCTGACAACGGGACGATTTTAAAGGAGCGGATGCAGAGCTAAAGTCTATGGTGATGAAATTAGATGACGTCAGAATAAGTCAGTTGGTGGCCAATAGGGAAATCACGTGGCATTTCAACCCGCCATTGGCTCCAAATTTCGGAGGCGTCCACGAGACGATAATCAAGTCAGCGAAGAAGGCGATGCAAGCTATCCTGGGCTATGCAGACGTGACAGATGAAGAACTCATGACAGCGATGATTGGGGTCGATGCGTTAGTCAACTCACGACCGCTGACATACCAGTCGGCGAATCCGGCCGATGATGTTCCGCTGACGCCTAACAATTTTCTTCACGGGCAGATTGGGACCCAGTTTGCACCTGATTCGTGTGACGATACCGATTTTGAACAATCCCCGGAAAAGGTGGCGCCGAATACAGGAGCTGGTGCGCCATTTCCGGAGAAGGTGGTTGCAGGAGTGGGTACCGACACTAAATGCACAACGGAAATGGTACCGCACGCATCGAGATGTAGGGGCAGGAGACGCCATGCTGATAGGATCTCCAGACACACCAAGAGGGAAGTGGCCGCTGGGACGGGTGTTCAGAATAAGAATCAGAAATGTTTACTGTTGACACGTCCTTAGGCAATCCTTCACCAGGACCATCGACCAACAGAACTAGTCCCTGGACCTCACAAGGGTGGTGAATCTAGAGATGGAGTCATCTGCACCTTCTGCAGACATCAAGAGAGAAGAGGGGAGCTCGTTCCAAATTGAGATTGTCCTAGGGATGAAGCTAAATTTATAGATGTCAGTCCTAGTGCCGATTTTTTGAAAGGCCAATGAATGTTTTTTTCAGAAGTGTTGTCTTTGAAGGGGGAACAAGGCCACCCATGAGTATACTGGCTCTACCCTTTAGACATTTATATAAAAGTATCAGCCTACGTTGTTTTCTCCGCTCTTTAAGAGATTACCACTTTAACTGTTCCAGAATGTCAGTCATACTCCCAGTTTCAAACGAGTAATTCCCAGATACAAAACGGGCCGCACGTTTTTGGACTTTCTCCAGTTCCTCCTGGAGGGTAACAGTAGGTGGATCCCAGGACGTACTTGCGTATTCCAGGACTGGACGAACCAGTCCCTTGTATTTCATATCTTTTACGTCTTGAAGACATGCTGACAGATTCCGTCTCAAGAAGCCAATGACCCTATTTGCCTTAGTACAAACATTACTAATGTGAGTGTTCCACCTTAAATCATTCGTTATTGTCATACCAAGGTATTTAATGCTTTCTACATTTTCAAGGAGAGTTCCTTCCGATTCATAGGTAGGATTGATCTTTTTTATCCGCTTTCTTGTGTGTAGAAGCCTCCGTGGTGTAGTGGTTATGCTACTCGCCTTGTAAACCAGGGGTCGCAGGATCGATCCCGGGCTTCTCCAGACTTTCGGATGAGTCTTTAAACCGGAGTCCCGTCTCCGTATGACCTTAGCTGTTGGTGAGACGTAAAACTCAAACACTCACTCACTCACTCCGCTTTCTTGTAAGTTGCATCATGTTACATCTACTGGGTTGAACCGCATTCCCCACTTCCTAGCCCAGCTACCCAATTTGTCGATATCATACTGAAGTTTCACTGTATCTTCCGAAGTTTTTATTTCTCGGTAGCAAACACAGTCATCAGCGAAGAGCCTTATTTCTGAATCAATTTCCTGTGAGATGTCATTTATGTAAATGGAGAAAAGAAGTGGACCAAGAACCGTCCCCTGTGGGACCCCAGACAGGACAGTGGCCCAATCAGATTTACTTCCATTAACAATCACCCGTTGCTCTCTATGGCACAGAAAAGCGTCAATCCATTTTAAAGTTTTGCCACCAATGCCATATCCATTAAGTTTGCTTTTCAGAAGCTCATGAGGAGGTTATCAACAGATTTCTCAAAATCCAAGATGAATGTGTCAATTTGTCCACCAGTATCCAAGATTTTAGCCCAATCATCTATCACTGTCACCAGTTGAGTTTCGCAGCTATGGTTCTTTCTGAAAGCATGCTGTCTATCAGATAATAGTTTATGTTGGTCAAGGTGAGCCAATGCATTTGAACAAACAATGTGCTCCAAAAGTTTGCAAGGTACACATGTGAGTGATACAGGGCGATAATTTCCAGCACAAGTTCGATCACCTTTCTTGTACAATGGGCATATGTTTGCTAAAGACCATTCCTTGGGAATTTCACCCGAATCAAGTGACTGTTGAAAAGGTGTGCGAAAACTCATCATGTCCTTATGCTTTAGAAGGGTTTAAGCCTTTCAAAAGTTTGATGACACCTTCTTTAGCTACAGCAATGTTCTCCATGAACGGGGCAGTCCTTTCAAGCAAGGGAACATGGTTGTTGAACACATCCGTGAACTGACTGTTTAATTCCTCTGCTTGCTCTGCCTCAGTTTCAGTGATGCCTGTTCCATTTCGTTTTTTAATGGGGGGATACCTTGGGTGTCCTTCTTTGGACCATTAATGTACCGATAAAAATCTCGAGGATTGGACTGATGTCACCAACCAAGTTATTTACATACGAATCATGCTGAGTCTTAATATCACCCTTTATTTCTCGTCTCGGATCCTGGAACTTTGACCAAATATCCTTACTGCCAGTCTTTTAGCCTTTGCGTGAGTCTTAGTTTTTCTGCGATTTTTTCGCCTGGCCTCAAATGTGATCCAAGGCACAGAATATTTCGATTTTCTCAATTTTGAGGGGATGTGTTTATCTGCTGCCTCCAGTATAAAAGAAGTAATAATGTTGAAATTTTCTTGTACCGACCGAGAAGTAGAATAACCGTTAAAATATTTTTCTTTTGCAAAGTTTTGTGCATCCTTTCTCACAGATTCAAAACACCTTTCTGATACAAATACACCTTCCTCCTAGGTTTATTTTGTGGGGACAGGAAGATCTTTAATGTTGCTGCCATCACGTCACGGTCACTCAATTTGTCCGGGGAGTGGACATCTTGAAACTGGCCAGGCAGAGTTGAAAGAATGAGATCCAAAGTGTTTCCTCCCGAGTTGCAAAGTGCACTAATTGTTCCTACCTATGATCATTCATGATGTCAATCAATATTTGTCCTTCTGACTGACTTAACATAGAACCATTTTTATTAAGTCTATCCGGCCAAGATATGTCTCTAAAGTTGAAATCACCAGAGACGTGAACCGAAGTGAATTTCTTACCCTTATGCTGTGCCCTGACAAGATCTAGTTGTACTCGAAACAGTTAAAAGTCTTCAGTAGAATTGCCGGGTTGGCGATACCAAGATGCAATGAAATGAGATTGCATTTGGCCATTTTGTGGGAAAGTAGCTGTCCTTATGGCCTTCCTTTGTTTAGGTTTCCATTATGGTCTGGTTGCTTCATGTTTGTGTTTCTTTCCCTTTGGTGTCTTTGATGGGTGGAGTAAGTTAATTGTATCGATTCGTGATCTTTGTTTTACTTCTACTTTGTTTGCCATCAATTTTATCCAGACTTATTACGAATCGTTTTCCAAGTCTGTAAAGGACAAACGGGGTATGCCCTCATGAACAAGTAGCATCACCCCACCTTCATGGAGGTTTTTGTCTTTCCTGTAGACATAATAAGGACAAGTTTCATGGAAAAGTTCTGAAGTTGCAATGGTATTGTAAATTTTCTGGATTGCCACCGCATGAGGTTTGTGAATGTCAGTAAACGCTAACAATTCCAATATTTTGCCACGTATGCTGTTTATTAATGCTCACAAGTTTTAAACCATTTTTTGGAGTCCAAATGATTGTGTTCGAAACCAAGTCGCTGTTTCTCTTTCTACCAGAGAGGGGTTCAAAGCTATCTTGGTTTTCCAAGTTCACGTTTTCAACAAAGAAAGAGTCTGAAAAGTTGAAGAATTCACACTTTGAGCATATCCATGTGCAGTTTGAATTTTCTAAAGCTTCATATTGTGTCTCAGTAATGTAGGAACATTCATTGTGGATCTATAGTTTACACCGATCGCACTGAACTGCCTTGTGGCAGTTCAGAACTGCACCGTCACAAAGACCACTGTCAGCTTTGCCTTCCGAACAGTAACAATCACGTTCCCCTGACGGGATCATCTCAAAATCATTTTTATCAAGGTTGTTGGAAATCGAATGAAAGCGCTTTCCACTGTCCATACATTCCACGACATTATCCGACGTCTTGCAAAGTTTATTGCAGAGACGACATTTAAACCTGGGACCTGGGTTTGTTTCAACATCCCCAGCTAGAATCAGCAGCACCAAAATATTTGTTCCTTTGGAAGGACTGAAACACCGTAAACCTTCTGAGCTTCTACGGTTATTTAATTTCCTTACACTTGTCAAGTGCTCGAGGTGTATCCTGAGAACGATGGGTATGTGCGGCTGTGCGCGTAGCAAAGATCCAGGTCGGCGATGGGACATTAATGAGACCAGTGACGAAACTCTGTCCACTCGAGTTGGAACTTTAACCATGACTAATGAACTTATACCTGCTTAACTAAGCCATTGATAATGTTATTACTGTTAATTTGATATAAGATTTCTTGTTTAAATAACTTGCTTAGTATTATATTGATTTCTAAACAGATGAAGCAGACGCGCGTTTCAATGTTTTAATAGTTTTAACTCTTTCTTAACAGTTTTTCTAAAGTTAAATCAAAATAAAAAGTATTTTGAGGAGGGGAAAATGGACAGAAGTAGAGTTTAAAAAATATAAAACAGTTTCAATTTGTAATGTTCCTATCGGTAAATTTGCGATTACCTGACGTTACTTGTGTTATAACGTTACGTCGGCTTCCGGCGTCGGCGTAGTAACGCACGAAACGTCGGTATTAAGAAGACGTCGCGGTTCATCGAGTGGAACGCAAAGGACTATCTTTTTAATAATTAAACTGATTGATCGCAGATGAGTCTTATTTTTGGTGTTATTTCCACTATCGGGAAAGGCTTTACACCACCGGGTTTTAATAATTGTGACAAATAACAATGATTACCAGTCAACAGTAAATCATTCAACCAGTCGTGATCTTTCGGAGCAAAAGTCATCATTAGATAGTTTACGCCCGTGGGCGTAGACAATAACATGAACAGTGTCTGAAGCCAGCACAAAATGTCGGACCAACATCAATACCTATATCATCTTAGATGTCGGCCCGACATTGGCCCGCCGTTTCTTTGCTGACTGGGACTCTGGGTTTTAAACTATTAACTATCTTAATACCAAATATCTATCTATCCATCTCTATATACTGCCTCACGCCCTCGCGGGCATTCTAGGCAGGTGTGCGCTGTCGTGCTGAAATAAGAAGGAAAATATAGACAAAAGTGAAGAGGGGATAGTGAGGGGATAAAAGATGATAGGGTTTAAAACAGTTGGTGAGATAGAGAAGTTAATATCAAAATTAAAAACATCACTTTCGGGAACTAGGGGCGGGAGTGGTGCAGTTTGCCAACTTCACCCTTGAAAGCCTCAAGGGTTGGCAAACATACAACTGATTCTGGGAGAGCATTCCATTGGACAATAGCCAGGGGGAAGAAAGAGTATTTGTAAAAATTCTTGTAAGTATTGACCTGGCGGAAGGTCATTGAGTGGCAATTTTTAGAAATCGAAGTTTTATGTTGTATGTAGTCTGGCAGGGGTATTGCCACTAGCCCGTAGACAATCTGGTAGAATAAACATAGGCGAGCGTCTGACCTTCTTTGTTGGAGGGTCCGCCAGCCTAGGCCTTCAAGCATCGTTGTAACACTGGACCTGGAATCATAATTGTTATTGGTCCATCTAGCGGCTCGGCGCTGTATTTTTTCGATTTGAGCTGTTTTGTCTTTAGTGAGGGGATCCCATATCTGGGAAGCGTATTCCAGTTTGGGGCGGACCAGCATGTTGTAGATTCTAATCAGGCGGTGCAGAAACATACACTAATACTTAACTTCGTGGATATTGTTTGGAACACCATTCCAAAGCTAAATGTTTCGGACACTGCACCTAATCGCATGCATGTATCTTCAACGTTCTAGTACAGCCTTGAATCTGATTCTATTTTTGTCTAGCACCTTAGATCGAGCCTACATACAGCAAAGGAGCATTTTTTTAAATAGCACACAGATATCACCTGACATGGCGATATGAGCCACTCGTATTTTTGTTTATTTTGTTTGATTTGAGGTTTAACGTCCCCGTCAACACTATAACGGTCATTATGACGACGTTTTCCGACACTATATAAAATTTCATCTCAAGCCCTGTCGCCAAACGAAACCAATAGGGTTTACAAGCATGGTCGGGCCGACTCGCACCGCTTTGCCTGGGCAGGCTTAGATCCTCTAAGCGGTTTACCAGTACTCGTATGCGGATCGGCTTCAGCTCTGCGTGGAAGCATCATGCAGCCGATATATTTCTTCAAGCCCCGATGGGCGGGAGGCCGCGAGCCACTAGTGGATTTCATGCAAACGCCACTGTACTGATCAGAAATAGACACGTGGACAATAGGAATGCTCTTAAGTGCAATAAAATAAATGACTTAAAAGTTCATTGCAATTTAGAAATTGGCTGACATTTGAGAATTTTCATCAAAATAAAGCAACTGAACCAGGGTCAACAATGATGAAATACTTGGTTTAGGTGCAGAACGCATTCTTTTTACGTATGCGTATCGTACTTTAAATATTAACTTCAACAATAAGGCCAAACACTGTCCTTTTTGTTGTTGCAGGTATTCACTGCACGCAACGTCACAAAAAGTCATCTGCAATCAAAGTGGCTAAATTGTTTATAAATCTCACTCAGAAATTAAATATTTGCAAGAAAAAGAAAAGAAGTTTATATGGTAGAAAATTCGTCCCTCGGGATGACAATTCGGAATTACTCGGTAAGCCTCGTGATGACGAGCTGTGACCATCGTGAAGGAGTTTTCACCCTCACACCCACGTACGATTCTTGTAATCCCACATAGGTGTTATACCGGTTTGTTATTTCTCGTAATGTAAGCGCCTAGTCAGCAAAGAATGGCGGGCCAACGTCGGGCCGACAGCGTTACTATAATGTTATTTATCAAATAATTTCGTATTGGCCCAGTTACAGGTCCGAGGTCTGCTGTATTGGCACGAGGCCGAAGGCCGAGGCCAATACAGCTGACCGAGGACCTGTAACTGGGACAATACGAAATTACTTGATTAATGACAATTTTATTAATTGACGTAATTAAAAAACATGATTTATGATTTTTGAATATTGGTTGACCTTGTGTAATATAGGATAATCAATTAATACAACATGGTAACGTCGTATCGCTGTCGGTCCTACGTTAGCCCGCTGGGCGTAGTCTAGCCGTGCAAGATCACAAATATGGGTAGAAAACATGTTTTCGACGGAGGAGTTTACCGTCTTAAAAAGTAGCATATTTATCAAAGGGACAGTGTGTAGACGTCGATGACGTTGATGCAACGTTAGGCTAATTGAACATCAAATGCCCAGCGGGAAGGCCTCCAACTTGGCATTAGAAGCCTCCGTGGTGTAGTGGTTACGCTACTCGCCTTGTAAACCAGGGGTCGCAGGATCGATCCCGGGCTTCTCCAGACCTTCGGATGAGTCTTTAAACCGAGGTCCCGTCTCCGTATGACCTTAGCTGTACTCAAACACACACTCACTCACCCACTCCAACTTGGCATATAACACATCAGCAACGTCGCATCAACTTCGATACATGACGTTGCATCGACCTTGATGCGACGTTGCATCCAAGCAGTGTGTCTTCTGGGCTTATGACAAACGCATTTATTTCATGTGAAACTGGGCGAAGCTGTAAATATACAGGAGTCTTTGAGACTGATTAAAATAATATCTATTAGATGAAACCTAGTTCAAAGTTCGCTAGGGGGTCGTTGGACAATACGACAAGTGTACTCTTCCGTAAACTTAGTGAAGCTTGACAAAAAGCCGATTAACCGCATTTTAAAACAAAAATTCTTACTTCGGAGGTGTGTATCGATCAACCAATACAAACTGGGGGTGTGTTCGGCTAAGCCAATCGATAGCATGTTAATGGCCTTCACATAAAAATATAAAAATATAACACATGTGGACTCTTCAGGTAAGTAATTTTATCGCAAATTTTCTTTTTTTATTTTCAATATCTAAAGCCCTAAAATATTTTTTCTAATATTATTGATATATAACTAAGTACATTTGTTTATTTACAACATGTTTTGTTTCAGATTGTGTTGTATTAAAGCTGTTTTATTAAATTCAAAACAAATTAGCGCGGTAACAATGATGCAATATTTCAAGAAGGGTACCGAAGGGACGGATAACTTGGCATCCCCGACCTTGACTCCACTCTATCTCAGCGGGCTTACGTCGGACCGACAACGATCGCTATCGGCCCGATGTTTGCCCGACATACTTTTCTGGTTTGAAAGGCCGCACGCACTTGGATTTAACGGCGTCCTGTGTAACATTGAGTGGCTTTTTGTTTCTTTTTTTTCTCCGGGGACTCAGGTTTTCGCCCATCTTTTATTAATGAATGACTATATTTTGTTAGTCTGTTGATGATCCGGGTCATAAACCAGAAGTGATCAAAGCACTGACAGCACTGGATGGGTCGATTGTCCCTCGGTATGGGTTTGAAAAATGGTTCTGACCTGACCTGACCTTAGACTGTTTCGTTTAATCACGGTAAGCAAACAGTTTACATAGACCCAGGACAGATACAATGTACCACGTTCCGCGGCGTCTAATCTAGAGTCTACACTGCTTACGTTCCATGCTTGGGACATAGGCATATATGGGTTAACTAGCTCAATTTTGAAAAACACGCACGCACACACACACGCACGTACGCACGCACGCACGCACACTTTAGTTTTTTAGGTGCTTTATGTTCATTTATCATATGATGACGCGTCTGAGAGTGTAATAACGTCATTTATTATACCTCACGCGATTTTACCATACAAAACGCTCATAGACCAGAGGGTGATAATTTTTACTATCCCATGCGATATTAAACTATCACATGCGCAAAAATGATGCGCGTACGGTTCAATTTTTCAGGGTGATAATATCACATGCGCAAAAATGATGCGCGTACGGTTCAATTCATCAGGGTGATAATAAGTTCGGTATAATAAAATAAATATCACATTTCTGAGAGGGTGATAGTAAGAATGTTCACCCTTCGGAAATGATTATCGACCTCGGCTTCGCCTCGGTCGATAATCATTTCCTCAGGGTGAACATTCTTACTATCACCCTCTCAGAAATGTGATATTTATATATTATCATATGACGTCGCGTCTGAGAGTGTAATAACGCCATGTCATATTTTCGATTATCCACTAGTGGATTAAATATGCAAATTAGCTAGATACGTCCCATAACGTTACATGTAGGACGTCCTTAACGACGTCGCGTTTACTAACGGCGGAACATTCACATTTTTTGTAAACGATCGTGAATAAAATGCGTTTTAAATGTCATATGATAAATAGAATCTTGCATTCGTGCTCATATATTATTGAATTTATTAAACTCGCTGAGGAAAAGGGATAAAATTAAACTCGTTGAGGAAAAGGGATAAAATGCTCGGCAAAGCCTCGCATTTTATCCTTTTTCCTCAACTCATTTAATAAATCCAATAATACATGAACACTCATGTAAGATCCTCTATTTAATGTCTATTTAACAGTGAGATAAACCTCAATTTGCGCGGTCATCAGTGATCAATGATAATCACGTGAACAAAGGCAGTGGACTGTCACATTACGATAACTCACCCGTACGATATAGTGCATTTTTCACATCTCCAAAATGGCTACTTTTCTGATGAAAATCATTGATATTTTTCTTATAAATGTTCAAAACATAGGTTGTGGGTGCTCGTTAGAACCGCCTCATTGAGGCGGTTCTAACGAGTACCCACAACCTGTGTTTTGGAGTAGAAATAAGAAAAATAATGTATACCCCCGTGCACCCCAGTTCTCTCTATATAAAGTGGGGTTTAGGGGGGTCTTCATTTCACGGACTTGTTCAGTATTGTTTGACAGTCAAACTAAAAATAACATCTCATTGTTGTGTATTTGTTCACATCAAACTAGATCCATTTCAATCCTTCAATTACGTGACGTTACATATTATTACAAGCATTTTTAATATTTTTTATAATGATAAAGGTCATACGTGTCCACCAATGGTCCTAGGTTAACAGGCATTCCGAATAGGTAACGTTTAAGACTCCCTGTTTCTATTATTCAAGGAAAGAATTTGCTCCTATAGGGGACGGGGCTCAACTTTAAAGGAAAAAAAAAATACTCCTATGGGGGTTGGGGGTCAGCTGTTTAAGAAAAGAATTTGCTCCGGAGGAACAGCTCTAGTGGTGATTTGTCGAGTAATAAAATCACAGTTTGGAGGTTAAAATAGATCAAATCAGGTGAGCATAGCGCAAGTGATTTGTCTACTTAAACTTACCGACAAACTGTGATTTATTACACAAGAGTGGATCTATTTCGTTTCTAACACACTAAAATCGACAGTAATTTCGTTGTTTCAACCTTCCACCATTGTTAGAAAAAATCCCGCCAACATTATAGACTGTATCACACACATTTATATCCTTGTGTAATATTCTTGATTCGAGAAAAGAACGTTCCACCGTCTTACCAGTGAAGTCATAAAACGGCGGCTTTTAATGACGTCACTCGCCAAGCTCTTTCGACCAGTGATCTGTTGCATAATAAATCACAGTAACATTCCATCGCTTATGTTAGAATGTCTATTGAATATCCAACCTATCCATATGACGTCAGTTAATTTAAATGTGACGTCATTCTAATCTGTCACTATGTATTAACCCATTTAGTACCAGAAACCCCAAAACGGGTTACCTGGAAAACAGTGCAGGCCCAGATCAGAGAACGCGGCGTCTGATCAGGGCATCCACTGTTTGCTAAAAAAGGTCAGTCATTTTCCAAAAGGATTTTGATGAAAACGCTACCTGACACCCCTAAATTTTGAAATGAACTCCTGCTATATATAAGGAGGAAGATTCCATTTGGTACAAAAAGGGTTATATGTAATCAGGACAGTAAAATATTATGTAAGTTGTTTCAGTGTATGTTTTTGAGATTTACGTCCCACAAACAAGTAATGTCATTACGGTGATGGGACCTCGGTTTAAAGACGCATCGGATAACAGTATGAAGAAGCCGGACTCGAACCCATGACCCCTGGTTTTAAAGGCAAGTAACTTAACCATTACACCGCGGAGTTTTAGAGATTTTCATCACATACACCACCAGGGTATTAACCTTTGTCGCGTCTGAAGACAACCTGTACATCGATTTATGATTTGTTTTCCGTACACGAGTCCTTTCGTGTAACTAAAGGGCTCCATGACCTTATGTATTCAATATTGACACGCGACACAAGGTCGGTTGAATTTCATCCTATTCACTGAAATCGAGCTTTTTTGTTGTTGAAAGTGAGCCTCATTAATCGAAAATATACCCAGCTCAGCGAAGGTCAGATGGGTCATTAGGTCATCATGCTTATGAAATCATCAGTTTAACTAATCATTGTAATGAATATACCTATAAGCCCCACTTTATACAGAGAAGTGGGGTTTAAGTTTACAGTGAATTTCCCCTATTAAGACCACCTGAAATGAAGACTAATTCTGGTTTAAAAAAGCTTATTTAAAAGGGTGTTTTATTCTTTCGTCACCAGTGTCTTCTGGTAAGGGACCACCTTTGGGACTGTTCAAAAGTGGTCTTAAAGACCACTTTTGAACAGTCCCAAAGGTGGTCTTTTAAGACCACTATTGAACAGTTCCAAAGGTGGTCTTGATAAAGGATTTTTACAGTATATTATTCGTGCACCTTATTTTGCTTAAAACAGATTTAGGGTACTCATTAAAAGTCGTCTAATCAGGTCAGGTTATTTAAATTGGTTTTGTTATGTTCAAATTGTACAGTAGCAACTCTTCTTTTTGTGAGCAAACATAGCTAGTGTATATTCGGATCAGACACTCTGTTTCATGGTTTTGGCGTCTTCTACTCTCGTAAGTACTGTATTTCATACCAATTAAAGACCCCACCCCCCTCACTTTCATTGGATATTAGTTATCAAGATTCGTTTTACCCATAAATGGGAGATAGACTCTTCCACTTGACAAACTTTGGGCAGGTCCGTTTCCGATTTTAGGGCTTTGGGTCTTGCCTAATTTATTGCAAGTTTTGCCAAAGCTCCTGTTCTTCAAGAAAACGATGTAGATCCTGATCGGACGCTACAGAATTGAACTTATTTCTAAGGTAATCGGTCGCCTTGGGCAAACAGGGGCTGTCCCTGAGGCTATAAAGTCTGCGCATGTCGCTGTTATGAAACGCTAGGCATATTTATTAGTTAAAATTCCTATAATAAGACCACCTAATAAGTCCCAAAGGTGGTAAACTATTAGGAGACATTGAGTGTAGAAAACACAAAGAACAAATAGCTGAAACCTTCTCAATAAGCTTTTGAAAGCAGATTTAGTCTTAATAGCGAAATTTTACTGTATCAGTTTAAAGGCAGTAAACGATTTTAACATTGTACATTTTATCTCCATAATACATACATGTATTTGATAGGTCGACTGCCTTGACCACATTTTGGCACTGAGGCCCTTTTCTGTTTACTTTATTTACCATTTCAAGTAGAGGCTTACGTGGTGTAGTGGTTACGCTACTCGCCTTGTAAACCAGGGGTCGCAGGATCGATCCCGGGCTTCTACAGACTTCCGGATGAATCTTTAAACCGAGGTCTCGTCTCCATATGACCTTAGCTGTTGGTGGGACGTAAAACTCAAACACTCACTCTTACCATTTCCAGTACCAAAATGGAAATTAGTTCACTTTCAGGGGAGAAAACCTTTATTTATAATGTCAATAGAAATCTACTCTTAAAGGAAATAATTCTTTCCTTTAAGAGTAGTTCCATATTCGGAGAGACTGTTAATCGGAGAGAAAATATGAAGTCAAGAAGCGGTATGGATGTTCGAACGGCGAAACCTTGATGGAGTGCCAGGCCTAGCACTAGGATGTGGCCGGTCTGTAATGTAGAGGGAATCTCTGAGTAGGGTTGTGACCCGGTGTGTTTGTTTGCTTGTTTGATTGAGGTTTAACGTCCCCGTCAACACTGTAAATGTCATTTTGGAGACGTTGCTTCCAATTTTGTGGGACTTTTACCCGACATTGAGATGAAATGACATCTCAAGCCCAATGAAACCAGTACTAGTGTGCGGGCCGGATTCAGCTTTGCCTGGAGCATCATGCAGCCCATATATTTCTTCAAGCCCCTATGGGCGGGGGCTATGTGACCCGGTGTGAGTTGTGAGTTTTGATTCCTTTATCCTCCGCCGAGAGAGCATCTCGGGATAACCTACGTTATGCGGCCAGTTGGATATAACTTTCCCATAATGCAGTGGTAGGCCTATGCGGAACCCTGAAGGGGTGCCAAGTCTATTTCTGGAGTCTGGCCCGGTCTGTGTGGTAGGCGGGGGTCCTCTTGGAAACTGGTCCTGCTATGGGGTATCGCGGGGTAACCTGTGCTACCCGGCCAGATGGGATACAAGACCATGTGGTGAAAGTATGTGAGAAATAACGCCCGAAACACCTTTGGCCGAGCCCAGAAGCCTTGCGCTTGGTTGTGCCCCTGTGTGTGTCGGAAGAGCAAGGCCTAGCTATCATGACCACGTCTCTGCGGTATGGAGGTCCTCTGCGTATCGGACCCTGCTAAAGGGTATCGCAGTATAACCTCTGTTATCCGACCAGAGATACAAAATAGAAGTGGAGGCAATGATGAAATGAAAGACCATGGAATGAACCTCTGTAAAAGGATAGGCCGAGCCCTACCACGCCCCGATGGGTGAACTTATCAGCCTTGCCCCGAGATGTCATCAAGTGTGAGTTATGGGTCCCTTCGATCCCATTATCCTCCAGCATCCCGGGATATCCTCCGGCGAGACGCGTATAACCTTTCCATACGGCCATGGTAGGATGTTTGAGCAGCACAACCTGGATGGAGTGACAGGCCTTCCACTTGGGTGTGACCCGGTCTGTAATGTAGAGGAGCTCTCTGGGTACCGGACCCTGATAGTCCGTTTCGCGAGATAACCTTTGTTATCCGGCCATATTAGGATACAAGACCATGAGATCAACCTTTCTGAGAAGTGAAGTACGACCATCATGTGGCCTGTCCCAAAAACCTTGCGCTGGGGTCTGACCCAAAGTGACTTGTGAGTCATTTTGAAGTCTTTGTCCTCCGAGGGATGAGCATCCCAAGTGCTAGGCTGGCACTGCAACAAGGTTCCGCTGCTTATTTCCCGATAAAAGTTCTTTGTGACCTGCTAATTCGCCATGTTTCGCACTCATTTTTTATTACGCTGACCGTTGATGATTTGCAGGGGCCTGTGCTTAGAAAAACTTTCATATTATGGGTCAGTAAGAAAAGGCTAACTCTTCGAGGTCTGATCCTTTAATGACAAGCAAAATTAATAAAACTTTGCAAAATTAATGAAACTTTTCTAAGATATAACAGGGGTAAAGAAAGTTGTTTTCCGCAGCGCTACCTTCTTTGCTGCAACATGGAGCAATTTTGTACATCATGAAACTGGCCCCCGCCCATAGGGGCTTGAAGAAATATATGGGCTGCATGATGCTTCCACGCAGAGCTGAATCCGGCCCGCACACTAGTACTGGTAAACCGCTTAGAGGATCTAACCTGTCCAGGCACCGCGGTGCGAGGCGGACCGTCCATGCTAATAAACCCTATTGGTTCATTGGGCGACGGGGCTTGAGATGTAATTTCATCTCAATGTCGGGTAAAAGTCCCACAAAAATTGGAAGCAACGTCTCCAAAATGACCTTTACAGTGTTGACGGGGACGTTAAACCTCAACTCAAACAAAACAAACATCATGAAACATGCAGTTTCAGTTTACAACAACAACAACAGCTACTCAATAAACAAGATTACATTGTATGCTGAGCAACCATGCCATTTAAAACAGTTAAAATGAAAGCACTGACAGCACTGGAGGATCTATTGTCTCTGCATGTAGGCTAGGAACGGTGACTATCCCTTTTTGTACGAAATGGAAGCTTCCTCCTTATATGTAGCAGGAGTCCATTTCAAAATTTAGGGGTGTCAGGTTGTGTTCTCTTCAAAGGCGATTTGGAAAATGCCTGAACGTGTTGCGATCAGTGTAGGCCACATTCTGCGGCGTCTGATCAGGGCCTGCACTGTTTACCAAGGTACCCGTTTTTGGATTTCCGGTATTAAATGGGCAAAACCCTAACATTCCTGTACTGTAAGACGCCGCGTTCTTTCCGGTATGACCCATAATTCCCGGTACTGCAATTAAATAGTGTGGATCTATTCACCTTATTTGCATTATCTGCTGGTTCCTAGTCTGAAGGTTATCAGTGTTGGAAAAACAGGTGACCAGACCCCCTGACCTTCAAAGGTCAGGGGGTCTGGTTACCTGTTCTTCCAATATTGACACAGACCAGCAATAATGAATAGAAGTCCGTGTAGCAGTCTATAAATAACGTTACCTGGATTTTCGATTCATTGACGAACAATCAATCCAAAAAGGTCCAACCTAAAATGCGAAAGAGTCGACTGATGCCTAATGATAGTGAATGAAAAAAGTGTGTCTCCAGCAGTGTACATGGTTTCACTTCACCCACATGTAGTTGGGTAGCAGTGGCGTAAAAGTACCTGCTTCTCTCTCGCGCGCGTGAAAACGCCCGCAATGATGAGCTAATCAGTGTGGTATTTTCTCATATAGTCGTATTTCCTATAAGCGCCCTAACCTAGTTTTTGGTTTTTCCAACTTAGTCGTAATTCCTATTTTGAGCGCTTGAAAGGAGTTCCCTAAGAGTGTCGTAAGGTATCCCTCTTAGCGGTATTTCTCCTTTTCGTTTTGTGATATTGTCGTGCCACCTATTTTGGGATACACAGTGTGGTATTTCAAGATTCGTTCTGTTTGATAACTATTTGTACTTTACGAAAACACGTCTATGCAAATACATTGTAACCTTTATCGCCGAAAAAAACTGTTCTGTTTGATAACTATTTGTACTTTAAGAAAATACGCCTATACAAATACATTGTAAACTTTATCGCCGAAAAAATGGAAATTTTATGATGAATAATTGTGATATTTTTCTTATTTCTGCTCAAAATGTAGATTGTGGGTACTCGTTTGAATGAGGCGGTTCTAACGAGTACCCACAATCTATATTTTAGAGCAGAAATAAGAAAAAAATATGGTTTACCCCTGTAAACCCCAGTTTTACTATATAAAAGTGGGGTTCAAGGGGGTCAAAAGTATATAGGCGTGTTTTCGTGATGCAGGCATTTTTCTACATGAAAATTAGACGAAATAAAAACTTTATATATATATATATGTGTGTTATACATCCATACATGGATTTTGTTTTTTTGGGGGTTGGGTTTTACGGCCCTTTCAAGATTATTTCACTCATATCGAGCCGATCGTTAATCATGGGTGGGCGAAAACCGGAGTACCCGGAGAAAAACCACCTGACCTTCCATTGCAGAACTTGGCGTCTCACACGTGACCCGAGCGAGGCTCGAACCCACGGCGGTGAGAGACATAATGACTAAGAGTCAGCGCTCTTATCCATTAGGCCACGGAGGCCCGTTCCATACATGGATTTACAGACACCAAATGATGTACATGTATATTATAAACTACGTGGATATGGTATGGTTTTGGTGTTGGTTTTACGGCCCTTTCAAGATTATTTCTCTCATATCGAGCCGGTCGTATACTATAGGTGGGTGAAAACCGGAGTACCCGGAGAAAAAACGGACCTTCCGTTGCAGAACTTGGTGTCTCACATATGACCAGAGCCAGGTTTGAATCCACAGCGGTGAGAGACATAATGATTAAGAGTCTACTAGGCCGATATGGTATGACGTTCATTTTTTGTTGATTCTGATTTAAATGCACGTTTATTTGATATTTCCCCGAGCATGCATACACACAACGTGTCGGCTACGTCGTTCCAACGTCATGTTGTTTCATCGAAATACGAAAAATAAGGTTTACCCCTCCAAACTCCAGTTTTACTGCATTAAAGTGGGGTTCAAGGGGGTCAGAATAATTTAAGAAATGAATTTTATTTTTCTACTGCTCATGAAAATATTATGAACGCAGTGGGTCGCGTGCAAAGTGAATGAACCCCGAGGGGTTTCATGTAACTTTTGCTAGAGACTCGCTGTCGTAAAGCAGACAAAAAATAGGTTTATTTTTATATTTTCATTACTTGCCCCTAATGACTGGGCGACAAATTGCTTATAGGACAAACTTTTAAAGTTCGAACATGCACTCGCTGTTTTTTCTACAAAGAGCGTAACAACGTTGACGTCCCCAACGCTCGTAGAGAACCATGGTTTAGAACCATGGTTTAGACTGACCGTGATTGGCGCCACTTGACGTCACTGAAAATCACGTGACTCGATGCGTTCATGGAAGTATGAACTACATTGTTTTCTATAGGTTTACATAAGACTTAACACTGGAAATGTAAATATATAGGCCTGTTTTCGTGATGAGAATCTTCGTACGGTATATATTAGACTTGATCGAGTGAGAGGCTTGTTCATGGAATCCCTACATTATTATGCAGTTTTGTATCACGTTGTGGACTAATGTTTTCCTTGAAATGTATTTTTTTTTTCACCAGAAGAGAGGGGGAGAGTGAGTCGTTTATGTATAGAATTCAATGAAAACAACAAAAATAGCTTTGCGTGGCTAGAGAAAAGATCGATAGTTGAGATGTTTAATAAAATAAGCCCTATTATCGACCAACAGAACCAGTTGCATCATAGTGTCGAAAGGAGTGTCGAAAGCAAGACTTTGTAGGCTTTTGAAAAAAAACGGAATTTCCCACATTTATAATGGAACTCACAATGAGAAGAAATTCTAAATACGGAAGGGTGAGACTGGATCAGGCATTTGCCTTTTCTCTTGTCTCGCCTATTTACGTCACTGGCATCTTGGCCTATAAATACCAATATTACATTTGATTTTGACCACGTTGTTCGATGAGGATACAAACCGACACGGTGGGTATTTTGCTGATCATTTTTATAATATGTTTTGAGTATTTTTTGAGTATTCAGATTTATATGAAAAATAAGGAAACAATATCATTCAGATTTGACCTAATACCCAACTCATTACGAAAACACGCCTATACTAATACATTGTAAATTTTATCAACGGAAAAAGAAAATTTTAAGAGGAAAACGTGTCATATTTTTCTTATTTCTGCTCAAAATGTAGATTGTGGGTACACGTTAGAGGCGGTTCTAACGAGTACCCACAATCGATATCTTAGAGCAGAAATAAAACAATAAGGTTTACCCATGCACACCCGAGTTTTACTATATAAAAGTGGGATTCAAGGGGGTCAAAACTAAATGGGCGCGTTTTCGTGATGTTGTCTGTTGATACAAAATATGTTCAGGTCAGTTTTGTTTCAGTTTTAACAGAGAAGAGAACAGTACCGCTTGTGGCGTTTACTGCTTACACCTCAGGGGTTTTTAACCGACTGTGATAAAAATACTGTGCTACAAAACTTAAGGTAGTCTGTGATAGCATAAATACAGCGTTATAAATTTGTATTACAATGGCTAAACCGGTGATAATGGTTCACGGAGGGGCATGGAGTGTTCCAGTTAATCTAATGAAAGATTCATACAAAGGAATCAAGGATGCGGTCAGAGAAGGATATTCTGTCTTGGAGAGAGGAGGTTCTGCCCTGGATGCTGTACAGGCCGCAGTGGTGGTCCTTGAAGACGACCCCGACTTTGATGCTGGTAAGATTTTTTATACCCCGTAAATTTTTTCACCGAAAAAAAAAAAACAAACAAAACAAACAGAAAAAAAACGTTATTTTTAAGATATCAAATTATGATTTTTTTTCTTATTTCTGCTCAAAATATAGATTGTGGGTACACGTAAGAACAGCCTCATCGAAGCGATTCTAACGAGTACCCCCAATCTATAATTTAGAGCGAACCGCGGTTCTAACGAGTACCGCAATCCATGTTTTAGGGCAGAGATAAGAAAAAATAGGTTTACCCCATTAAACCCCAGTTTTGTCATATTAAAGTGGGGAATTATAACGGCCTGTTTTCGTGACGGTTTAGTCACTGAAAAAAGGTAAAAAAAAAAAAAAAGGAAATTAAAAAGGAAAGTACCGCCGACCCAAGATTAAGCTAAGCTGTAACAACTTTCATCACGTGAACACGTCCGTGAAATGAAGACCCCTTCACCCCACTTTATATAGACGAAACTGGGGTTTACGGGGGTATACATTATTTTTCTTAATTTTGTTCCAAGACATAGGTTGTGGGTACTCGTTAGAACCGCCTCAATGGGGCGGTTCTAACGAGCACCCACAACCTATGTTTGCAGTATATGTTAGAAAAATATCACGGATTTACAACAGAAAAGTAGCCATTTTGGAGATGTGAAAAAATGCACTATGACACACGGGTGTGTTATCGTAATAAAATACCATAAATGCACTTTTAAGGTTTCGGGTCACCATTCCTCTAGAACGAAACCACCTTAGGGTATTCGACAGTCGTCTTAAACACAATCTTTGAACAGTTCCAAATGAAAAATGGTCTGAATATATGAAGTTTTAGTAATTTTTATTTACATGTAAAAAAAATGGCACAACTTGACATTGAAGGTAGTGTTTTATAGGTAATAGCCAGCCCCGGCCGGTGAGTGGGTAAGTAGGTATACGTATTTCGATCACACGCCAATTTGCTTCATATCTGAACCATGGGATCTGAATATCTCACATTTAACCCGTATATGACAATGGAATCTCCCAACTAATTTTTTTTTTGTAGCGGCAAGTCTTGCTATAATCGATCTACTTTCAACAAACAGTGTAGATTAAGATCATACGCCGCGATTTTGCGGTCGGCACTGTTCACCAATGCACTGTTTGCCAATGTCCCAAAATGGCCGGGTTAAGAGATGATTTTTGCTACAAACAATGGTTGTCGTTGCTCGTTTGAGCCTTCTCATTGTGAGTTGAAAATAATCTATATTTCGAGCAGAAATTTGACAAATAATGTATATACCATTGCAGTGCCCACTTTTCTCTACATAAAATGAGGTTTACAGGGATATACCACGTAATTGTGTTGGTCGATCTGTCCGGACGGTATGTTTGTTTGATTGTTTGTGTTAAGGTTTAACGTCCCCGTCAACACTATTTATATTATTTTGGAGACGTTGCTTCCTATTTTGTTGGACTTTTACCCGACATTGGGATGAAATGACATCTCCTGCCCTACCGCCCAAAGAAACCACCGGGGGCCGTCCGACTCGCACCACTAAGTCTGGACAGGCATAGTGTAGTTTGTATTTTCTTGTCCTTTGGGATCATTGATTCTATTCGTAGAATTTTGAAAATATCTTGCGGGTCACCGATTAGGCCTAATTGGCCAAACTAGCTAATCTAGCCCAGAAAACATGTACGCTCCATATTTTCCAGTTTTTGGTGTATTCCTTGCTTCCAAAGGATAACATTTTTATAGAACATATCAGACCTTCTAAGCGGTTTACCGGTATTTCAAATATTCGTTCGGTTTCTGCTCTGCGCATAATCATCATGCAGCCCTTACTGTTTCTCTAAGCCTCGATTGGCGGGGGCGTAAGTGGGATGGCATGCGTGGGTAGTTCGGCCGGTAAACACTGTTTCACCTATGCGTTGTCCAGACTGTAATATTATAAGAATTTTCGTAAACTCAAGACCATATAGAACATGCACAAACAGGCTTAGTACTGGTTCCTACCCAGGAATAGAGGGTCACATGGAAGATAAGTATAGTGAAATACCGCTATAAAGGCCACCTAAAATTAGGACTAGTTCTGCCATAAAAAGCTTATTTTGGAGGGTACACTTAATTTTTCTTTGTATTTTCTGCCTACAATGACCTCTGGTCAGGGACCACCTTTGGGACTGTTCAAAAGTGGTCTTTAAGACCACTTTTGAACAGTCCCAAAGGTGGTCTTGATATAGAAATTTTACTGTACTAGTACTAAATGTGTTTCCCTCTATAAATAAGGTCGCTTATAATTTTTATTAAACAGGCAATGGTTCAGTCCTAACGTCAAGTGGTGACGTGGAGATGGACGCTGTCATGATGTGTGGAAAGACATTGAAAGCAGGGGGCGTGGCCTGTGTACATAATATTAAGAACCCCATTCTACTGGCCAGAGAAGTCATGGAAAAGGTAAATTGTGAAGACTATTTTATTTTATACTAATTTATTTTAGTTGGATTGTGGGTGAGTGAGTGAGTTTGAGTTTTACGTCCCACCAACAGCTTAGGTCATACGGAGACGGGACCTCGGTTTAAAGACTCATCCGAAAGTCTGGAGAAGCCCGGGATCGATCCTGCGATCCCTGGTTTACAAGGCGAGTAGCGTAACCACTGCACCACGGAGGCTTCTAGTTGGATTGTGAATGAAGCTTCAAGCTTAATTAATCGGTTCCGGATATTTTCACGCGCGCGAGACAGAGGCAGTGACTATTACATCACTGCTACCCATTTACACCTGGGTGGAGTGAGGCACTGTCCTTACGTGTCTTGCCCAAGGACACAACTCGATACCGGGTGCCGGATTCGAACACACAACCTCTCGATCATGAGTCGAACGCGTTAACCACTGCTCTATCGAGGCTGACAATGGCTATTTTAGCATCCTTCATTACGATAATACATGTACATTGAAAATTTTACTATCAAAACATGAAACTTTTCCGATGAAAAAAATCCGATATTTTTAATATTTCTGCCCTGAACATTGATTGTGATAATCCTTAGAACCGCCTCGCCGAGGCGGTTCTAAGGATTATCACAATCAATGTTCAGGGCAGAAAAAAATGATATCCTTGTAAACCCATGTTTTGCTATATGAAAGTGTGGTTTGAGGGGTCAAAGTTATATAGACGTACTTTCGCGGTGTCAGTTATACTTTTAGACAACTCCTTCATAGTAAGCTTTGTTACTATTTATAGAAATACCAGTCCGTTTTTGGGGAGTTTAACAGTCTAGTCAATGTTGCTTAGGTCATATCGAGCCAGTCAGTTTATCTAACCAACTGTTTCTGAAGAAATATATGGGCTGCATGATGCTTCCACGCAGAGCTGAAACCGACCCGCACACAAGTACTGGTAAACCGCTTAGAGGATCTAAGCCTGCCCAGGCAGTGCGGTGCGAGTCGGCCCGTACATGCTTTTAAGCCCTATTGGTTTCATTGGGCGGCAGGGCTCGAGATGTCATTTCATCTCAATGTCGGGTAAAATTCCCACAAATTTGGAAGCAACGTCTCCAAAATGACCTTTACAGTGTTGACGGGGACGTTAAACCTCAAATCAGACAAACTGACCGACTTATACATAAGCGATTTAACAGTAGAATGCACCTTCTTACGCCAAAAACTGACAACTGCCCTTCTCTAATCAGCGGAAGGGAGAAATTGACCACAGAAAAAAAATCATAATCAAACATAATAGAATGTTGCCGACCAGGAAAGTATCGATCCAGTGACCTCCTGATCACAACCTAGACGTTAATCTGACTGAGCTTCTGAAATCGACAGAAGTACCAGTATATTGCTGGTTTAATCATCTTGTCTTGAGCGGCTGCCCGTAATGACATCCGAATTGTAACTTCACGTTTGTTTGTTTGATTTGAAGTTTGACGTCCCCGTCAACACTGTAAAGGTCATTTTGGAGACGCTGCTTCCAATTTTTTGGGCCCGGACTTTTAACCAACATTGAGATGAAATGACATCTCAAGCTCTACCGCCCAATGAAACCAATAGGGTTTATAAGCATGGACTCGCACCGCATTGCCTCTAAGCGGTTTACCAGAACTAGTGTGCTGGTCGGTTTCAGCTCTACGTGGAAGCATCATGCAGCTCATCTATATCTTCAAGCCCCGATGGGCGCGGGCTAATAACTTTACATAATCAAAGGTTTATATTAACCTATTGTATGCGGGAATCCCCTAAAGGGGTCCCTTGGCAAAAAGTGCAGGCCCAGATCAGACGCCACAGAACGCGGCGTCTGATCAGGGCTGCGCTATTTGCTAATAGAATTTCCCTTCACAAATAGAATAAAAAAGATAAAATAGGCCTGACCCCCCCCCCCCTAATATCACAAATGGACATGTCCAACATATAGCATTAACCTGTATATGATAATAGAATCTGTGACCTAATACATGTGGCTTTGGCGTGGTCCAATTGCCAAATACATATTTATTGGAGTCAAGTTTGGTCTGTTTGTAGAACGCGGCGTCTGATCAGGGCTGCGCTATTTGCTAACAGAATTTCCCTTCACAAATAGAATAAAAAAGATAAAATAGGCCTGACTCCTCTAATATCACAAATGGACATGTCAAACCTATAGCAATGGGTGATTTTGTTTGTTGCTTCCAATTTTGTGGGACTTCTACCCGACGTTGAGAGGAAATGACATCTCAAGGCCTGTCGCCCAATGAAACCAATAGGATTTATTAGCATGGACGGCCCGCCTCGCACCGCGGTTCTTGGACAGGCTTAGATCCTCTAAGCGGTTTACCAGTACTAGTGTGCGGGCCGTATTCAGCTCTGCGTGGAAGCATCATGCAGCCCATATATTTCTACAAGCCCCTATGGGCGGGGTAGCAAAGGATAAGACGGGTTAACCTGTATATAATATAGAATCTTCGACCTAATACATGCGTCCAATTGCCAAATATATGGGAGTCAAGTTTGGTCTGTTTGTAGAAAGTTTTACACATATGTATGTATTTTAATAAGCAAATAATGAAGACCCATATCAGCGGACACCGCCTTTTGCGGCGTCTGGTCTGTGTCTCCACTGTTTGTCAATGACACAAACATGGAACGCTACACATGTATGTGTTTTTTTTTTTTCTTGCTTTTGCCGGTGGTGTGGGGGTGTGGTTTTACATCCCTTTCAAGATTATCGTAAATCAGATGTGGGCGAAAACCGTAGTACCCCGAGAAAAAGCACCTGACCTTCCGTTGCAGAACTTTGCGTCTCACATGGTCCGAGCGAGGGCAAACCTCAGCTGTGAGAGGCATGTATGATGTTTAGGCTCTTTTAGTGGGAGAGGCACGTCCTTTTTTCCAAAGAGTAATATAAACTGTTTATTAAATATGACAAAATAAATGCATGACAAACACGAACCTGCGGCAACAGTATTACGCAATTTCGGTTTATCCTGTTGTGACTAATCATTGCAGTCAGGTTTGAAATTTATTTGAGTGGCAAAACACTCAATGTAATCAGCATTGAAATCAAATAGGGGTAAAAAAATCAGCAAACTTTATATATTTTTACTTAAAGGAATATCGGCCCAAGCCCATCTGGGCTTGAAGAAATATATGGGCTGCATGATGCTTCCACGCAAAGCTGAAACCAACCCGCACACCAGTACTGGTAAACTGTTTAGGGGACCAAAGCCTGCCCAGGCAAAGCGGTGCTAGTCGGCCCGTCCATGCGTATAAACCATATTGGTTTCTTTGGGCGACAGGACTTGAGATGTCATTTCATCTCAATGTCGGGTAAAAGTCCCACAAAATTGGAAGCAGCGTCTCCAAAATGACATTTACAGTGTTGACGGGGACATTAAACCTCAAATCAAACAAACAAACAAAACATAAAGGAATATTATCTCCACATCGATTCTTTTGTAGAATGGGTTGATGACAAATGTAGGCTTTTTGTTGTTGCTTTTGAGAGAAAATAAAGCTTACCATTTCCTGCGAATTGTCGGCCCCCGCCCTTAAGGGCTTGAAGAAATATATGGGCTGCATGATGCTTCCACGCAGAGCTGAATCCGGCCCGCACACCAGTACTGGTAAACCGCTTAGAGGATCTAAGCCTGTCCAGGTACCGCAGTGCGAGGCGGACCGTCCATGCTAATAAACCCTATTGGTTTCATTGGGCGACAGGGCTAGAGATGTCATTTCGTCTCAATGTCGGGTAAAAGTCCCTAAAAAATGGAAGCAACGTCTCCATAATGACCTTTACAGTGTTGACGTGGACGTTAAACCGCAAATCAAACAAATCCTGTGAATTGTCTGCTACAAGAAATGCGAAGGTTTCTTTTCTCTGAAAACTAAAAATAGAATTCTGTATGCCTTAAAAGTACACATTGTACCCAAAGCTCTAATGCTGTCCTTGAAATTAAGGCTTGAGCACAGCTGCTGACTCATGTTTTCCTTGAAATGTATTTTTACCAGGAATAGATGAACGGTGCCAGCGCATGGCTTAATTTACTGTATAGCTTGAGCGACACGCGCAGACCTACACCAGCCTGCGCATTCGCTGAACGGGTGACGCTACTTTAACCTATATCTCTGGTCATTACGAAAACACGCCTATTCCAATATATTGACAATTTTAAACCAACAAAATGAAAATTTGCAGATTCTTTTTTTTTTTTTTTTTTTTCATTTTTCTTATTCATTACGTGAACAAGTCCGTGAACTGAAGACCCCCACTAAACCTTATTTTATATAGAGAAAACTGGGGTTTACGGGGGTATACATTATTTTTCTAATTTCTGCTCCAAGACATAGGTTGTGGGTACTCGTTAGAACCGCCTCGCTGAGGCGGTTCTCACGGGTAGACTCAACCTATGTGTTGAGCATTTATATAAGAAAAATCTCAAGGATATTTATCAGAAAAGTAGCCATTTTGGAGATGTCAAAAATGCACTATATCGCACGGCTGAGTTATCGTAATGTATTTTTAAAATATGGGTTGTGGGTACCCGTTAGATCCGCCTCGTCGAGGCGGTTCTAACGAGTACCCACAGTCTATGTTTTTGAGCAGAAATAAGAAAAATAATATATACCCCTGTAAACCCTAGTTTTACCAGTTTAAGTCGGTCAAAATTATATAGGTGTGGGTTTAGTTGTGCGTCGGTTCGATTGGTTTATGGCTTCTTCACATTTACTTCCGATCCATCTATTTATGATCTCATAAACTACTAAATTTCAAGTTATTGACCTTTTCCATTGTTTTATAAGCGCGTTTTGTTACAGTATTTGAAGGTCTTGTTACTTTTCAAGGTCACCGAGTTTGAGTACTTATGGACCGAATATACAGTACTTATTTATTTATTGTCTAAATATAGTCGATTATTTTGGATGTTTTTTTTTTTTTTTTTTTTTTTGGGGGGGGGGAGGGGGGGGGGGGGGGAGTCGAACGCCTTCTGAGCCTCAAACTTTGTTCGAGATTGGGGTAGTTTGAGCTACTGAGGTTTAAGCATCACGTGATGCCCCCCCCCCTCCACCCCCCACCCAATCTGTGCGAATACATGTAACAAAGATCTACATTCACGCAGTCTGTCAAGGGGGTGGATCTCTGTCTGAGAGGAAAATGCGAAACCTCTATAGTATACACAGGTTGTGAGGTCTGAATCTGTGCTAGTCACACAGAGGTCATCACGAAAATACGCCTATATACTATTGACCTCCTCGCACCCCACTTTTATGTAGTAAAACTGGGGTTCGCAGGGGTAAACCTTATTTTCTTATTTCTGCTCTAAAATTTAGATCGTGGGTACTCGTTAGAACCGCCTCGATGAGTACCCACAATCTATATTTTAGAGCAGAAATTAGAACAATATCTCAATTTTTCATCTTAAATTTGTTCATTTTTCGGCGATAAAGGTTACAATGTATTTGTATAGGCACGTTTTCGTAATGTATAGAAGGCCCCAGCGGACATTTATGGCTCGGATCAGCCTCAAGTGTCTTCACGAGACGCACACATCTTCGTGCAGGGATTTTTCTTGTCCCTGCTATTTTCATGATTGTCCGACTGAATAGAAAAAAATTTGTGACTATCAGCCAATCGAATGTGTTAGATATTTTGTATTAAATCAAATTCGCGGCCCCCGCCAATTGGGACTTGAAGAAATAGATGGGATGCATGATGCTTCCACACATAGCTGAAACTAAGAATCTAATCCTGCCCAGGCAAAGCGGTGCAAGTCGGACTGTCCATGCTTATAACCCTATTGGTTTCATTGGGCGACAGGGCTTGAGATGTCCTTTCATCTCAGTGTTGGGTAAAAGTCCCACAAAATTGGAGGCAACGTTTCCAAAATGACGTATACATTGTTGACCGGGACGTTAAACCTCAAATCAAAGAAACATATAACTCAAATTTGCAAACTGAATGATAGTGTAGATCGTGATCAGATGGGTTCTTCACATTACGAAGACACGCTTGGTAAAATTTTACCGCCAAAAATGAAGTTTTAAGATAAAAATCCTGATATTTTTCATATTTCTGCATGTTCAAAACATAGACTGTTGGTACTCGTTAGAACCGCCTCGCCGAGGCGGTTCTAACGAGTACCCACAATCTGTGTTTTTAGCAGAAATAAGAAAAAAACTGCATATCCCTGTAAACCCCAAATTTCTATATAAAAGCGGGGTTTAAGTGGGTCAAAATTATATAGGCGTGTTTTCGCGATGATGCGCAAATGAATTTAGCCGAAAGACTTTTTTTAACTAAAATACACGTTTTGTCTAGAGCTGTAATCATTACGCAAACACGCCTATACAAATACATTGCCACCTTTATCGCCGAAAAAATGAAAGTTTTATGATGAAAAATTGTGATATTTTTCTTATTTCTGCTCTAAAATACAGATTGTGGGTACTCGTTAGAACCGCCTCGATGAAATAAGAAAAATAAGGTATACCCCCGGAAACCCCAGTTTTACTATATAAAAGTGGGGCTCAAGGGGGTCAAAATTATATAGGCGTGTTTTCATGATGATTTTCCCACCGTTTCAGACGAAGCATGTATTGCTGGTTGGCAAGGGAGCTAATCAGTTTGCAGAGGAAGTAGGGATCAAGACTGTCCCCACGGAAAGTCTGGTATCTGAGGAAGCTATAAGGGAGCTGAAAACATATAAAGAATTCGGGAGTACAATAGATGGTCTCTTCAGTCAGAGGTATGTGAATGTCTATTTGCGGTCCCCGCCATCGGGGCTATAAGAAATAGATGGACTGCATGATGCTTCCACGCAGAGCTGAAACCCGCACACGAGTACTGGTAAAGCGCTTAGAGGATCAAAGCGCCTGCCCAGGCAAAGCGGTGCGAGTCCATGCTTATAAGTCCTGGTTTCATTGGGCGGCAGGGCTTGAGAGGTCATTACATCTCAATGTCGGGTGAAAGTCCCACTATATTGGAAGCAGCGTCTCCGAAATGATCTTTACAGTGTTGACGGGGACGTTAAACCTCAAGCCAAACCAAACAACAAAAAAGCATGCCTATTAGTTGTGAGCTCTAAGATTAAAGCTCTTACGAGCACATGGCAGTTCAGGGTCATGCAGGATTATTAGAATAAACAGCCGTGTGACATAATCACAATCAATAACTGATACTTGATACTTACATATCTTATTCATTTTTCTTGCACACCAGGGCCCAGGATTACAATGCGTACTTAAATTTTAAGTTCCTATTTAAACTAAGTATTTACTTAACTGTCGTATAAAGTGAACTACAAAGAAATTCTTTTGTTTAAGTCGATACTTAACCAGAGAAAATACTTAAATATTTAAGGTAACCCAGGTAGGTACCTTAACTTTTAAGATTTGACCTTGACACATGAATGTATATATCAATAACGGCAAAGCTTAGGGCTTTTATTTGCTCGAAATCACCAGTGATGCTCGGTAGCTGAAACGACAGTGTGTTTTCTTGATATGCCAGAGGCCCTGCGTTCGAGTCCCGGTCGGGCCAATTTTTTTTTCTTCCTCCCTGTGGCGCAATGAGGTACTGGGATGTATTTCTCCCTTGATGTGTCAAAGTGTGCGACGAATAGAGCTGTGTAAAAACTTCCTTTTACATAATACTGTTTATCATATGACGTTATTAATAAGCAGTGGATAACGTCGTGTAACAAAAATCGTATGAACACACGTGTAATAACACTTTGGCGGGATTACGTAACGTCATGACGACGTCCATGCCAACCACGCATTTTCTATGAAGAAAAGTGTCAAATTTGAAAGCGATAAAATCTAATTTCAAGTGGTCATATGATAAACAGAAACGACCACTCGTGTAAGACCCTTTATATAATACTGGTGACAGGGCAATAATTAATTGTTTGCTTACAAGTGAGAGGAGGTTCTAAACGACTTGGTTGTTTTTGTCAGGGTAGGTGTGTGTATGTGTGTGTGTGGCGGGGGTGGGAGTGGGGGGCGGGGCGGCGAATATCACTTGTGTCTGTTATTTAAAAACTGATCATCGGGTCCATGTTCCTACGCTTATGCCCTGCTAGATTTACGCATACAATGTTCACAACGTTCATATGCCGTCTTTATCTTGAAATAGTATGACGCCACGTGCATTTAAGAAATAACTTTTGTTTTCTGCTGTTCATGAAAGTATAAACGGGCAGGGTCGCGTGCAAAGTAAATGAACTCTGAAGGGGTTCATATAAACTTTGCTAGCGACCCCTCCGCTGTCGTTCATACCTTCATGAACATCTGAAAAAAATATTTCTTATATTTACATTCTTTTTTCCTCATCACTCGGCGAAAGAATGCTTATAAGGCAAACTGTTAAAGCTGAAAAACATTTACACGCTGTTTTTCTACAAAGAGCGGAACAGCATTATCGTCGTCAATGCCCAATGAGATCATAGAGGTGTAGACTGGCGACACTTGACGTCATTGAAAATCATGCGATTCGATGCGTTCATGGACGTATGAACATGCGTATAGGTTTACAATAGGCGCTTGAAATGTGAATATTAACTATTTTGGCGTGAACAACTGTAACGTGTGTCAACGATGTACATTTGCTGGGCTCAGCCTGTCCAGGAACCGCGGTGCGAGGCGGACCATCCATGCTAATAAACCCTATTGGTTTCATTGGGCGACAGGGCTTGAGATGTCATTTAATCTCAATGTCGGGTAAAAGTCCAACAAAATTGGAAGCAACGTCTCCAAAATTACCTTTATAGTGTTGACGGGGACGTTAAACCACAAACCAACAAACATGCATGGACGGCCCGACTTGCACCACTTTGCCTGGGCAGGCTTAGACCTTTTAGGTGGTTTACTGGTGGTCGCGTGTGGTCGTCGTGTACTGGTTGGGTGAGGCAAAGGTGACGTGTATCTTGCGTCACTGGGGCGTCCAGCTGATTGTGACAAGGCCTGCTTTCCTAGCAGCAGGTAAGGGAAGTTATGTTGTTATTTCTTTTTCTGCACATCCAATCATTTGCCTCTTCTCCCTGCCTTGAAATTCTCAATACAAATAAGTTTGGGGCGTTCCACCTCCCTTTGTAAGCTCGTGCATGTGAGTGATCGAGTGTGTTTGTGAGTGAGTGAGCGTTTTGTGTCTCACCTCACTCATTAAAAGACGGGGAAATCCAAGATCGAATGTACAGTGATTTTAAATTCATGTTTTTTTTTTTTTTTTTTTTTTGTTTTTTTTTTTTTTTTTTTACTCCGGCTGGAGCTACGGTTTTCTCCGTGTTTGTCTGTACGATGTTTGATCGTGTCCGTAATGACTATATCAACTACATATATGTACATGTAATGATGACATCCGAAAACAATATCGTAGCTGGGGTTAAGTGTTGGAGTCTTCCCTGTTCTTCACCATAGCGCACAACATATTTATTTTCTTAATTATCGACTCTACCAGATTGTTTTGAATATTATTCAATACGACTAACGGCATGAGAAGGGTTGAATCATGGACAGACTCCATAAAACCGATTCCGCCCCCGCTCCTCGGGGCTTCAAGAAACAGATTGGGCTGCACGGTGCTTCCATGCAGAACTCAAACTGACCACACATTACGCAAACACGCCTATACAAATACATTATAAGTTTTACCTCCAAAAGAAAAAAAAGGAAATTTTTAAGATGAAAAATTGTGGTATTTTTCTTATTCCTGCTCAAAATCTCGATTGTTGGTACACGTTAGAACCGCCGCGATGAGGCGGCGGTTCTAACGGTTACCCACATTCAATATTTTAGAGCGGAAATAATTAAAAAAAAAAAAACAGGTCGACCCCCCCCCCCCCCCCCCCCCTAAACCCCAGTTTTACAAAATAAAAGTGGGGTTCAAGGGGGTCAGAATTATATAAGCGTATTTTCCTGATGCCCTAGTACTTTTAAACAGCTTAGAAGGACTAAGCCTGTCCAGGCAAAGTGATGTGAGTCACACCGTTCACTGCATATAAGCCTTTTGGTTTCATTGGGCGACAGGGCTTGAGGTTTCATTTCATCTCAGAGTAGGATAAAAGTCTCTCAAAATTGGAAGCAACGTCTCAAAATGACCTGCATAGTGTTGATAGGGACGTTAAACCTCAATTCAAATAAGATTCCATAAAACTGAGCTTTGCATATTCAAATATTGTATGAGTTCTTGTTTCTGAAGGGACCCCATAGAAACAGCGTTTTGAAAATGTCGTGGTATACTTTGTGACCGATGTTTGCCCGCACAAATCGAGATCGAGTGTGATCCTTCAATTACACAGGTTTTATAGTATATAAAACATTTTTCATGGTTTATGCTGAAATGGAAACTAAACCATCATATTTTCTATTGTCTCCATTCAACCAAACAGAAGAAGAGATTTTTGACAGATCGCGGGAAAGTTGTGGGCCGCCTACATCAATGTGTAATTGAAACTTACGTGCTAATCTTCGTGAAAATTTCCGTCAAAATTACGACTTCATCCGAAGTTAAATACTTAGCTAAGTAAATGAAATAGGTGGCTTTCGAATGCACTTTTTAAGGAAATACTTTACTAAGATAAGAATTCAACCTTAAATCGTTAAGTCGACCTTAACTTAAGTAACGATTGTAATCCTCGGCCCAGATAAGGAAATCGAGGATCTTACATGAGTGCTCATGTATTATTAAAATTAATTAAATGAGTTGAAGACAAGGGATATAATGCGAGGCTATTATTGTCATTGAATTTATTAAATGAGTTGAGGAAAAGGGATAAAATGCGAGGCTTGCCGGGCATTTTATCCCTTTTCCTCAACGAGTTCAATAAATTCAATAATACATGAGCACGAATGCAAGATTTTGTTTATCATACAGTCTGCAACCTACCTGATTTTCTCACAATAATTGCTTCAAGGAGAGCCTCGTTTTCAAATCCCAGTACTATTAAATGAAATGCTACAGCAGACGAAATTAATGATCAAGCTCATTTGAGTTTTATTGCATTATTTTTTTTTTTATAACTGTGTATAATAGAATGCATGATTGTCTGGTAATATAATCTTAATGCGAGGAATATAATGAGTATTTTAACGTATATTTTGATGTTAATTCTTCATGAGTTTTGATGAAATTTGTGGAATTTTATCTCCTCTTGCCGAGACCTCTAGCAATACACAAGGTACAGCCTAGCAGTGACGTCACCATACAAAATTCCCCATGATATATTTGCAAGTTTATTATGCATATTGCAACCAAATCACATTTTTAAATCACTCTTTTTTAATTGTGAAAGATATTTATTATTCTTTTCTATCATATTCTGAAATATTGCATGAAAAATGTCTAAAATATGATAATGAGCATGAAAAATACTGTGACCTAGTTTGATATTTTGCAGGATTTTTGGTACCAATTAACATAAACATTAATGATCCAATCTGGCTCAGAGCATGTCAGGGTGGGATTATATGAATGAATGACAGTGTATATATGTATGAAACCATACATATATAGCACATTGTGGGTGTTGCTTGGAGTTCATGAAAACAAAGAGCTAAAACTAATGCCTGTGATTGAAGGAAATAAGTCCATTAGCACCACCTTTTGACATAATTGACCTCTAGATAGAAATGCCAACATGAATGAAATTTACACCAAGAATGAGTTACATATGTGCATATGAAGTGTATGCCATGTTAGCCGAGGACAAGCCTTTATTCGTGATAAAAACAGCAGTTTCTGATGGGGCCCCTTAGGGAACAGAATCAGGGTACCTGACAATTAATTAGTGATCTGGCTAGCTCAGAGCTGCTAGCCACATTTTAGCTTCACATACAGTAAGAGAATAGACAGATCTTTAATAATAAAGTTTTTTATTCTCCAAGACTAAGTTTTAGATATTGATATTATCCAAAATAAAATACCCTTTTTTAAGCACGTGTCTCACTTAATATTGGAATAACCCATGAGTCATCACTTGCTGATAGAACTAGGAAATATATATACATTATTGTTTTTAACCCATTTAGTACCAGAAACCCACAAACCAGTACCCTGGCAAACAGTGCAGGCCCGGATCAGACACCACAGAATGCGGCGTCTGATCAGGGCCTCCACTGTTTCCTCACATTTTAGTCATTTTCCAAATAAATTTTGATGAAAACGCAACCCGACACCCCTAAATTTTGAAAAAAAAAACTCCTCCTTTACATAAGGAGGAAGGTTCCATTTGGTACCAAAAGGGTTAATGTTTTGGCGGGGGAAACTTAGAGGTGGACATATAGTTGAGAGTGACAAAATGGGGGGAAATTATGATTTTATTATTATTTTCATTCATTTGTATTTTAAATGGTACATCCATAACTTAATACATCCGTGTGTTTGTTTGATTTTGGTTTAACATCCCCATCAACACTATTTAAGTCATTTTGGAGACGTTGCTTCCAATTTTGTGGGACTTTTCCCACCACTGAGATGAAATGGCATCTTAAGCCCTGCCGCCCAATGAAACCAATAGATCTTATATGTACTGGACAGTCTGACTCGCCCCATTTTGGCAGGCTTAGTCCGTCTGAGCGGTTATCCAGTACTCATGTGTGGTCAGTTTCAGCTGTACGTGGAAGCATTGTATAGCCCAATCTATTTCTCCAAGCCATGATGGGTGGGGGCCGAACACCCATGTGTTAAACTGGCATATTTCATTTATCCAGAAGTAGCTTTTTTTTTCAGGCAAACTATTTTTTTTTTCTAATTTCTAGCCCAAATGCTGACTGGGGCTGCTCGTTAACTCCGCCTCTTTCAGGCGGCTCTAACGAGTACCTACAGTCTATGATTTGGAACAAAAGTAAGAAAAATGTGTACCCCTGTAAACCCCACTTTTTCTGTATAAAAAGTGGTTTTACACGACTTGTTAACCTGACGCTGCAGATTGACAAGTTTACTGATACATTATTTTTATCCCTTACAATGTCAATCACAACAAT
The DNA here is from genome assembly GCA_963580285.1 of Lucinisca nassula. Taxonomy (NCBI): domain Eukaryota; kingdom Metazoa; phylum Mollusca; class Bivalvia; order Lucinida; family Lucinidae; genus Lucinisca; species Lucinisca nassula. Next base: position 3,554,719 of record OY757012.1, read on the forward strand.
TGTCATCTGGTTTGTCGCATGCTACTTTAAAAATCATTTTTGCAATTAGTGTGGACCCAGATCAGACAGTCTGATCTGGGTCCACACTGTTTGCCTTGCATGCAAAAATATTTATAAGATGTTTGTAAGAAAGTAGCAGACGACATAAACGGAGGACATTTTCATATGCAGGCTTTCGTGGTATCTTAACCCCTAGGATGCCAATCACAAGAATTGTCGTGTGCTTTGTCATTTGCTGGTCACTATGACAGTTTTTTGCTATGAGCAGTCTGATCAGGATGCGCACTGTTTGTCTGTGTGCAAATTTGCAAGTAGGCAAGCAGACGACATAAATAATAAACAGACTTTCAGATGCTGTTTTCCTGGAAGCCTAAATATTCTAAAATAAATTGTGATCTGCCAGATAAGAGATGAAAACCCACATGTATTGGTACTTTTGTATGTAAAGCTAAATAGCATGTAAACCAATTTCCTTTAATTTACCTAAACCACCATATTGTTTATCATAGTTACTGCAGTCAAAGCGAGGCTGAAATTAGCTCCAGTTATGGTGTCGGGTTACAATATGCAGCAGTAGGTTTCTTACTGATATGACATTTAAAACGCATTATATTCAAGATTTCAATATGCCGCCATTAGTAAACGCGACGTCGTTAAGGACGTCGTACACGTAACGTTTCGGGGCGTATCTTACTAATTTGCATATTTAATCCACTAGCGGATTACGGAATTTATTACATGGCGTTATTACACTCCCAGACGTGAGGTCACATGATAAATCCTGGACTTAACCAATAGAAATTCTTATCCTCCAGGGATAGGATAAAACTCGAGAATTTTAACGTATTTGATGTTCTCTTTGTCATGAACGCCTTGATTAAGTTTGACGTCATTGCTCGTAAAGTGACTTCAAAAAATCAGCATCATTGACATCATCGACAGTGGAAGTGAATGCGCTATAAAAATCCATCCTCAGAAATGAAGGCATGCATGAAAAGAGTCTTACATGGGTGTGAGAGGAAGATAGAAAATCCGTCCCTCGGGATCACTGTCCGGCATCACTCGGCAAGCCTCTTGCAATTAATGCCAGGATGGACATTTCTATCTAACCCTGACGCCAATGTATATAAGATACTTATAACCTAACCATGTTTATCTCATTGTTCTTATCCAACTCTGATGTGCACCATTACGATAACACATCCGTACGACATAGTGCATTTTTCATACGTCCAGAATGGCACTTTTTTATGACAATCCGTGGTACTTTTCCTATTGTTACTGCAACCATTGGTTGTGGGTGCTCGTCAGAACCGCCTCATTGAGGCGGTTCTAACGAGTACCCACAACATTTGTCTTGGAGCAGAAATAAGAAAGATAATGCATATCCCCGTAAACCCCAGTTTTCTCTATATAAAGTGGAGTTTAGTGGGGTGTTCATTTCACAGACATGATGCTGTAGAGAGCGAGTACAAAACTTATTACAGATTTACACTTGATGCATTAAAACCACCTAAGATTTAGAAGCCTCTGTTGTGTTATGGATAAGCTGTTCGCCTTATTAACCAGGGGCTGTGGGTTCGATTCCGGGTAAATATCTTTGGGTAAATCTTTTAGCCAAGGCCCCGTCACCGTATGGCCCTAGCTGTTGATGGGACGTAAAACTCAAAACACAAGCATACACCACTAAAGGGAAATGGCTACACCCGGCAGATCTTTCCACCATTTTCAAAGGAAGACAACTTTATGGATTTTCTATTCGCATTTCTGTAGACCCTATCCCGTGGATAAAAGAAACTTCTCTAAAAGGAAGGAATTTGCTCCTCAGTAGCAAATTCTTTCCCTTAAGAGTTGGTCTCTTTTTACATAGGAGACAAAATACTTTTGAAGGAATTGCCTCCCCTGAAGGTGTACCCATTCCCTTAAGATTCAGTACAATTGCACCTGTTGACTTTCCATTTTCGGTTTATGTCGATTTCCGCGTTTTACTGTATGTTCATCAAACGCTGTTGAACATTACATTATAATTTGCCTGACAACCCAATAACAAACATGCGAGAGGTGATTTGGTACATGGAAAGAACCCTTTACAAAATAGAAGTGAAGACAATGATCAGGAATCGATACAATTAACCCACAGCTCCCATCAGACGCACCAAAGGGAAAGAAGCACAAACATGAAACAAGTAGACTCTAGTGGAAATATCAATAGCGGAAAGCCAAAAGTATAGTAACTTTCCCACAAAATGGCCAACTAGCTATCCAAAACGAAATAATATTAGCGATACACACTTTCAAAGACAAACCATATCTACATTTATAATATGACGTCGCGTCTGAGAGTGTCATAACGCCATGTAATATTTTCGCTAATCCACTAGTGGATTAAATATGCAAATTAGCTAGATACGTCCCGTAGCGTTACATGTACGACTTCCTTAACGACGTCGCGTTTACTAACGGCGGAATATTGATTAAACAATCGTGAATAAAATGCGCTTTAAATGTCATATGATAAACAGAATCTTGCGTTCGTGTTCATGTATTATTGAATTCATTAAACTCGTTGAGGAAAAGGCATAAAATGCTCGGCAAGGCTTCGCATTTTATCCCTTTTCCTCAACTCGTTTAATAAATTTGATAATACATGAACGCTCATATAAAGCTACTTCACTTGTTTTTCAGGGGTTCAAGTAGTCACAATTTCACCCTGGACCACGACACAGTAGGGGCCGTAGCCTTGGACAAGGACGGTAACTTAGCATTTGCCACATCAACAGGAGGAATATCTTGTAAACGACCTGGCCGTGTAGGGGACAGTCCTTTAATTGGTACGAACCCATTCAGCATATCTTATCGTGCTGTCCGACAATACAATGTCCGATGTGTTTCCCAATGTCCGACACACAATGTCCGGCATTATTCCCAATGTCCGGCAACACGATGTCCGATATGTTTCCCAACATCACGAAAACACGCCTATATAAATTCGACCCCCTTAAACCCCACCTTTATATATAAAAACTGGGGTTTCAGGGGGTATACCTTATTGTTCTTATTTCTGCTCTAAAATATAGATTGTGGGTACTCACAATCTATATTTTGAGGAGAAATAAGCAAAAATACCACAATTTTTCATCTTAAAATTTTCAATTTTTCGGCGATAATGGTGGCAATGTATTTGTATAGGCGTGTTTGCGTAATGGTTTGTTTGTTTGATTTGGGGTTTAACGTCCCCGTCAACACTGTAAAGGTCATTTTGGAGACGTTGCTTCCAATTTTGTGGGACTTTTACCCGACATTGAGATGAAATGATATCTCAAGCCCTGTCGCCCAATGAAACCAATAGGGTTTATTAGCATGGGCGGTCCGCCTCGCACCGCGGTTCCTTGACAGGCTTAGATCCCCTAAGCGGTTTACCAGTACTAGTGTGCAGGCCGGATTCAGCTCTGCGTGGAAGCATCATGCAGCCCATCTATTTCTTCAAGCCCCTATGGGCGGCGGCAATTGCGTAATGGACCTCTTTATCCCTAATCCCCATTACGAAAACATACCTATACAAATATATTGTACGGCCCCCACCCATGGGGGCTTGAAGAAATAGATGGGCTGCATGATGCTTCCACGCAGAGCTAAAACCGACCCGCACACGAGTACTGGTAAACCGCTAAGAGGATCTAAGCCTGTCCAGGCAAAGCGATGCGAGTCCGACCGCCCATGCTTATAAAACCTATTCGTTTCATCGGGCGGCAGGACTTGAGATGTCATTTCATCTTAATGTCGGGTAAAAGTCCTACAAAATTGGAAGCGACGTCTCTAAAATGATCTTTACAGTGTTGACGGGGACGTTAAACCTCAAATCAAGAAAACAAAAAAAAAAAAAAAACACCCGAAAAAACAAACATATTGAAATTATTCCGCCGTATTAACGAAAATTTTAAGAAGAAAAATATTTTTCTTATTTCTGTTCAAAATATAGATTGTCGATGCACGTTAGAAACGAGTACCCCCAGTCTATATTTTAGAGCAGAAGTGAGGAAAAAAAGGTTTACGATTGTAAACCCCAGTGTTACTAAATAAAAGTGGTGTTCAAGGGGTTCAGAATCATATAGGCGTGTTTTCGTGATGCGCCGAACCGCGATAGCCCCTGCCAATGCAAACAATGTAGATCCGGATAAAGCCATCTGATCAGGATCTACAACGTTTCACGGTCATTCCGTTTGTGAATTCGATTGAATACATCATGAAAACACGCCTATATAATTTTGACCCCCTTGAACCCCACTTTTATATAGTAAACTGGGGTTTCCGGGGGTATACCTTATTTTTCTTATTTCTGCTCTAAAATATAGATTGTGGGTACTCGTTAGAACCGCCTCGATGAGGCGGTTCTAACGAGTGCCCACAATCTATATTTGGAGCAGAAATAAGAAAAATATCACAATTTTTCATCTTAAATTTTTTCGGCGATAAAGGTGACAATGTATTTGTATAGGCGCGTTTGCGTAATGATATTTTCATGTAATTTGATTGGTTGGTGCAATTAATTTATTGAGCAGGATAAGAGTTTAATATTTACGATCATTATGCTGTTTCAATGCAAACACTTCATATTTATTGCATGTAAAGGATGTTTATTACATGACTATTATGTTATCTTAAACTCCTAAATTAATAAACCTAGCTTCACATGTATATCTAATTGCTTATGGCAGCCGCCTCTTTCCACCCCGTCAAGCAATAGCCGTTGAGTACTGGTGTCTGTTTTCCCGTATTTCCGCCCGTCCGCATATCGTTTCCTTTTGATAACTTGAGTATTTTTCACGGATTGTGTTCAAACTGACACGTTTTATTGGGGATATGTGGGTTGGGATGTCGATGGATAAATTCGGTCATTTTTGACTGAATTATGACCTTTATCACTTTCCACTAATAAGTTTATCGTCTGTTTGGCATATAGTGCCCAAGGACCGTCACTCTGGTCATTCTGCTTCTTTATTTATCTGACATTGAAATGTGTGAAAAGAATAGAATAGAATATGAGTTGGCCTCTGGCTCCTTTTCTGTATGAAATAGGTGGATACCACTTCACAAATATAATAGATTACTGACAACCAAATAGAAGCCTCCATGGTGTGGTGGTAACGCTACTCGCCTTGTAAACCTGGGGTCGCAGGATCGATCCCGGGCTTCTCCAGACTTTCAGATGAGTCTTTAAACCGAGATCCCGTCTCCGTATGACCTTAGCTGTTGGTGGGACGTAAAACTCAAAACACTCACTAACTCTGACAATAAAATGCATAAAGTACCACTGTAAACACTATGGTAAAGTGTTTATATTTATGTGTTCTAAGATGACTGGTGAAGACCCTCAAATGGATAGAGTCCTTTCTTTGCTACAGAAAACAGCGCGTTGTTGTTAATGGTGACTCTTCAGAGTGGATGGTTTTCTCTGGAGCCCGCAAGGGACCGTTCTTGGTCCGCTTTTGTTTTCCCTGTACATCAATGATATTACCACTGAAATTGACTCAGAAATAAGACTGTTCGCAGATGGCTGTGTTTGTTACCGGGAAATTAGAGATACAGATGACTCATTGAAACTTCAGGCTGACATAGATTAGGATGTTGGGCCAGAAAATGGGGCATGAGATTTCAGCCAGTTAAATGCAATATTATGCAGACAACTAGGAAGAGATCTAATAAAGTTGGGGCTTCTTAGTTCTTACACCTTAAAGGTAACGGTCCTCGAGAATGTGGACTCCATTAAATACCTTGGAGTGACAATCTCACACAACTTGAGATGGAATACTCATATTAGCAACATGTGTACTAAGGCAAATAGAACGCTTGGTTTCCTGAGGCGAAATCTTCATCAGTGGCCTCAGGATGTAAAAGAGACAGCATATAAAGGTCTTTTTCGCCCAATCTTGGAATATGGTAGTTGTATCAGGGACCCAGTGGATTGGTCCTTAACGATGAAATTGAAAAAGTTCAGAATAGAGTTGCTAGATTTGTAACAGGCAATTACTGCTTTGAAACTGGGAGCATGACTGGAATACTTGGAAAATTAAAATGGGAGTCTCTCAAGAAAAGAAGAAAAGACAGTAGGCTAATCCTTTTATACAAAGATCTAAAGGGTGCTGCCAGCATTCCAACAGATGACCTTGTTCCCCCAGCTAGACACTGTAGAAATCACCATTCGTTGGTGTTTCAGACCCTTGCTGCAAGAACTGACATTAATAAAGAGTCGTTCTTCCCCAAAACCATTAGAGATTGGAATGCCCTTCCCGATTCGATTATTTCGACAGCCGAAGGTGCTGATGATTGTGTAGCTAAATTTACCTCTTTTGTTAGAGCTAGGGACTAACTCCCCACATCACAGGTCCTGGTGTATGAATGTCATTTGACGTGTCACCAGTAACAATTCTGATTCTGATTCTGATCAATCTTGTCGAAGTATAAAAACTTTATTTCAACTAATTAAATCGCTCGAAATGTACATAATGATGGAGAAGTTGAAGTACTGTTTCTTTCTGTTTCGTATTCATCCGAAATGTGTTAAGATGACGAAAACACGCCTATACAAATACATTGTTACCTTTATCGCCGAGCAAATGAATATTTTAAGATAAAAAAGTGTGATATTTTTCTTATTTCTGCCTAAAATATAGATTGTGGGTATAGAGGCGGTTCTAACGAGTACCCACAATCTATATTTTAGAGCAGAAATAAGAAAAATAGGGTTTACCCCTGTAAACCCCAGTTTTACTATATAAAAGTTGGGTTCGAGAGGGGGAAAATTATATAGGCGTGTTTTCGTGATGAAGATGACGTCCATGTGAGAGGCTTTGAGAATTACCTTGTGTCGCTGACAACCATAGTACGAGCCAACGTTGTGGTTCACTTTATCAAAATTTCATCAGACATTCTGGTAACATGGCCTGTTCATCTCAATTGTGCCAATTTCAGAAGAATTTGCTCATCTTTTCATGACTTCTGTGTCTGTATTCCTGTCTTGCCATATTATTAGGAAAACGCGCCTATACAAATACATTGTAAACTTTACAACCGAAAAAAAAAAATTCAGATAAAAACTTGTGATAATTTTTTATTTCTGCTCCAAATATAGATTGTGGGTATTCGTTAGAACCGCCTAATTGAGGCGGTTGTTACGAGTACCCACAATTTATCTATTAGGGCAGAAATAGGAAAATATAGTATACCGCTGAAAACCACAGTTTTACCATACAAAAGTGGAGTTCAAAGGTGGGGGGAGGGTCAAAATTTTATGGGCGTGTTTTCATGATGTGTCCTAAAGTGGTTCATTCATTTGTAATGCGTTGGGTTAACTATCGGTGGCGTTGGCACCATCGTGGCTCTGTAGACGTTCAGCTTTGTGTTAAGTCTGGATCCGATGTTATAAAACTTTGTCATGCTCAGCTCACTTAAGCATGATATTTTCCTGCTCTTAAATTTTAAAATGCCAACAAATGTTGGCATTTTAAAATTTATCAGCAGGATAAATGCTATTCTTTGCTGATCTGAGAAGGAAAATTGCCTGAATTGATTGTATTTTATTAGTTATAAGCGTTGCAAATTTCATGCTCAGTTGAGTTGACGAAAGAAATATAACCTCGGGGCCTGGTAACACTTCGATCCAAGATGCTTCCTCTAGTCAGCATTATGCTTTACATCAAAGCCAATAAAGTTTATGGTTAAGGCCTGCTACTCTACTCTGGCCATTCGCCATTCTACTTTTGAGTTATCTGCCTTTCATGTAACTGTACTGGTCCGACTCGGGCAGGCTTAGATCCTCTAAGCGAGTGAGTGAGTGTTTGAGTTTTACGTCCCACCAACAGCTAAGGTCATACGGAGACGGGACCTCGGTTTTAAGACTCATCCGAAAGTCTGGAGAAGCCCGCGATCGATCCTGCGACCCCTGGTTTACAAGGCGAGTAGCGAAACCACTACACCACGGAAGCTTCTAGATCCTGTAAGCGGTTTACCAGTACTCGTGTGCGGGTTGGTTTCAGCTCTGCGTGGAAGCATCATGCAGCACATCTATTTCGTCAAGCCCCGATGGGCGGGGGCCGAAAATTCGAGTTTAAGAAGATCAGATATATGTAGGTGTGTTGCTTTCTTTTTCCGCCCCATCCCCCCCCCCACCCGGGGCTTGAGGGAAATAAATGGGCTGTATGAAGCTTCCACGCAAAGCTGCAACCGACCCGCACACGAGTACTGGAGCACTTAGAGGATCTAAGCCTGCCCAGGCAAAGCGGTGCGAGTTGGACTGTCCATGCTTATAAACCCTATTGGTTTCATTGGGCGACAGGGCTTGAGATGTCGTTTCATTTCAATTTCGGTAAAAGTCCCACGCGAAAATTGGAAGAAACGTCTCCAAAATGACCTGTTCAGTGTTGACGGGGACATTAACCCATATATGCCTAGCGTCCCTTTTATGGGACATTGGTAAAAAGTGTAGACCCAGATCAGACGCCGCAGAACGCGGCGTCTGATCTGAGTCTACACTTTTTGCTTAAGGAACATTCATAGTTGTAGAATTTGCCACAAGCAAAAACCCACCTGACACCCCTATAATTGGAAATGGACCACTCCAAACTTACTAGGCGGAAGATTCCATTGTCATATATGGGTTAAACATCTAATCAAACAAATTGCTTTCTTGTTCTAGGTGCTGGAGGATATGCTGACAACGAAGTCGGGGCCATTGCATGTACAGGCCACGGTGAGAGTATGATCAAAGTCTGCTTAGCCTATAAAATAGCAGAGCTGTTGAGGCAAGGTGTGTATATTATCATTTTTTCTCCCTACTTATTTATGGCATGAGTCCATTTCAAAACATTACGAAAACACGCCTATACAAATGCATTGTAAACTCTACCGCTTAAAAATCGAATTTTAAGATGAAAAATTGCGATATTTTTCTTATTTCTGCTCAAAATATAGATTGTGGTTACCCGTTAGAACCGCCTCATCGAGGCGGTTCTAACGAGTACCCATATTTTATACTTTAGAGCAGAAATAAGAAAAATAAGGTTTACCCCTTTTAACCCCAGTTTTACTATATAAAAGTGGTGTAGGGGTTCAGAATTATGAAGACGTGTTTTCGTGTTTATTTAGAAAATGGCTGAAAGTTTTGCAAACAGTGTAGGCCTTGATCAGACTGGCGTCTGTGGTGCAGTGGTAAAGCATCGGATTTGAGATCGAGAGGTAGCCGGTTCGATCCTCGCAAGCGCCACGTGTTGTTTCCTTGAGCAAGAAACTTTATCCACATTGCTTAGTACTGGTTCCTACCCAGGAAAAGAGGGCCACATGGAAGATAAGTACTAGTACTAAATGTGTTAACCTCTATAAATAAGGTCGATTATTATTATTATTCTGATCTGGGCCTGCACTGTTTGCCAGGGTACCCGTTTTGGGGGTTTCCGGTACAAAAAGGGTTAATTTATCTTAAAACTTATCAAAATGGAAGCAGTCTATTCACATGGCCTACCATGCCTGACTATCTGAAAATTAGATATTCAGTTTTATACAGAGAAAAATGGAGTCTTCATCATGATAAGATGTCTTTGAAATGAGCACCCCTCTAAACCTCAGTCTTATAGAGAAAAATGGGGTTTACAGGGGTATACATTATTTTGCTTATTTCTGCTCAAAGACATATGAGCCCCGCCAAGCGAATTTGGGTCTTCGAGCATTCCGTCATGACAAATTTTAACTGCGCATGCCCAGCCATTCAGAGAGGCCAGGGATATGGCTTTCTGTCTGAAGGTTCCTCTTGATTTACTGCTTGTATGAGCGAGCAGCGAAGGTTCTGGCGAGACTGCGCGGATGCGCAGGCTCGCCTGAACCTTCGCTGCTCGCATAGGCGATAAGTACCAAAATCGCTTGACGCGGCCCATATGTTGTCGGTACTCGTTAGAACCGCCTCGATCAGGTGGTTCTAACGAGCACACACGACCTAGTTTTGCAGTATTCATAACAAAAATACCACAGATATTCATCAGAAAACATGTCATGTTGAGAAATGTAAAACATGCAATATGTTGCACGGGTGTGTTATCGTAATGCGTTGGTACACAGTATTAAGCACTTTACTCCACGGGGGTACTTGTTTCAACCACATCAAGCGGACCGTCCATGCTTATAAACCCTATTGGTTTCATTGGGCGACAGGGCTTGATATGTCATTTCATCCCCATGTGGGACAATTGTAATCCGCCTATTACCTGTGTCCGATTTAAACCGCGCGACAAAGTGTATAGAAATTAATAGGGCATGTGAATCTAAGACATGATTGAAAAAATACAAGGCTAGATAGCGAAAATGTGATTGAAAATTATAAAAATTCAATCTTTTATCTTAATTTTGAGTATACTTTCATATTTTTTAAATAAAATTTAAACTGATCAATTTTGAAATGAAAATAGGACCCTTCGTCTCGTGAACCTCTCGTTTACTTCAATAGAAAATTAGCAAAAACTCACGAGGGTGTCTGTTTTTATACTGTAATAATTAAATTATAAAATATGTTGTTAAAAATGTGACTTTAGATTCTTGAAGAAAAATGATTTTTCTTTCCAACAGTATTAAATAATTGAAGATCAAATAAAAATAAAGTTGGTCATTTTCAGGTTGTTTTCTTGCCATTTTCAGTACTTTTAGCCGTCTCTCCTCATTGTATCTATTTATAGCTATCGGTTCTCATATTACGCGATCATCGGATTAAATCGGAAATTTCCGGGGTTTAGCTGGTTCAAAACGAATGTCAAAGTGAGCTGCTGAAAACATTTTTGTTAATGACATTTTATGCTGAAATAAATTTATTTTTTATTTCGTCTTATTTATATATTTACTGTTTTTGATTTGCTTTGTTTTTCTTGTTTCATATATTTTTTTTCTGCATGTGACTGATGCGCAATTAACAAACACTTCATATTGTTTACAAAAGAAGTAGAAGAAAGAAAAAAAACATATTGATTTTTTTTTACTAGCGAAAATATATTGATTTCGGTGATTTTTTTTTTATTTCTATTTTTCGGGTACTTCACACACATGCTTAATTGGCAATTGTTGCTAATTACTGCCAATCATGCCGGTTGTGGGAATACTACTTAAAACCCTTAGGTACTTTTTCTGATCAGAGCCTACGTTTGTTGCATCCCTAAACGTCCGACATCCCTAAGTGTCCGACAAAATTTTAATTTCTCGCAAAATTGTTGGAAACGGTGGAGAATGTTCAATTATGACATTTTAAGTGAAAATTTCGAAAAATTTTTTTTGGAAATATTCGAAATTTAACTTCAATTTTTTCTTGTCGGACATTTCGGGGTGCCCCATGCATCCCTAAGTGTCCGCCATCCCTAAATGTCCGACAACATGAAAATTGACTAAGAAAGCATTTTTATTGTTAATAATCAATCGATGATAAATAAAAAGACAAATTTAACGTTAAACCTATGTTAAAAATGTTCACCTTTGGAAATAAGCATTGCAATATATGGATCCGAATATACCGGCATCCTTAGATGTCCGCCAGCATGACAAAATCTTAGTTTCTCGGGAAGATGTCCGAAACGGTGGGGAATGATCAATTGTGACATTTTAAGTGAAAACTTCGCTTTTTTTTCTCGAAAATATTCGAAATTTAACCTCATTTTTTTTCTTGTCGGACACTTAGGGATGACCCATGCATCCCTAAGTGTCCGCCATCCCTAAATGTCCGACAACATGAAAATTGACTAAGAAAGCATTTTTATTGTTAATAATCAATCAATGATAAATAAAAAGACAAATTCAACGTTAAACCTATGTTAAAAATGTTCACCTTTGGAAATAAGCATTGCAATATATGGATCCGAATATGTCCGCAATCTCTAGATGTCCATCAGCATGACAAGTAACTTGGAAAATAGTTCTTACCGCTAATAATGAATAATGATTTATAAAGAAAAAGGTGAAGTAATTAAACCTATGCTAAAAAAGAATACCTTCGGAAATAAGCATCTTGATAAGGGATCCCAATATGGTCATCCCTAAGTGTCCGCCATCCCTAAATGTCCAACAACGTAAAAATTGGACGAGAACGCATGTTTTTTTGTTTATTAATTTTCAAATAATATTAAATAAAAAGACGTTAAATCCATGTTAAAAATTTTCACCTTCCGAAATAAGCATTAGAATATATGGATTCGAGTATGTCCGCAATCTCTAGAAGTCCGCCAGCATGACAAGTAACTAAGATCTTTTTTTTTTTTTTCTTCTTTTTTTTAAGCTAATTATCAATTATGATTATAAAAAAATAGACATCAGAGTGGTTGGCAAATCCCCCGACCAAAAGGCAATATTGCCTTCAGAAAATTTTTTCACAAATAGAAAGCGCATTACACACATTCTCAACCATGTGAACAATTATGTCAAGTATTGTCAATAGATCTTGAAGGGTTTTGGAGTTATGGTGATCACGAGATAGTCATAGTATTTTATTGGAAGGGGATATAACTCTAAAACCATGGTCCAAGAGTTGTGGTTCTTGCGCATGACTTGCCATCTCAACCTTGTCTACAATTATGCCAACTATCATAAATATACCTTGCAGGGTATAGGAGTTATGGCGATCACAAGATAGTCATTCTATTTTATTGAAAGGGAAGATAACTCAAAAACCATTCTTACGCATGACACGCCGTCTCAACCTTGTGTACAAGTATGCCAAGTATCACCAATATATCTCAAAGGGTATTTAAGTTATGGCCATCACAAGATTGCGTATACGGACGGACGCCAGGCTGATCGCTTTATTCCCCGAACCTTTTAGGTCGAGGGATAAAGACAAAAATATGTTATACCTGTGCTAAAAACTTTACCTTTAATTACACAAACGCCTACTTAAACATATTAAAAAATTTACCTGAAACAAAAAAAAAATGAAAAATTTCTGTTGAAAAAAAAAAAAGGATTTGTTTTTATTTCTGCTCTAAACAGATGTCGCGGGCACTTGTTCGAAACGCCTCGCCGAGACTGTACTAACTAGTACCAACGATCTATGTCGTAGAGCAGGAGTTAAGAAAATAATGTATAACCCAGCGAACCCCACTTTTACTTTTTTAAATGTGGGGTTTAAGGGTAAAAATTTTAGGCTTGTTTTATGTGATGGAAAATAAGCATCTTAATAGCGGGTCCCAATTAATATGGTCACCCAAAATGTCTGCCAACCCAAAATGTCTGACAACATTAAAAAAAATGAGAAACATTTGTGAGATGCCAAGTTCTGCAACGGAAAACCATGTGGTTTTTCTCCAGGTACAACTGTTGGGCTTGGCAGACAGTGTAGACCCAGATCAGACGCCGAAGAACACGTAGTCTTATCAGGGTGTATACTGTTTGCATAAGATGGAAGATTTTAATGATTATATAAAATAGTCCGACCCATTTCCCATCCTGCACTCAAAGACAATCGGACAAACACTCTTGTTTTGCAGACACCAACTTTTGCAGTGTTATATCAACGTTGGAGTAAAGTTAAAATTTTACAACCAAACTGGTCTGTGATCCTACATGTAGATCGCACAAAATTAAGGGTGTATGTTATTTGTAGGTAGCATGAAAACTTATATTGTGAAAGACAATGTTCACTTGCATGCTATTCTTCACCTATTTGTATGCACGCTGAACTGTATATGCCTTTCATGTTGTTCTTCATCTATTTGTATGCACGCTGAACTGTATATGCCTTTCATGCTGAAACTGACCGCGCACTAGTACAGGTAAACCTGATGAGTTTGTGTTTAACGACGCGGCAACCCTATATGTGGGTCATAAGCGTCAAACTAAACCGCTTGGAGGCAAAGCGGCTCGAGTCGTACCGTCTATGCTGATTTACCCTATTGGTATAATTGGACTACAGGGCTTGAGAAGTCATTTCATTTCATCTTCGGTGGGAATCCCTACAAAATCGCAAGTAACGTTTCCAAAAATGACCAATACCGTGTTGACGAGGACGTTAACCTTTAACCTGCTGAATATTCAATTAAGCCACACCCATTTCTGACTTTGAACCAATCAGATTACTTGATGCAATTTATTTCTACATATATACATATATTCATTGTTGAAGTAATAATTGTGGAGCTCTTTGGTGCAGTGGTAGAGCATCGGATTAGTGATCGAGAGGTTGCGGGTTCGATCCTCACGCTGGCCGAATTGTTGGGTCCTTGAGCAAGACACTTCATCCACATTGCTTTAATAATAAAAAGTACTGGTTACCACCCAGGAATTCCTGCTTGTAATGCTCATTTGTGAGCATGTAGCAGTAATAGGAGAAAGGGAAAAAAGAATAATTATTTCTCAATTTATTTTCATGTTGTCAATCATTTCAAGAGGGTTCACATTTGGCATGGCGCTTGTCTTCACAAAAACACACCTCTAAAATTTAAGCCCCCTTAAAATCCACTTTTATATGGTACAACTGGGGTTTACAGGATATACAGTATTTTCCTAATTCCTGCTATAAAACATAATATATTGTTGGTACTCCTTAGAACCGGTTCTTAATGTTACTTGTCATCTAGGATTTGTGAACATATGACATTACGGAAACGCGCCTACACAAATATTTTGGAAAAAAATACCACGAAAAAAACAGTACTTTTCTGATTAAAATTGGACACTTTCTTCTACCTGATCTTTCTAAGTTGCACTCATAAGAACCTTATCGCCGAGGTGGTTCTTACGAGTACCAACACCCTATGCCGTATGGCAGGAATTAGGAAAATAATGTTCACTCCTGCAAACCCCAGTTTGCTATATAGAAATGGGGATTTTCTTGCCGGGGTTTAAACATGTACAGGTAACCAGCACATAAAAGTAGGTGTGGCTTGTTCATGGTGGGCTGGCTACCTAAAGGGGTCATAAAACTTATATATTATACAAGCATTCAAACATAGAAATTCCTTAGCAAATGAATCTTCTTTGTAACTTGGCGAACACTATTATTATTATTATTATTATTATTATTATTATTATTATTATTATTATTATTATTATTATTATTATCGGTAGATATTAAGCGCCTGAGAAAATCTAATATAGTGCGCACAAGTTGACCTGATACTCGCGAACTCTGTTGGCGTAGTTTCACACCCAACTGAGTGCATGTATTTATCTTCGCCGTTTTCCGAGGGGGTCGAGGTTGTTTTTATCATATGAGCCAGCGCATGACGGATCCTTCAGTTTGTCCTATAAAAGTGTTGACTTTCCATATGCATGACTGGCCATGATGTGATGCATTGATAACTTGTGAAAAAAAACTCAATGGCCTCAGTCACAGGCAAAGCAGTAAATATTTGTTTGCATTAAGAAGATAAATAAGGCTTCATGATATTCTAAGTCATAGAAATGATATGTATCAGAAAATAAACAGTCACCAAATCAATCGAACAGCTGGTAATATCACTACCTTTGCAAGTTCCATGGTAAAGACCAACTGACTGGATAATCACAGTACCTGAAGTTATATATATAATAAATTTGATTAAATTACCTGTTCATAAATGAGTATAAAGTAAAGCATACAATAAATTTGCAATATGAGTATGCTAAATACCCATTTTCATCAATTAAGTTTGCTGGCTGTCAATAGCGAATTCGCTATCGACAGCCGGCTGTCAATAGCGAATTCGCCATCGACAGCCGGCTGTCAATAGCGATCGCCTTGTTTTTTTTTTTTTTTCATTTAAAATTAATTTAAAATTTATTTATTTATTTATTTATTTATTTATTTATTTATTTATTTATTTATTTATTTTGATAAGAAGCAGAAAGAGGGGCTTCACATACTGTCATTTGATAATTTTTCGTCAGATTTAAAGTCTAATTTATTTATTAATTATATTAAAACTAAACATGCTATATTTTCAAACTTTTTTAGTATGTTTGTATTTTGTTACTTTGGAATTTGAAAAAAGAAAAGGAAGAAATTAATCATGACAAAATTGTTCAGTTGGCCTACTGAAATCATTTAGGGAGTGTGTCTGCTGTTACAGAAGTGAGGAAACAAGGTAGCTTCAAACAGATAAGAGCTGTCAATCACTCATACCAAACACCGTGATGTCACAGTAGCTTTCAATTTACAGCCAATCAGATAAATTGTCTTCTATAAGACCTAAGCAGAAATTCGATTTTCCATAACACATTTTACACAATACGAAGTTTTTCTGAATCTGAACTACCGCTGCATTTGACCCATAAACTGATAGCGGACTCATGCTAGCGGATTCATTTTTTTGGGCGTTTTATGATCTCACTAATTTGGTATCAACCTTTTTTGTCGTTCAAATAGTTTACGCGACTATATAAAATATAAGTGTATCATAATTTTAATGCTGATGAATACGGGCATACGACTTTAAACCAGTTTTGGTCCAACCAAGGTACTGAGTCAAGTTTGACATCACGCCTATTCAATCATATGCGTAAGATCCCCCATCCCTAAAAATCGAAAAAAAAAAAAAAAAAGATTATAATCCAAAGCATGGATTGTGGGTATCCGTTAGAACCCGCGTCAGGGGTACGGCTATAACGGATATCCACGAGCTTCTTTTTTGTGAAGGGGTAGGAAAACTAATTTATCATATGGCGTCGCGTCTGAGAGTGTAATAACGTCATGCAATAAATTCCGTAATCCACGAATGGATTAAATATGCAAATTAGTTAGATACGCCCATAACGATACACGTACAACGTCCTTAACGACGTCGCGTTTACTTACTGCGGAAATATTGACATTTTTGCATACAGATTTTGAATAAAGTACGTTTTATAAGTCGCATGATATATAGACTCTTGAGACGGGCCTCCGTGGCCGAGTGGATAAGAGAGCTGACTCTTAGTCATTAGGTCTCTCACCGCCCTAGGTTCGAGCCTCGTTCGGGTCACGAGTGACGGAAGGTCAGGTGGTGTTTCCCGGGTACTCCGGTTTTTCGCCCACCTCTGATTAACGATCGGCTCGATATGAGTGAAATAATCTTGAAAGGGCCGTAAAATCCAAAACCGAAAATAAATTTAATCTTGCATTCGTGATCGTGTATTGTTGAATTTATTAGGCTCGTTGCGGGGAAAGGCATAAAATGCTCGGCAAAGCCTCGCATGTTTTAATTGTTCCTAAACTCGTTTGATAAATTCAGTAATACATGAGCACTCGATAGATTCTCTATGTATGCCACATGGAACTCCAGTTATAAATTATAGGTTTCACGTTTTAATTTGACTTTTCAAATTAATAATATTTGATTATTAATGATAAAATTACTTTATCAACCGTTTTTCATGTTAACGGCCACTTAGGTGTATATCAATCAAGATGCATATGTCCGAAGGTATTCTTTTTTAGCATAGGTTTAATTACATCACCTTTTTCTTTATAAATCATTATTCATTATTAGCGGTAAGAACTATTTTCCAAGTTACTAGTCATGCTGGTGGACATCTAGAGATTTCGGACATATTCGGATCCATATATTGCAATGCTTATTTCCAAAGGTGAACATTTTTAACATAGGTTTAACGTTGAATTTGTCTTTTTATTTATCATTGATTGATTATTAACAATAAAAACGCTTTCTTAGTCAATTTTCATGTTGTCGGACATTTAGGGATGGCGGACACTTAGGGATGCATGGGTCATCCCTAAGTGTCCGACAAGAAAAAAAAATGAAGTTAAATTTCGAATATTTTCAAGAAAAAAGCGAAGTTTTCACTTAAAATGTCACAATTGATCATTCTCCACCGTTTCGGACATCTTCCCGAGAAAATAAGATCTTGTCATGCTGGCGGACATCTAAGGATGACGGTATATTCGGATCCATATATTGCAATGCTTATTTCCAAAGGTGAACATTTTTAACATAGGTTTAACGTTAAATTTGTCTTTTTATTTATCATTGATTGATTATTAACAATAAAAATGCTTTCTTAGTCAATTTTCATGTTGTCGGACATTTAGGGATGGCGGACACTTAGGGATGCATGGGGCACCCCGAAATGTCCGACAAGAAAAAAATTGAAGTTAAATTTCGAATATTTCAAAAAAAAATTTTTTCGAAATTTTCCCTTAAAATGTCATAATTGAACATTCCCCACCGTTTCCAACAATTTTGCGAGAAATTAAAATTTTGTCGGACACTTAGGGATGTCGGACGTTTAGGGATGCAACATACGTTGTGCGAAAGATCCAATGCTTCTTCACGCAGCAAGAGAAGTCTAGGATGCGCACGCTGATGTGATTCTTTGCTGGGCACACGTAAATTGTAGGGAGTGCTGTGCCCTGGTTCAAATATTATTTTCTGAGATAAATTGTATGTATTTACACATAGAAAAATAATCATCACGAAAACACGCCTATATAATTTTGAACCCTTGAACCCCACTTTTATATAATAAAACTGGGTTTTACAGAGGTAAACCTTGTTTCTTATTTCTACTCTGTATATAGATTGTGGGTACTCGTTACAAAGTCTATATTTTGAGCAACAGAAAATTTCACAATTTTTCATCTTAAAATTTTCTCCTTTCGGCAATAAAATTTACTGTGTAGTTGTTTTGTTTGTTTTGTTTTGTTTGATTTGAGGTGTAGTGTACAGGCATGTTTTGTAATGTGTTGTCAGGGTTGCAAATCAAAATATATTTTAATGCTAAACAGTATTCAACAAAGTTTCGATTAATAGGCATCAATTAATACATGCATAGAATTTAAGAGTTGACACGCGCTGTGTGTATATTCAAACTAATCGCTTTATGGCCCGGAAGCCTTAATTGTTGACATGATATCGACAAACTTATGTTAGGTAATCTTTAGACAAACGTTCTCTGTAGTTAATGGACTCGGTCCAGTTAACGTTTTCCCTTTCACCCCTAAGCTTCTGTTAATTATAATTGAGCCAACCCCCCCCCCCCCACCCCCCCCCCCCCAAAAAAAAAAAAAAAAAAAAAACAGAAAGAAAAAGGGTTGAGCACAATTCAAGTCTGTCTATTATAACGAAATATATCCATATAACGCACAATGAACACTGATCAGATTGTGCAGATGCCAGGTTGGTCTGGAGTTTGTCATATAATCTTATTCGCTAGTTATCAAGTATCCTATTTTCTTCTCCAAGATATATCTCTTACAGCGGTCCTAACGAGTACCCACAATCGATGTTTTGGAGCAAGAATTAACACACTCGCGCGTCAACGTGCATTTTTTTCATATCTCCAAAATAGCTATTTTTCTGATGAAAATCCGTGATAATTTTCTTATTTATACTGCAAACATAGGTTATGGGTGTTCGATAGAACCGCTTCAATGAGCGCAAAATAGTGTATACCCCGTAAACCCAAGTTTTCCCCTATACAAAGTGGGGTTTATGGGGTGTTCATTTCACGGACTTGTTAACCTAATGTATGTTTTTACTTTTTTTTTTTAGGTAAATACCAAAAATATAATGTCATTGATTGTATTGAAAACATAAAACTTTTCACTCGTGCAAAAAAAAAAAAAGAAACTTTTCTAATGAGTGCGTTGAAAACGTCATAGTTTTCACGAGTGTTTCAGATATGCAAATATTTCACTGCTAATAGTGATTAACCCATTTCAGACTGGTAACCCTTAAACGGGTACCGTGGCAAACAGTGCAGGCCCAGATCAGTCGGCCAGATCAGACTGATCTGGGCCTACACTGTTTTACAAAAATTCAACCATGTTCCAAATAGGTTTTGAAGAAAATACAACCTGCCACCCCTAAATTTTGAAATGAACTCCAGCTATAGGAGGAAGATTCCACTTGGTACAAAAAGGGTTAAGTGATGTTATGCCAGTATGGGTTCAACGGATTAAAAACCGATTAGTTGTCAAATGAAATGATTAAAAATGAAACAGTTTGCTTACTGTGTTCCCCTGTATTGCTTAACGAGGCCAACAGAGCTTTTGTTTGTATTGGAATTTAGCGGTCCAGTCAACACTATTGTAGGTCATTTTTGAGCCGGTCAGTTTACCTATCCACTCTTTTCCTGGACAGGCTTATACGTAAGCGGTTAACCAGTTCATTGCACATGCTTTCGCTCTCTGACGTGCGGCTTAAAATAGCCGTTTCCCATCAGGTAAAGCAAGTCCTTGAAGAACCCTTCAAAAACACGCTCTGTATTAACAGGGGAATACATTATTTTGCTCTTTCTGGTCCAAGACATAGATTGTGGGTACTCGTTAGAGCAGTCTCAATGATGGGTTTCAAACAGACCAGTGAAAGGCACGTGGAAATCAGCAGTGCAAACAACTGTACTTAGTAGCGTTTGTCAATCCGTCTCAAAACTATCAAAACTTTTACATTGAGTCAACTACGTTCTACTTAACACACATTGATCATCAAGGCCAAGTTGTTCAAAGCAGCGTAAGTTAAACGTTTTTGTACCAAATGGAATCTTCCACATTATATACAGCAGGACTCCATTTCAAAATTTAGGGGTGTCAGGCTGTGTTTTCATCAAAATCTATTTGGAAAATGACTGAACTTTAAGCAAACAGTGCAGGCCCTGATCAGACGCCGCGTTCTGTGGCATCTGATCTGGGCCTGCACTGTTTGCCAAGGTACCCCTTTAGGTGTTTCTGGTATACTGAATGGGTTAATGAACTCGTTAATGGTCAAAACGTTAACTATTCAATAGGTACCTAATACTCTTGTATTTCTACTGGAAAATGTGAGGAGCTTTTTTGCAAATTTGATGCAAACCCTATTCGCACTTTTTTTTTTTTTTTTTGCTATACAAAATGATAAAAAATTAACGACTCGTTAACTAACGACTTCGCAAAAAAAGAAAATAAATAAATAAAATAAAATAAAATAAAATAAAATAAATAAATAAAATAAATAAATAAAAGTGGCATTAGGTTATTTTATAAATGCGGCATAAAACAAACACTTTCCCTTACAATACTATAATATTTGAAAAGCAATTTAATCCGTATTATATATGGACCAATAAATCATCATATTTAGGTAAAACAAATATGCCACTGTAATACCCTTAAAGGCATTTATTCTGTAGCAGTAAAACACACCGTGTGTCCATAATTGTTTTATTGCCCCTGTGATATACTGACTATAGCAGATCAAAGGCGGCCCTTAATAGGGTGATTAGTAGCTCTTGTTGAATCCCCACACTGAGACACTTAAGGGGAAAATCAATACTGTACACCAGTCAACAGTAAGTAATTTATTGATTTTCCCAAAGGTGGCCCCTTACCTGTTGACTTCTCTCCAGTGAGCAGAGGGCTACATAATATTATGTAATGAAATGATAGTCCTAAATAATCAAGAATAAATGCCTTTAAGCAATTGTCTGAGACAAGGATTAACGGTCACAACCGATATTCATCGAAAACTGCCGACTATAGCCGAATTGCTTTTAAACAGCTGTCAAGTAGCGTAATTCTGGAAGCTACCTGGAAAAACTGCCGGTACAGGTTCGTTCCCTTGATTTCCCTTGATTTCATATGACCGAACTTTTCCCGTATGACTGTCGGGTAAAAGTCCCACAAAATTGGAAGCAACGTCTCCAAAATGACCTTTACAGTGTTGACGGGAACGTTAAACCTCAAATCAAACAAACAAATACAATCACATCAAGAGGGGATAACCACGCCCACCAGCAGTCTATGTTAGGACAACTAGATAGAAATATGTCCATTAAAAATTCTGTTTGAGAAATATGAAAGAAAGATAGCATCTTACATGTACACCACGCGAACAAGTCCGTGAAAAAAAAACTCCACATTTTTATGAACATTTGTGACATTTTTTTTTATTGCAGCTACAAACATAGACTGTTAGTTCCCATTAGAACCGTCTCATTTAGGCAGTTCTAATGAGTTCTTATAGTCCATTTTAGCAAAAATAAAGGAGATACAGACCCAACTTATTTCAATATAAAATTGGGTTCACACGGTTATTCATTCAATGGACCTGTTCACGCGAATGTACACTAACCTGGAACTCGTAAAACTACCCATAAGATCACGAAAACACGCCTATATGATTCTTAACCCCTAGAACACCAGTATTATATAGTAAAACTGAGATTTCCAGAGGCAAACCTTATTTTTCTTATTTCTGCTCTAAAATATAGATTGTTGGTACTCTTTAGAACCGCCTCATTGAGGCGGTTTTAACATGTACCCACAATCTAAATTCTGAGCAGAAATAAGAAAAATGTCACGCTTTTAATCTAAAAATTTTCACTTTTTTTCAGCGATAAAATTTACAATGTATTTGTATAGGCCTGTTTTCATAATGATATCAAACGTTTCAGGTCTGTCTCCCGAGGAAGCCGCCGACAAGAGTCTGAAGAATATGGGTGACAGAGTCCATGGATACGGTGGAGTTATCGTTCTAGACAAGAAAGGTGAACTGACCGTTTCGTTCACAACAGAACGAATGACGTGGGCCTGGGCACGTGATGAAGTTCTTCACTATGGAATAAAACCAGGGGAAGATTTCATGGAAAATATTCATGAGATGAATGGTGTCATGAACGGTGTCATGAACGGTGAAAATAACTGTGAAAACGGTGAAAATAACTGTGAAAACAACTGATTTTTTTTAACTGTTGATAAATTTATGAATAGCGTTATTCACGTATTCGGGTGTCATAAGTTACACCGGAAGTAAGGAGATTTAGCGGGTAAAATACAGTACCCATTGAGAAGGATGATCACTCTTATATATTTGCATTTCAGTGCTCAACTTCGTGTACATTACGCTAACACGCCTATACAAACACATTACCATCTTTATCGCCGAAAAAAAATGAAACTTCTATAATGAAAAATTGTAATATTTTTCTTATTTCTGCTCAAAATAGAGATTGTGGGCACTCGTTAGAACCGCCTCATCGAGGCGGTTCTAACGAGTACCCACTATCTACATTTTAGAGTAGAAATAAGAAAAATAAGGTATACCCCGGGAAACCCCAGTTTCATTATATAAAAGTGGGGTTCAAAGGGGTCAAAATTATATTGGCGTGTTTTCGTGATGTGGTATCGCAAATAGTTACTTTTTTCGTTTTTCATGTTACTGTTATAACAATTTGTTGACTGTTATAGTATTAGTCACATATAAATGCCTCCCAAAGCAAATGTTATGTTACATTTTATAGAACTTTTGTGAGAGTGTGTATGCTGCTTTGCATGTTTGCAAAAGCACGTTTACACGCACAAGCGCATGTGTCTGCAGGGGCGTAGCTAGAGGAAAATCATTTGTACGCAAACCAAAGAAAATACTAAAAATAATAACATTTTACTTTTACAATCAGTTTACCAAATGGGGACCACTCTAACAAGAAATAATTTGCTCCCTTTAGGGCAAAGGAAGAAACTATGCTGGCTGATAAATAGAGTTGTGTATATGTCACACATACAGTTTCTCTTCTTCTTCTTCTTCTTCTACTTCTTCTTCTCCCACATCTTATTTTTCTTCTTCCTCTTCTTATCTCTGCTTCTTTTTCTTCTTCTTCTTCTTTTTCGTTTACGTCTATTTTTTTACGTTTGTAATGTGTACGCGTACTACGCAATTGCATATCAGCATGCAGGTAGCTATGCCCCTGGTCTTTATGTAAGCAAACACAATGTATAATTTTTTAAATTATTTCAAAGCTGAAGCGTCTTTTTCTTGGTGGGATATTAAAAAGACCAAGTCCATAATATAGGAATATTTCATTTCCAATGCACGCAATTGAACAGTAAAATTCAGCTTATAATAAGACTACCTAAAAATTAAGACTAATTCAACTTTTTTGGTTTTGGTTTTACGGCCCTTTCAAGATTATTTCACTCATATCGAGCCGATCGTTAATCCGAGGTTGGCGATCACCGGAGTACCCGGATAAAAACCACCTGACCTTCCGTTGCAGAACTTGGCGTCTCACATGTGACCTAATTCAACTTTGAAAACTTTTTTTAGTAGGTTTTAGTAATTCTTCCTGTGGGTTTTCTGCATCCCTCGTACAATGTCCTCTGGTCAGGACATCTATAGTGTGAAAATATTGTAATTAGATGGATCGACAAAATAAATATAGATGGACTTTCCAGAATATGCAATTGAGTTAACTTCCAATTTTAGGAGTGATGCATAGTCTGAGCTTTTGTTTATTGAAAATTTTGTCAGTAAATCTTGATCATAGAACCAGATATTTAACCCTTTTGTACCAAATGGAATCTTCCTCCTTATATATAGCAGGAGGCCAATTCAAAATTAAGGGGTGTCAGGTTATGTTTTCTTCAAAATTGATTTGGAAAATGGCTTAACTATTCGCAAACAGTGCAGGCCCTGATCAGACGCCGCGTTCTGCGGCGTCTGATCTGGGCCTGCACTGTTTGCCAGGCCACGGTACCCGTTTTGGGGTTTGCGGTACTAAATGGGTTAATCTGTTTTCATCGTATATTTGTTTATAAATATCAATGCATAGTCGGAGCTTTTGTTCATTGAATTTTTTGTCCCTAAATCTTGATCATAGAACGAGAAATAATCTGTTTTCATCATATATTTGTTTATAAAGATCAATTGTGTTTGTTTGATTTGATGTTTAACGTCCCTGTCAACACTGTAAAGGTCATTTTGGAGACGTTGCTTCCAATTTTGTGGGACTTTTACCCGACATTGAGATGAAATGACATCTCAAGCCCTGTCGCCCAATGAAACCAATAGGGGTTATTAGCATGGACGGTTCGCCTTGCACCGCGGTTCCTGGAAGGCTTAGATCCTCTAAATGGTTTACCAGTACTAGTGTGCGGGCCGGATTCAGCTCTGCGTGGAAGCATCATTCAGCCCATGTATTTCTTCAAGCCCCTATGGGCGGGGGCGCTAATAAAGATCAATATCTAGCCGGAGTTATTGTTCATTGAATTATTTGTCAGTAAATCTTGATTATAGTACGAGATTTTTAATCTGTTTTCTTTGTATATTGTGTATATAGAGAATCTTACACGAGTGGTCAATTTATATGATATTTATGAAACGAGGCTTCGGCGAGTTTCATAAATATCATATGAAATGACCACTCGTGTAAGATTCTCTTTATCATATGACTACTTTAAATTGGATTTTATCACCTTTAAATTTGACGATTTTTCTATGAAACATGCATTGTTGATATGGACGTCGTCATGACGTTACTTCATCACATTTCATCATCACTTGTATAATTATGTTGTATCGGAGGACACCTTCAGCTGATGTTGGTTTTCTGAATAAAATCTTGTACAATCTTGTATCTTGTAATCCCGCCAAAGTGTTTTTACACGTGTGGTCATAAGATTTTTATTACACGACGTTATCTACTGCTTTTCAACGACGTCATATGATACATAGAAATTGTCATATGGCATTTTTCATATCATACCCCGTATCAGCCCGAGACTCCCGAGGGCTGATATGGGGAATGACATGAAAATGCCGTATCATAATCTATTTATCATACATTTCACTTTAAAAAAATTGGTTCAAAACAAATTGATATATAGATAGATAGATTGTAAATTTTATTAATTACGTTTCCATTGTTTACCGAATCACTAGAATTTCTTTGCTCGATAATGTTATCCAGATCCAAAAGTCTATCTATCTATCTATGTATCTATGTACCTATGTATCTATGTATGTATCTATCTATCTATCTATCTATCTATCTATCTATCTATCTATCTATCTATCTACTTACTGATACTGCGTCGGTCACATTTGACCATTACCGCAGGTGTATATTACATACACTCCAGGTTTTGCAGGATGAAAGCCTACACAGTAATCATGTAATTACGGTAGGGATCTTTAACCTGCACAGGGGATGGTTCTCCCTGCACATGGGGCCACCAGTTAACGTCCCGATCCGAAGGAAGGTGCACTTTATGACATTCATCCCTGCAAATGATGCAAATGGAGCGTGTTCGGACACGGAAATTTTATCGCCGCTGCCGGGGATCGAACCCGGGACCTCTAGCATCAGAGGCAAGTGCACTAACCACTGAGCTATCACGCTCCTGTCAGCAATCCCCTGCATCGTTCTTTGGCCCATTTTCCTCTCGCATTCGCTGCGCCGTGCCATGTTTTCTTTTTTTTTTTTTTTGCCAAATAGTTCGAACAGACCAAAATATTGCAAATTGCAAATGGCGTCCTGAACAACAAATGCGAAATGCCGCAAAAGGAAGAACGCCGCGTGTTCCGAATAGGGTGATGTCAGAGGTATGATAAAGGCTTAAAGGGTTGTGATATGGATATTTGGGTATGATAAAGCCCATGCGATATGGCAGCACGTGCAAGCGTGATACGTGCGTTGGTGTCACGTTCGTATCGCATATTCAACAACTAAGTATGTTATACTAAATGTATGATAAAAAGATATATAAGAAGTTATATTTACGGGTATCAATACCATCACACGGATTACCATCACACATCCGTGTGATATAGTACATTTTTCAAACCTCAAAAAAAGGCAATTTTTCTAATGAAAATTTGCGATATTTTTCTTATTTATACTCCGAACGTAGGTTTTGGGTGCTCGCTCTAACGAGCACCCACAACCTATGTCTTGGAGAAGAAAGAAGGAAAATAATTTTTACCCCTGTAAACCCCAGTTTTCTCTATATAAAGTGGGTTTAGGGGGTCTTTATTTCACGGACTTGTTCACGTGATGGCAAATCAGTGAAGTTGCAAATTTGAGGCAGATCGTGGGGTAATTTACATGAGAGTTACTTGCCCTTTTATCTTCCATAGACATATAATGGGAATAATGTTGTCCTGGCAAAAACGACTATTTTTGATATGATCCTCTTTAAACATAGCTAATGTTTTGTTTCTTTGTTTGATTTGAGATTTAACGTCCCTGCCAACACTGTAAAGGTCATTTTGGAGACGTTCCTTCAAATTATGTGGGACTTATACCCGACATTGAGATGAAACGACATCTCAAGCCCTGTCGCTCAATGAAACCAGTATGGTTTATAAGCATGGACGGGCCGACACGCACCACTTTGCCTAGGCAGGCTTAGATCCTCTAAGCGGTTTACCAGTACTCGTATGCGGTTCAGTTTCAGCTCTGCTTGGAAGCATCATGCACCCATATATTTCTTCAAGCCCCTATGGGCAGGGGCCATAAACATAACTAATGTGGACAGCCATAAAGTCTAGTACGATTTCGAATTTGGGGCAGATTGGATTTGTCATGAGTTACATGCCCTTTCGTCTCCCATAGACATATCATCACAAAAACACACCTATATAATTTCTAACAACGGGAACTCCACTTTTATGTAGTATAACTGGGGTTTACAGGGGTTAACCTTATTTTTCTTAGTTCTGCTCTAAAATATAGAGTGTGGGTACTTGTTAGAACCGCATTGATGAGGCGGTTCTAACATGTACCCACAATCTATATTTTGAGCAGAAATAAGAAAAATATCACAATTTTTCATCATAAAATCTTCAATTATTCGGCGAAAAAAAAATACTATGTATTTGTATAGGTGTGTTTTCGTAATGAATGGGGAAAATGTAGTCCGGGCCACAGCGATCCTATCTTTTATCGGCTCCTTAATAAACTTCCAAGTAATGAGGACAGCCATAAAATCTTGGTCAAGTTCGAATTTGGGGCAAATCGGATTGTTTTCATCAGAGTTACTTTCCCTTTCGACTGCCATAGACGTATAATGGGGAAATGTTGTCTGGGCGATAGCGACTTTACTTTTGGTTTATCATCATTTACAACTTGTAGGTAATTAACCCTTTTTGTACCAAATGGAATCTTCCTCTTTATATATAGCATGAGTCCATTTCAAAATTTAGGGGTGTCAGGCTGGTTTTCTTCAAAATTAATTAGGTAAATGGCTGGATATTTTTTTGCAAATAGTGGAGGCCCAGATCAGACGCTGCGTTCTGCAGCGTCTGATGTGGGCCTGCACTGTTTGCCAGGGTACCCGTTTTTGGGTATCTGGTACCAAATGGGTTAAAACATTGTTCAAAATATATTCGGAAAATGCCATATCTTTCTGCAAACAGTGTAGGCACTGATCAGAAGCCGGCGTTCTGCGGCGTCTGATCTGGGCCTGCACTGTTTGCCAGGGTACCCGTTTTGGGGTTTCTGGTACTTAATGGGTTAACGCAGCCATGAAAACTTAGACGTTCGTTCGATAACAAGGGTGGTCATCATGGCACCCATCTTGAAATTCTTCAGATGACAATATCTCATCCCAAACTATAAGTCAGAAGTTGGATTGGACTTGCTGGGATGCATCAGGGTGGCATGTACTGATATCCAAGATGGCAAACATGGCAGCCATCTTGAAAACCTTCGAACCATTTCTGCTCATTAACGTTAAGTCCGATTAAGCTGTAAGACGGTGTGAGACATTGAGGCTGTTTATAGGTAGCTTTGCACTAAATACTGGAGGTACTGGGTTTTATCACTTTGGGACAGAGCTTTTAGTTGCAGTCTAAATACCAGGCAGGCTTCCATTGGATAAATATCCCATGTTTCATTTCAATGTGAGAAAAGGATAGTTATAAGGAAATAAAATGATGTGTGTTTTATAATTAAATCTGCAAGCTCAAAGAAATTGTGGCTGATTTTATATTGTCACCTCTCCGTTAAAAAGCCGGCTTGTATTCACTGCGAATCTGCATGTAAACAATCATGGCGGACCATAACTTGAATAGGAGACGGGCTACATGTGGATTTTTTCTCATCAACTTGTTGAGCTAGGATGGCTCTATAAATAAGTAAGGTTTGAAAAGTTTTGTATGTGTAGTTTTTGTGGGAGCATGTAAAAGGTTACTATTGTCGCCTATGGAAAATATTTAGTGGTAAGCTCCCTATACCAAAAAGTAAGAAAATCAGCCCCACACTCCAGTTTTCAGTCATTACATCATATTTTCACACATTGGTAGGTTCTATCCAATTCTGTATCATAAAATGGATTTTCCTGGCATGTGGTTTGCCATAGAAATTGGAAAAAAGTGTAAGGTTTGTGGTAATTTAGGTCTAACTGGGTGTATTTGATCAGTTTTTGCTTCTGATCTGTGCATTTTTTTTTTTTTTTGGGGGGGGGGGGTACTTTAAAGCCATGTTAATCAATTGTTAATGGGTTTGTTTTGGAAAAAGTCTTACAGTAAGTGTATAACCAGAAACACAAGAGAAAGAATCTACTCCGTCTGGAATATAACAGTAAGGTTACATGGTTTTTGGCCTTGGTCTCTAGCGAAAGCAAAACTTCCAAATTGTCTCTGCTGCAATATCGCGATAAGTTTTCTCATCTCTTATTGGTTCTTATTGATTAGATTCATGTTCAAGGATCTGAACAGATATATGTCCACTATTTCTCATGGTATTAAGGCATTTATAATCATTTTTGTCAAAGTTTTATCATCAAAATATCCTCAAAATGCCATTTTTACATAAAATAGGGGGTATAGGTGTGTAATCAGCCACAAATACCAGTTGGTATGCTATTAAGGCATACTTTAGTGCATTTTAGGATTGAAGTGTTCCAAAGACATAGGAGAAGAACCACTGATGCCAGCCGGTGTCTGGGTTCCATTCAACAAAGAGGTAAACTTTGCGCTTTTTCACAAAATATTGTTTGTTCGGCTTTCATTGTAGAATCTGAAAGCGATAACGTTTTCGCAAACTTCAAAGATTCTTTGTCACTGAACATTTATTATGCATGCTTAAATTATTAGATATGATCTAAATTTCTATTTGACAATGCTTTTGATGGATCATAAAGACAATAAGGGTTTGGTATAGGTAGCTTTTCACTAAATACTGGAGGTACAGGGTTTTATCACTTTGGGACAGAGCTTTTAGTTGCAGTCTAAATACCAGGCAGGCTTCCATTGGATAAATATCCCATGTTTCATTTCAATGTGAGAAAAGGATAGTTATAAGGAAATAAAATGATGTGTGTCTTATAATTATATCTGCAAGCTCAAAGAAATTGTGGCTGATTTTATATTGTCACCTCTCCGTTAAAAAGCCGGCTTGTATTCACTGCGAATCTGCATGTAAACAATCATGGCGGACCATAACTTGAAAAGGAGACGGGCTACATACGGATTTTTTCTCATCAACTTGTTGAGCTAGGATGGCTCTATAAATAAGTAAGGTTTGAAAAGTTTTGTATGTGTAGTTTTTGTGGGAGCATGTAAAAGGTTACTATTGTCGCCTATGGAAAATATTTAGTGGTAAGCTCCCAACATGGAGCTTGAGAATTGCTTAATTCCTTGCATTTCGATATCATAAATGGCTGCCATATAAAGTGATCATCTTGAAATTCTTCAAAGGACATCTCCGAAAGTGCTAATGCACTTAGGTCTGATTCAGCTGAATTTTGATGGGAGGCATCAGAGCGACATGAGAGTCATTAAAATTGTTCCCTGACAATATACAGTGCGACCTTTGTTAAGCAGCCACCAAGGGAAAACCCCAAAACTCTCTGCAATGAGGCGGCTGTTTAGTAGAAGGAGATGCTTTGAGATGATGTTTCACCTGATACAGACAGACAAAATGAGTGATAACTGTAGACACCTCACTGAGGATATTTATAAAGAAATGTAAATGATGGAGAGGTGTAAGATGACACCTGTCCAGCATTTATATTCCTTTTCATTTAAAAATATATCATTTAAACTGATATAAGAATGGTAATTTTAAGCAAAATAAACACCCCAGAAAGGAAATTATTCCTACATTTACTTCTAATGCTTGGCAATTGAAACTGGCTGTTTAACACAGGTAATATAGATTTAGAAAAGCTGCTGCTGGCTGGAGGAGAGATTGGCTGCTGAGCAGATGTTTATATAGCCAAATGCTTTTAGGGGATTATTGTGGTTGCTGAAGGGAGGTGGCCATTTCTAGAGGTTTTCCTGTACAAGAATCTAAGACAGGGCAAAAGTCCTGCTTACAATATCTTGTACATTTAACCCTCCATTCTGCACCAACATTATCCCCCCCACCCCCTCCCTGAGTTCTAATTGGGTTGTCTGTTCAGAAACTTAAGGGGAAAGGGAACACCTTCATGGGAGGCAACTCCTGCAAAAGTAGTCTTGTCTCCCACGTCAATAGGGGTCAACTCTTAAAGGAAAAAAAAAATGCTCCTTATCCTTTAAGAGTAGACCCCTTTTTCATTGGGACAGGGCTAATAGAAAAGCGAACAGGAAGTCCCGAATGTTGTCTCCCTTTGAAAAATGGTGAAAAAAAAATCTACCAGGTGTTCCCATTCCCCTTAAGCGACAGATTCAGGATTGCTATTGGTAATCTCATATGGTAGCTAAGATGACAACCATGCCACAATGTGACAATTTTAGCTCACCTGTCACGTAGTGACGAGGTCAGCTTTTGGGATCACTTTTCGTCCGTCGTGCGTCCGTCCGTGGGTCCGTGCGTGCGTCCGTGCGTAAACAATTTCTGCAAACGACATCTCCTCCTAAACCACTGATCGGATTTTGACCAAACTTCACAGGAATGATCCTTAGGTGGTCCCCTTTCAAAGTTGTTCAAATGGTTCCGGTCCGTTGCACATATAGGTCACAGGAGCCAAAAATAGATTTTTTTTCACCGAAAACTTAAAAAATCTTCTTCTCTGGAACCGCAAGGCCCAGGACTTTGATATTTGGTATGAAGCTTCATCTAGTGGACCCCTACCAAGATTGTTCAAATTATAGTGCTTGGGCCGAAAATGCCCCCGCACCGGGGCCCTTTGGTTTTACATGGGCTTATATAGGGAAAATCTTTAAAAATTTTCTTCTCTGAAACCGCAAGGCCCAGGCTTTGATATTTGGTATGAAGCTTCATCTAGTGGACAACTACCAAGATTGTTAAAATTATAGCCCTGGGGCCAAAAATGCCCCCGCTCCGGGGCCCTTTGGTTTTACATTAAATTATAGGATAAATCTTGAAAAATCTTCTTTGAAACCACAAGGCTTAGGTCTTTGATATTTGTTATGAAGCTTCAGCTAGTGGACCTCTACCAAGATCGTTCAAATTATAGACCTGAGACCAAAAATGACCCCGCCATGTGGCCCTTTAGTTTTACATAGACTTATATAGGGAAAATCTTTAAAAATCTTCTTCTCTGAAACCACAAGGCTTATGTCTTTGATATTTGTTTTGAAGCTTCAGCTAGTGGACCTCTACCAAGATTGTTTAAATTATTGCCCTGAGACCAAACATGCCCCCGCCACTCGGCCCTTTGGTTTTACATAGACTTATATAGGTAAAATCTTCAAAATCATCTTCTCTGAAACCACAAGGCCCAGGTCTTTGCTATTTGGTATGAAGCTTCATCTAGTGGACCCCTACCAAGATTGTTCAAATTATAGTGCTGGGGCCAAAAAAGCCCCTGCCCCGGGGCCCTTTGGTTTTAAATAGGCATATATAGGGAAAATCTTTAAAATCTTCTTCTCTGAAACCACAAGGCCTAGGTCTTTGATATTTGGTGTGAAATTTCATCAAGTGGACCTCTATCAAGATTGTTAAAATTATAGTGCTGGGGCCAAAAATGCACCCGATCGAGACCCTTTGGTTTTACATAGACTTATATAGGGAAATCTTTAAAAATCCTCTTCTCTGAAACTGCAAGGCCATGGTCTTTGATGTTTGGTATGGAGCTTCATCTAGTTGACCTCTACCAAGATTGTTCAAATAATAGCCCTCTGGCCAAAAATGCCCCCGCCCCGGGGCCCTTTGGTTTTACACAACATTATATAGAGATACTCTTAGAAAATCTTCTCTGAAACAGCAAGGACCAGGTCTTTGATATTTTGTGTGAAGCTTCATCTAGTGGACCTCTATCAAGATTGTTTAAATTATTGCCCTGAGACCAAAAATGCCCCCGCCCCGGGGCCATTTTGTTTTACATAGGCTTATGTAGGGAATATCTTTAAAAAACACCTTCTTCTCTGAAACCGCAAGGCCCAGGTCTTTGATATTTAATGTGTAGCTTCATCTAGTAGACCTTTGCCAAGATGGTTCAAATTTAAGCCTTTGTTGATATTTGGTATGAAGCTTCATCTTTTTAGACCTCCCTCAACATTATGCACATTATAACCCTGGGGTCAATAATGGCCCTCCCGGGGCCCACTTGTTACTCTATGGATCAGGTGAGCGATCCAGGGCCGTCATGGCCCTCTTGTTATGATCAGCCTAATACAGGTGAGCGATTTCTGGCTGTAGCAGAATTTGTTGAAGCAGTTTACGCAGTTAATTAAAGCAATTAACAATGTTGGTACGCCTTTATATGACAACGGTGTTTGAGAAGGAGACCAGTTTTATTTTTGTGACTCAGTCACAAAAATAAAACTGGTCTCCTTCTAAAACAGACTCGAACTGCTGATCGACCTAAACTGTTCATATGTCACTACTACTATTGTTTAATACTTCAACATGGCGAGTCTTACACATTTTCTTTACACAAGTAGTTCTTGAAATGCATGCGAGAAAAGAATTTTTATGTCGCATTCTGATTGACAGCAATTAAAAGGTTTTCCATAGACACTTTGTGAAAACAAAAAATGGTTCTGATTATTTTGGATACAAAAATTAAAAGATCATTTGAGGGAGTGGGCTCTGTACCATTGGCGTTTTTGTATGTGAAATTGTGTTTCAAAATTACCAAAACGTGCATTGTGCTGTGCCCTGACTTTGGAGAGAAGCAATACAATATACTGACTTAAAAGATGTAGCACTTTAGTAACAAAGATAAATATATAGCTGTCCACAAGATATCTTTTTATGATGTTTCTGGTAATATTTTTCAGTTATTTGTTTCAAATGAAGTTTATAACAGTTAATTGAAAGGAACTGAAAACAATTTGCTATTCACCCATAATTATGCTGTGTAAATGGCAATTCCCTAACGACGCAATTGCAGGAAAATAGCGGGTTGAAATGTAAACCTTAGTTTTCTTAAAATCGGATTTACATTACTTGAGCATGTAATGTGATGAAAATAAAATTGGAAATTGTTTGTTGGAATGTACATAAACAACAATAATAGTAACATTAATAATAATAATAATATAACTACTACTACTACTGATATTAATTTTAATAATTAAACGAAGATGATAATACTTTTACTGTTACTACTTTTTCCACTACTGCTACCATTATTTGGCCTCCCGCGATCGGGGCTTGACGAAATAGATCGGGCTGCACCATGCTTCCACGCAGAGCAGAAACTGACCGCACATGAGCACAGGTAAACCGTTTAAGAGTGATGTGAGTCGGACCGTCCCTATATATATTAATCTTTTGGGTTCTTTGGGTGGCAGAGCTTGAGATGCTATTTCATCTCAGTGTCGGGTAAAAGTCTCACAAATTGGAAGCAGCGTCTCCAAAATGACCTTAATAATGTTTTCGGGAACATAATATCCCAATACAAACAAACACACCACTACTACTGATGGTTCTTCCTAATAACGAAAAGGAGCCAGCGCATGACAAAACCTACAATAAGACGTGAGCCCAACGAAGACTCAGATCAGCCTGCGCATCCGCGCAGTCTGATCAGAGTCTTCGTTATACGCTCTAAGGATAGTTAAGGGCCCAATGCTACTTCATGCAGCAAGAAAAGTCTCTGATTAGACTATATGGATGCGCAGGCTGATCTGAGTCTTCGATGGGCACTTATGTCTTATAAAATAATAATAATAATAATAATAATAATAATAATGATACTTCTTGCAGCAAAAAAGTCTCTGGCTAGACTATATGGATGCGCAGGCTGATCTGAGTCTTCGATGGGCACGTATGTCTTATTGTAGGTTTTGTCGTGCCCTGGGTCAAACAATAATTTTAAAAATATTAACGATGACAAAAATAATTATACTCTTACTGCTACTCCCACTACAACAACTACCTATTGCTATAATAATAATAATAATCCTCATCATCAAAACGATGGTAATAATAATTTTACCTTGCTATTACTCCCACATCTACTACTTGTCTTACTAATACTACGAATGCTACTATTACTGCTTCTATCACTGTACAACTACCACAACTTGAACTAGTATTATTATAATTATTATTAACATTATGAAAATTAATAAAGTTGATAAACACTAGCTAATATTGATTGTAGGAACGAACATTTAACAATATTAATGATTATAATGATAACAAACGATAATAATAATAATAATAATAATAATAATAATAATAATAATAACTTGTTGTTCTTAATGTTGGAAACGAGGGTGCTAAGTATAAATACGACCAGTCTTTTTGCTGATTGTGCTTGTCGGTTTATAATTTCGCTAAGGCTGGTGCTCACTGATCAATCATGGTCGTATTCAACTCTGAAATATTCATTGTTAAATAATTCAACACAGGTTTCCACGTCACTTTGGATATTCAATATATGGAATTCAACAAAAAGAACAAAAAATGTACAACGGGAATTTGATACTGCAAATTCAGTGTTCATGTAATTCTAGTTTATAACTAAACGGCTTTAATAATGAGTCATCATTGCCTTTTTCTTTTCGAAATGGTACGATGCAATCATAATCGAGTCACTTGATATGGCCCTTTGTGCATATTTTGTCTTGTTAAAAATAGGAGTGTACTCATTCAATACATCACGAAAACATGCATGTATATTTCGAACCCCCTTGAACCCTACTTTTATGAAGTAAAACTCGTAAAGAGGTAAACTTTATTTCTCTTATTTCTGCTCTAAAATACACCATCGTCTAGTCGGTTCTTACGTGTACCCTCAATATATATTTTGAGCAGAAATAAGAAAAAAAATATTACAATTACTAGGTGAGCTTTTGTGGTCACTTTTTGTCCGTCGGCCGTGCGTGCCTCTGTGCAAGCGTGCGTCTGTAAACAATTTCTTCAAGCAACATCTCCTCCTAAACCACTGATCGTATTTTTACCAAACTTCACAGGAATGATCCTTCCATGGTCCCCTTTGACGATTCTACAAGCGTCCCCGAAGCCTTGCCTGATAAACTTGATATCAAAAGACACCTACCTGGTATTATGTATTTATTAATCAAAACACAGACAGCACTGGTAGCTCTATGCTGGACGGGGATTGTTTTACATGTATTTAACTCAAATTGGTATATAGAGAATACCATGTTCGTGTCTTTTGATGTCAAGTTTATCAGACAATACTTCGAGAACGCTTGTAGAATTCTACATGCGTTCTCGATGCCGAGCCTGATAAACTTGATATCAAGTGACACTAATCTGGTATTCTTTTTATCAGTTAATCCTCTTTTACAATCTTTTTTTTTTTGCATTTTTTTTCCAGCAGTTCAGTTCATAGAGGTGCAATTTCATGTTGACCTGATAAAGCTCACTTGTCCTGAGATAGCATATTTTTATCAGACCAAGACGTTACAATGCAATTAATATAGGGAGTAACTGATAAAATGGGTCGATCGCCTCCAAAATATAATACAATACAATACAATCAGATTTTAAGTTGACATGTTGACAGTGTTTGAGTCCTGTGAAGATTATATTGATAATGAATTGCTTTAAATCAAATTTAATTGCATATAATGTATTCATTTGAAGGAAATAGTGTTCATACGTTAAGCTCGAGTGAACAATAAAAGATGTAGATGTATAATGTTTTTGTTTGCTTTTAAATCTGTTTTAGGTCACTGAATACATACGACATACAGTAGAACTTCGATGGCTCGAACACCGATGGCTCGTTTACCATGGATGAGTCGAACCCGTTCTTGAGTCCCTAGGGAAATCCTCTACATAAGAAATAGTGGGGGATAATTAAGGAGATTTCAGTCTTTTATCTTGCAAATGTATGCTGTGTGTACTCATTAGAATCGCCTCGATGAGGTGATTCTAATGAGTACACACAGCATGAATTTTCATTATAGAACACCGAAAAGATGTCTAAAAGAACCTCGTTATGCCTCCTGACAGTAACCTCAGTGGCTCGAACTACCCCTGTCTCGAACAGATTTTCGAGGTCCCAAAGGTGTTCGAGCCATTGAAGTTCGACTGTACATTGGTTTATTTGTTGCAAGGAATTTCTTGATCACTTTCTGTGAACTGAGACATTCAGATAAAATGGTCTTCTCTAAAACATTTAGAAAATGAATATAATTCGGGGTTTACATACTTTCTCGTGACATGAAGTTGTCCATACTTCAATCATTACCATAACAAACCCGTGCGACAAAGTGCATTTTTTCTCCAAAATGGCTACTTTTCTGACGAAAATCGATAATATTTTCCTTATTTACAAAACAAACATAGGTTGTGGGTGCTCGTAAGAACCGCCTCATTGAGGCGGTTCAAACGAGTACACACAACCTATGTCGAGGAGCAGAAATAATGAAAATAATGTAGACCCCGTAAACCCCTGTTTTCTCTATATAAAGTGGGGTGTAAGGGGGTGTTCATTTCACGGACTTGTTAGCGTGATGTGAACATCAAATAAAATACCTGTAGCACTTATATTTAATTTATTTTCCATCCCTTATTTGACCAAAATAATATTGTTTGAGGGCTAACATTGAAACTAGAGGCTCAAGTGGGCCAGATATCGCTCATCAGGATTTGGTCAGTACGGTCCATACAAGAAGTCCAAAAATCCTCAGGTAAGAATGCTGACCGAGAGTTTTTTTAAAAAGCCAAGTATGAGGTAGATTGTATGACTAAATTATCATACAACTCCTACCTCAATAGCCTTATCGGCATCACAGATGAGACCCCAGACACAGACGGTTTGCTTGCTTGATTTGAAGTTTAACGTCCCCGTCAACACTGTAAAGGTCATTTTGGAGACGTTGCTTCTAGTTTTGTTGGACTTTTACCCGACATTGACATGAAATGACATCTCAAGCCCTGTCGCCCAATGAAACTAATAGGGTTTATAAGCATGGACCAAGCACACCGCTTTGCCTGGGTAGGCTTAGATCCTCTAAGCGGTTTACCAGTACTTGTATGCGGGTCGGATTCAGCTCTGCGTTGAAGCATCATGCAGCCCATATATTTCTTCAAGCCCCCATGGGCGGGGGCTGCAGACACATACGGTCCCCTCCCAAATACCAAAAAAACAAAAAAAAAACAACAACTCTTTTTCTTCCTTCAGGACTGTAGACAGGATTCCCAAGGCAGCTTACCCCTCCAGAAGGATGAAGTTACACACTGACAATACTCAGAAGGCCAACATCCTTAATTGTCAATTTCAGTCAGTGTTCACGCCAAAGTCCCCCCTACACTCAAACAGCTCTGCCGACAGAAAGTTCAAGATCTCCAGGAATCAGGTTATTATAATACAGAAAATGTCCCTCCTGAAGCCAGAAATAGATACAGAAGCATGACAGACATTCATATATCTGAAAATGGCATTATAAAATTGCTGCAAGGCCTAAAACCAGACAAAGCACCCGGACATGACAGCATCAAACCACTATTCTTACAAAAACTCTGCGTTGAGGTCGCTCCAATCCTGCAAGTGATCTTCTCCAAGTCCCTTCAGGGAGGTTCTTTACCGTCTGACTGGTTAAAGGCCAATGTTTCACCCATTTTAAGAAAGGGCACAAAACATGTCCCACCAACTACAGGCCTAACTCCCTTACATGCATCCTATGTAAGTTACTAGAACACATTGTGACTTCAAATCTAGTGAAACACTTGGACCAGCAAAATATCCACTATGACCTCCAGCATGGCTTCCGCGCCAGGAGGTCATGTGAAACACAACTCACCAAGCTTGTTGAGGAATAACACCAAACAAACAGATGCCACTTTGCTAGATTTTAGTAAAGCGTTCGACAAGGTGAACAACGAGAAGCTAGTACATGTACACACGCTGCATGGCTATGGTGTCCGTGGCAAAACCTTGTCCTGGATCAAGGCTTTCCTTAACGGTAGATCACAGACTGTGTTCCTTGAGATGGACTGCTCAGAGGAGGTACCAATTACACCAGGTGTCCCGCAGGGATCTGTCCTCGGACCAATCCTCTTCCTGATATACATATATGACCTGCCAAAAAGGGTAAAGTCTCAGGTAAGACTTTTCGCCGACGACACGGCTGCTTACCTGGCCATCACCAGGCCTGCTGAGTCCAAGCAACTACAGGATGACCTTGGTACCCTCCAAGAATGGGAACTCCACTGGAATATGGAGTTTAATCAAGGTAAGTGTCAGGTCATTCAGGTAACACGTTCGAGATCATCCATCCAAACCCAATATACCCTACATGGCCAAACATTTGAGGTTGTACCCTCTGGCAGGTACTTGGGTGTGGATATTTCTAATGACCTGTCCTGGAAACCTCATATGACCAGAGTAACCAACAGTGCCAACAGACCATTGGGTTCCTGAGAAGGAACCTCAACGCCAAAAGCCCTGAACTCCGGGAGATAGCTTACAAAGCTATAGTCCGCCGCCCAAATGGAATACGCGGTAACAGTCTGGGACCCCTACATCTAGGAAGATATCCGAAGGATGGAGGTGGTCCAGAGACGGGCGGCTCGATGGGTCCTTAGTGACTATTCTCCTTACCCTGGTGTCTCAGACATGCTGGGAAGGCTGGAATGTCGCACTCTTGAACAACGGCGTACTGAATCTCGCCTGGTCCTTTTCTATAAGATAGCTCATGGCCTAGTTGCAATTCCTCTCCCTACAAACGTCATCTCCCTCAATCGTTGCTCTCGGACAACCCACTCATTGGCTTTCAGACAACTATATGTAAAAATACTCATTTTTCCCGTTGGCAGTGGTACGGTGGAACAATCTTTCGGCCAGTACTGCGACCCTGACAAATCTTGACAGCTTCAAACTGGCTGTCAGTCAGGAGTACCACCACAGACCTTAAATCAAAATACCACTGTTTTATCCCCCTTTTCTTGTTTCTACTGTCTGATTTGATTTCAACCAATCTCTTGCTGAATATTCAGTTAAGCCACACCCATTTCTAATTTTGAACCAATCAGATTTCTTCATTTAATTTATTCCTACAAATTCATAAACTGAATGTCAAACAGTGTAGATCCTGATCAGATGGCTTCTTCAGAAGCCATCTGATCTGGATCTACAATGTTTCCAAAGATATGAGTTACCGTGAACAGCATGATAAGAGTTAACGCATGTTGCGGGGAACCCGGCACGTAATACTCATATGTCTATGGGTGACAAAAGAGTAAGAAACTCCAGTCCCAAAATCCATTACGGAAACTCGCCTAGATACAAATACATAGTAAATTTTTTCGTTGAAAATATGAAAATTTTATGATGAA
Organism: Lucinisca nassula; assembly: GCA_963580285.1. NCBI lineage: Eukaryota > Metazoa > Mollusca > Bivalvia > Lucinida > Lucinidae > Lucinisca > Lucinisca nassula. Next base: position 3,595,063 of record OY757012.1, read on the forward strand.
AGATTGTGATATTTTTCTTATTTCTGTTCCAAATATAGATTGTGGGTACATGTTAGAACAGCCTCATCGAGGCGGTTCAAACCAGTACCTACACTCTATATTTTAGAGCAGAAATAAGAAAAAAATAAGGTTCACCCCTGTAAACCAAGTTTTCCTATATGAAAGGGGGGTTCAAGGTGGTCAAAGTTATATAGGCTTGTTTTCGTGATGAAACTCGTTCCTGGTATTTTGCAGTCTTTATCACCTGCAAGTCTGATGAGAATTTGGTAAAAAAAACCGCTATCAACCGGGAAACATTTACCTACGTTTATGAGAAAAGGAAGTGAAAGCAATGATCAGGAATCATTAAAACTGCCCAACACCTCCCACCAGAGACACCAAAGGGAAAGAAACACGAACATGAAACAGCAAAAACATCATAAGCGGAAAGCCAAAAGGACAGTTACTTTCCCACAAAATGACCCAACGCATCACGAAAACACGCCTGTATAATTCTGAGCCCCTTGAACGCTACTTTAATAAAGTAAAACCGGGGTTTACAGGGGTAAACCTTATTTTTCTTATTTCTGCTCTCAAATATAGATTGTGGGTACTCGTTAGAACCGCCTCATCGAGGCGGTTCTAACGAGTGCCCACAATCTATATTTTGAGCAGAAATAAGAAAAATATTACAAATTTTCCTCTTAAAATTTTCATTTTTTTCGGCGATCAAGGTAACAATGTATTTATATAGGTGTGGTTTCGTAATGGGCTAATCCTAAAAAAAAGATATAAGCATACATACAATAAAAAAGAAAACCGCGACAAGAAGGCCGTCAAAACGCGAACTAGCCAACCTGGGCCAAAATTAAACTCGTGCGAGATTTTATAAATGTTCAGTTTGATGGATCGAAAAGAAGGCGCTATAGTCCACGCAAGATTTTCCCCTTTATATGTCTATGGGCGACTAAAGGCAAGTAACCCTGATGTTTAAAGTCCCACCACAAAAACACGCCTATATAATTCTGAACCCCCACCCCCCTCCTCCGCCCCCCCTCTCCCCCCCCCCCCCACACACACACATACACCTTGAACCCAACTTTTATATAGCAAAACTGGGGTTTACAGGGGTTAACCATAACCATATTTTTCAAATTTCTGCTCTAACATAATAGTTTGTCGGTACTCATTAGAACCGCTCAATGAGGCGATTCTAACGTGTACCCACAATTTACATTTTGAGCCGAAATAAGAAAAATATCCGAATCTTTCCTCTTAAAATTTTCGTTGTGGGCGAAAAAATACAATGCATTTGTATAGGCGTGTTTTCTTAATGGATCTGCCCTAAATCGAACGTGTCCAAGATTCTATGGCTGTCCTTATAACCCACAAGCCTGATGAAACTTCCAGGAAAAATGAACTCGCAATCGTGCAAACAACATTTCCCAAAGACTATGAGGCCCTCAAGGACAGGTTGCAATAGTCGAAACTAGGCCAAAATCGAACTTGTCCGAGGTTTTATGCGTGTCCTAGAAAATTTGCGCTAGCAACACCACGTCTCCAAAATGACCTATACATTGTTGACGTGGAAGTTAAACTTCAAATCAAACAAACAAACTTGTCACGGGAGCAAAATGAAGATGAGTTGAACCATGGTTTGCCGCCGAGAAACTCCAAGCCAACTAAATCATCACGTGAACAAGTCCGTGTTATGAATACCACAATAAACTCCAATTTATAAGGACACAATTGGGGTTTAAGGGGGTATTCATTATCTTTCTTATTTCTGCTCCAGAACATAGGTTGTGGGTACTCGTTAGAACCGCCACAATGTGGCGGTTCTAACGAGTATCCACAGCCTTTATTTGCGGTATTAACAAGAAAACTATCACGGATTTTTATAAAAAGGAGCTTTGTTTCAAGATGTGCAAAACGCACTATGTCGCACGGGTTAGTTATCGCAATGTTTGTTTGTTTGTATTGGAGTTTAACGGCACAGTCAACACAATTTTAGGTCATTTATGGGCCAGTCGGTTTACCTAACCACACTTTTCCTGGGCAGGCTTATACATAAGAGGTTAACCAGTACAGTGCACATTCTTTCGCCAGAAACTCACAACTGCCCTTCTTGAATCAGCGGGAGAGAATGACCGTAGAAAAGATTTCATGATTAATGTCCACGAAGGAATGTTGCCGACCCCGGCAGGTATCGAGCCCGCGACTTCCTGATCACCAGTCAGACGCGCATCCGACTGAGCTACCGATGGGGCTGTCATAGAGTCTGAACCAAGATCCATCGGCGAGCAATAAAAGAGGACAGCGAATGAGTCTACTTATGGCTTGACATTGGCAAAACATAAGAAGTAATTCTGGAAACCGCCAAATTGCAGTGATTGACCAGATCATGATGTCTGCATGTTGTTACAAGATTGGGTTTTCGATACTCATATAGTGAGTCCTTCTCAACGCTCAATGAATTCGTGATAATTTGAACAGGCTCTAAAATAATGGATTAGCTTTGAAACGTCAACACCGCATCATCACGAAAACACGCCTATACAAATACATTACAAGTTTTACCGCCGAAAACTGAAAATTTTAAGAAGAAAAATTGTAATATTTTTCTAATTTCTGCTCAAAATATGGATTATGGGTATATGTTAGAACCGCCTCACCGAGGCGGTTCTAACGAGTACCCAAAATTTATATTAGGAAAATAAGGTTTACCCCCGTAAATCCTAATTTTACTGTGTAAAAGTGGGATTCAATGGGTCAGAATTATATGGGCATGTTTTTTTTATGTGCTGGTGCAGTGTAGCAGAGTTATCATAAAGATAAACAGTCTTTAATTTATTCAGGTTGTACAAATTGTTTAAACGAAGATTGTTTTTCTACAAATTGATAATTTAATAATTCCAGTCTTAAATATAATCAGTTACTGTATCACGCTAACTATTCCATATAATGAACCACTTTATATAGAGAAAACTGGAGTTTACAGGGGTATTCATTATTTTTCTTATTTCTGCTCCAAGACATAGGTTGTTAGTTCCGTGTTAGAAACGTGTCATTCTGTGCCATTAACACGCTTGTTCGTAGCAAATGGTGTGTGTGTGTGTGTGTTGGGGGAGGGGGGGGGGGGGGTTAGGAGGGGATGAAGGGGATGTTAATTTCATAATAAAGGGATAGGAGGGATGAAGATCCAGCGCTAGATGATAACGATTCTAAACCCAAATTTGCTGTTCGTCCCAGATGTTTGACAGTGAAACGCGCATCTCTATTTTAATAATGTAGACCTAGATCTTCACGAATAAGGGTCATGTTTGACTGATTCCTGACCGACACTTATTTATGTGAACCGCCTATAAACTGTGGAAAATGACATTTATTTATCCCAATAAATAACACATATCTCATCATGTATGCTGCCGACACACAATCCAAACTTATAGCGGCCTTTTATACATTACGATAACACACCCGTGCGTCACAGTGCATTTTTTACATCCCCAAAAAGGGTAAATTTTCTGAAGAAAATTTGTGATTTTTTTCTTATTTATACTCAAAATATAGGTTGTGGGTACTCGTTAGAACCGCCTCATTGAGGCGGTTCTAACGAGTACCCATAACCTATGTCTAGGAGCAGAAATAAGGAAAATAATGTTTACCCCGGTAAACCCCAGGTTTCTCTATATAAAGTGGGGTTTAGGGGGGGTCTTTATTGCACGGACTTGTTCACGTGATGTAACCCCTGATTTCAGCAACATTTTCTGTATATTTTCTAACCATCTATAAATATAGCTGAAGGTAATCGAAATTGCAAAAGAACTGACATTACGTAAACATGCCTATACAAGCTCACTGTAAACTTGACCGCCGAAAAAAACTAAAATTTTAAGATGACAAAAGTGTGATATTTTTAGCTCGTCTGTTTTTTGAAAAAAAACTTTCGAGCTATTGTTATCACTCCGGCGTCTTCGTTGTCGTCTGGCGTCGTCCTTAACCGAAAACCTTAACCTTGACCATATTTCCAAAAGTATTTGGCCTACCTTCATGAAACTTCATACACATACTCACCACCACAAGAGCTACATTCCCTACAAGTTTTATAACTCCATCTTGCAATTTGATTGCTCTTGTTTGACTTAGAACTTTGGTTTTCTAAAAGAAACTGCAGACGAGCGTTGGCACCCGCATGCGGTGCTCTTGTTCTTATTTCTGCTCAAAATATAGATTGTGGGTACTCGTCATAATTAAACATTATTTTCAAAAACTTTACTGAAAAGCACCCTCTATATAGATTTTATGTCCCCGTCCACTCGAGGAGGGTCATTTTAAACACGTTGCTTGCCATTTCGTGCCTTGTTGCCACAAACATTATCCCGTTTACAAGTCCATGTAAAGAATATAGGATATTAAGGTATGCCCCTTGTAAAGTTCATTTTTGGTATATAGCGGTGTTAACAGTGGTGGTGGTGGTGGGTCATCATGAGGACCTTTTAGTTGATTTACTTTGCTAAAAACCGTTGAGGAGAACCGCCTCGGTGCGGCGCAGTATATGTTTGTTTGTTTGATTATGCCCCTAACTTCGAAGAAGATCTGGCGGCATATTGCTTTTGCCATGTTCGTCCTTCCGTCCCACTTTTTACTGCATAGCATAACGTTTGAACCGTGAATGCTAGGTTTTTGAAATTTCATATATGGTTTCCTGATAAAAATAAAGTTGACCCGTGTTTTTTTTTTTTTTTTTTTCTCATCAGGATTATGCCTATTTCTGGAGTTATGCCCCATTGCAAAAATATGCTTTGAAATCGTGTATGCAAGACATCTAAAAAACTATTAGAGCTATTGCGCTGAAACTTTACAAACTGATAGGGAATGATGAGAAGATGAACTGATTAACTTTTTGAAAGAAAAAAAAATATTTTTACTAGAATTATGGCACTTTTAATCTTTTGGCGTTTTAAGCTTGTAAGCAAAATATGAGCTATTGCCCTGAAGCGATTTGAGCTATTGCCCTGATTCGGGATGATGAGTAGATGAACTGATTAACTTTTGGAAAAAATCCGAAATTTTTTCTCGAGTTATGGCCATTTGGAACTTTGGGCATTTTAAGCTTGTAAGCATGATATCTCAAAACCCACTACAGCTATTGCCCTGAAACTTTACAGACTGATTGGGAACAATGAGAAGATAAACTGATCAACTTTTGAAAAATAAATCCGATTTTTTTTCTCCTGTTTTTGTACTATGGTCCTTTGAGCATTTCGAGTGTCGGACCGTCCATGCTTATAAACCCTATTGGTGTCATTGGGCGACAGGGCTTGAGAAGTCATTTCATCTCAATGTCGGGTAAAAGTCCCGCAAAATTGGAAGCAACGTCTCCAAAATGACCTTTACAGTGTTGACGGGGACGTTAAACCTCAAATCAAACAAACAAAAACCTTTGAGAATTTCAACATTGCAACCGAATAAAAACTATATATCTCAAAAACTGTTAGGGGCAAGCAGTGTAAGGGTCAAGAAGTTGTGGGCATAGTGTTTCAGAAACACTGGCTCTAGTTATAGTTTAACGTCGCCGTCAACACTATTGAGATAATTTTGGAGACGTTGCTTTAATTTTACCCGACAACGAGGTGGAATGACTTCCCAATGAAACCAATATGGGTTATATGCAGTGTACGGTCCGACTCGCACCACTTTGCGTGAGCAGGCTTAGTCCGTCTAAGCGGTTTACCAGTACTTATGTGCGGTTAGTTTCAGCTCTGCGTGGAAGCATTGTGTAGCCCAGTCTATTTCTCAAAGCCCCGATGGGCGCGGGTGTGTATAGCAGAAATAAATATAAGAACATATCGATTGCAATATCATACACAAATGAGTATCTGAATGTTAGAAAATTGTGTTTGCCCAGGTTTGCCAAGTGTGTATGAAATATGACCTGCTCGTAAAATAATAACAATCGCATGATATAAATTTGTCTTCCAAAACTACATGTGAAAAAAAAAAAATAAAAGGCAATAGCCAAAATATGTTAAAATGGCTAGTGTCAGTCGACTAGGCCTTGCCTTGTTGTTATAGTTCGTTTCTGCATGTATGAGATGTTACTTTCTTGCACACCAGACAAGGAAATCCGTAATTTTACCCTGGGATAGAAATTTATGTTCTGACCCTGGTGTTCCGACCCAAGCAAATAACATAAATGCGCTTCAATTCTATTCAACTGCCGGAACTACTTCCGCACTACTTTTATTTTGAAAGCAATATACATGTGCGAGCTGTCAAAACTAACCAGAGATGTTGTGCAAGAAAAAGAATCCAATATGGGGTTCTGTTGTAGATGGGCGTTTCCAACCCTCGGGATGACCGTGCTGAGCGGAACCTCGGCGTAGCCTCGGTTCCGCTCAGCACGGTCATCCCTCGGGTTGGAAACGCTCATCTACAACAGAACCCTATATCAGATTCTTATAATCTTTTTTATTTTGGATAAGCCTTTAGCCATTTTTTGAGAAAGTCCTGTATATATTGCGTTTGCGAAAAGTTTGCGAACGCCCCTTGTATAAATTTATTCGTTTTGCTAGAGTATCTCCTCAGGTCAGCGACTTTAACAATCGAATAAACAGTTTAACCTATATTGTCTAGTTGAAGAAGCTTTGGGCAATGGACATCCAAATAGCGCGTGGGAAAGACGTTTGTCGGACTGGGCGTGCCTTCTTGAACACATAAGGTCGCAAATGCGTCTTTGGTAATGAACACACAGCAAAGACTCTGATTAGTCTGAGCTGCTGGCTATGATCCGTGTCGTCGTTGCATTAGGAAAACATGTCCGTGTGAAATAATGGCGACCAACATGGTGTCAGAAATGACACATATTAGGTAAAAATTGTAACATCTTTCTTATTTCTGCTTTGAACATAGATTGTGGGTACTCGTTAGAACCGCCTCATTGAGGCGGTTCTAACGAGTACCCACAATCTATGTTTTTGAGCTAAAATAAGGCAGACAATGTTTGCCCCCTTACACCCCATTTTTCTCTATATAAAGTGGGGTTTAGAGGGGTCTTCGTTTCACGGACTTGTTTTCGTGATGTGTGCGCTACATATGTTAGCCCTTTGCCCACAGTTTATGCATAGGCCATATGTTTTTCTCCCCAGAATTGGGTTGTGAGCATAATTGGTTGTGATGGGGGTGGGGTGAGGGATGAGTGAACAAACAAAACGTTCGATCTTCATAAACAGGACAAAACTCTTGGCGGGACTTTAGATCCTAATAGAAGATTTACAAATATTGCCCCAGACCTAGACACTAGCAAATAATGAAGGTCCAGATCAGACGACGCTTTTTACTGCGTCCTGCAGTGTTTGTACAAGGTTCAGCCATTTTTGGAGTATATTCTTTTAAGACTAAATACACGTAACCGCAAACCATTACATCTTGAAATGGACTCCTAAACTCAAAATAATGATCCATGGGAGTGGTAGCGACCAAATTGTTTGAAATTTATCTAAACCAATCACGTGAACAAGATCTTGAAATGAACAGCCCCTAAACCCCACTTTATATAGAGAATAAGAAAAATGCCTAACGGCATTATGAAGGGTTTTTTCATTACAGTTTTGATGTCAGCAAAGCTGCAACATGCATATGTAGTAAGAGTTGGCAGAAGGCAACATAGCTCGCCTATAGGGGCCTAACCAAAAATAAATTTTCAATAAAATGGCATTTTGTTTTGTAAAAGGGTTCAACAGACTGCAGCAATTCATACACAAAATTTATATGAAGCAATTTTTTTCTAAAACTAGACAGTGACCTTGATCTTGAGCTCAGGACCTTTAAAGGTCAGTTATCACGGTCTGGTTTTTGTTGGATTTCGGTAGGACTTTGTATAAACAGCGATGTTCAATGAAAAAAAAGTAGAAAAATGCTTACTCATTAATTAATTAAGCAATTAATTAAACTTCGGTCATACAGTGTTACTTTGGTTATCTCCCTTTGAGAGTGCATTCCCCTTACCGGAAATGACGTCACAGTTGTAGCCGGCCATTTCTGTTTACATTCATTTATTAGCTATGGGCAATTGCGTCGGGATGGTTTTTGAAGTTGATAGCGATTTAGACAGCGCATCAGAAATAGAAATAAATGAAGATTTTACCTTTTGGCCATATCAATATAATCCGATAATAAACAACCACAATACTAGTGCCAGGAATGAGGAAAGTGACGAAGATAGCAACTTCTTTTCAAGCGAGGATGAACAGGATGTCGGCGATGTTTCAACATGTTTAGAGATCGCTGCTTTGGCCTCTTTATTAATATGTCTACTGTTTTGGGACAAACGCTCATTTGACATTACTTCTAACAAAAATTCAGTGCAAAAGACACTTGTGAGAATTAATGGAAGGGAGTCAGACGGTCTATCATGAAACAAGCATAAAACACAGATATTGCTCGAGATAACAATTTGTCATACCCAACATTTGTTGTGTGCGTGCATGCATGCATGCGTGAGTACATGCATGCATGTGTCTATGAATGCATGATTCCATGTATGCATGCATACATGCATACATGCGTGCATGCATGTATGTGTGTGTGTGAAAGCATGCATGAATGCATGCATACACGTGTGAGTGCATGCGTGTGTGTATGCATGTAAGGTAGTACATGTGCATGCATGCATTTGTTAATGTATGCATGCATGTGTGAGTGCATGCATGCATGTGTTAGTGTGTGTATGCATGTGTGTGTGCATGCATGCCTGCATGACTGTGTGTGCATGCATGCATACTTGCATGCGTCAGTGGGTGCATTTATGGATGAGTGTGTGCATGCATGCATGAGTGCATGCATGCATGAGTGCATGCATGCATGAGTGCATGTTTGTATGTGTGTACATGTATGCATGAGTGCATGCATGCATGCATAAGTGCATGCATGCATGTGTGCATACAAGCATGTGTGTCCATGCATGTGTGTATGTGCCTTCATGCATGAGTGTGGGCATGCATGTATGTATGCATTAGTGCATACCATCCAAAAATCCGTACAAATACCATTTTCTTATGCAAAAAAAAATTTAACAGACAGCAGCAACCAAAAATGACATTTTGTTTTGTGAAACAGTTCAACAGACTGCAGCAATTCATACACAGCATTTATATGAAGCACTTCAGCGCTGACAAAGGTTTTCTAAAAATAAACAGTGACCTTGATCTTGAGCTCAGGACCCTTAAAAGTAGATATTGCTTGAGATAACATTTTGTTATACCTAACATTTGAGTGAGTGTGTGCCTGCATGAATAAATGCGTGAGTACATGCATGCATGTGTGTATGAATGCATGAGTCCATGTATGTATGCATGTGTGACATGCATAGATGCGTACATGCATGCATATATATATATATATATATGTGTGTGTGTGTGTGTGTGTGTAAGCATGCATGAATGCATGTGCGAGTGCATGCATTTGTGCATGCATGCATGTTTGAGTGCATGCATTTATGCATGCATGTATGGGTGTGCATGTGTATGCATGTATGAGTGTGTGCGAGTGCATGAACGCATGTGTGTGCATGCATGCATGTGTGTGTGCATGCATGCATGTGTGTGTGCATGCATGCATGAGTGTGTGCATTTATGCATGTGTGTGTGCATAAGTGTATGTACATGCATGTATGTGTGTTTATGCATTGAGTGCATTGTGTGTATGCATGCATGAGTGCATTGTGTGCCTGCATGTGTGTATGTGCATGCATGCATGAGTGTGAGCATGCATATATGTGAGTGTGTGTGAAAGCACGCATGAATGCATGTATCCATGTGTGAGTGGATGCATGTGTGCATGCATGTATAGGTGTGCGTGTGCATGCATGCATGTGTGCATGTATGCATGCATGTGTGAATGCTAGCATGCATGTGTGAGTGCTAGCATGCAAGTGTGAGTGCATGCATGCATGTGTGTGTGCATGCATGCCTGCATGACTCTGTGTGTGCATGCATGCATGTATGCATGCGTGAGTGGCTGCATTTATGCATGTGTGTGCAGGCATGCATGGGTGCATGCATGTATGTGTGTGTATGCATGCATTAGGGCATGTATTGATGTGTGTGCATGCATGCATGGGGGCATGCATGCATTCATATGTGCATGCACCACATGTGTGTGCATGCATGCAGGCAAGTGTGCATGTGTGCATGCATTTCAGCAGGCAAGTGTGTTTGTGTGCCCGAATGTGTATGCGCATGCATGCCATTTTCTTATGTAAAAGAGTTTAAAAGACTGCAGCAATTGAAAGAGAACCAAAAAGTACCCCTAAGAAAAAATGAAGGCCCCCGCCCATAGGGGCTTGAAGAAATATATTGGCTGCATGATGCTTTCACACAGAGTTGAATCCGGTCCGCACACTAGTACTTGCAAACCCCTGACAGGATCTAAGCCTGCCCAGGCAAAGCGGTGCGAGTCGGCCCGTCCATGCTTATAAACCCTATCGGTTTCAATTGGCGACAGGGCTTGAGATGTTATTTCATCTCAATGTCGGGTACAGGTCCAACAAAGTTGGAAGCAATGTCTCCAAAATGACCTATACAGTGTTGACGGGGACGTTAAACCTCAAATCAAACAAACAAACAATAAGAAAAAATGAACAGAAAATTTTCCAAGACTTTGCATTGTACAAAACGAAATTTATATATTGACAACAGGAGCTGTCACTATAAGTGAGCAATGCCCCCGTGGGAGCCAATTTGAGGAAAAGCAAAGTGCGGACTAACCCACACACAAACCCACAAACAAACGGACAGTGCAAAAACTATATGCCCTCCTACGGGGTTATACAAATTTAACAAAATTGTCGAAGAAATGTGGAAGTAGTTCGTGTCACAAGGTTAAAGAACGCGTTTTTCAGAAAATAAAGGGCCGTAACTCCTTGGAAGACGATAGGATCAATGTGAAAATTGTGTTAGGCACCCCTTTACCTCACAAGGAATACATGTGCAAAGTTTCAGCTCAAACGGTGAAGCAGTTCGCGTCACAAGGTTTCCGAATGCGTTTTTTTTTTTCAGAAAATAAAGGGCCGTAACTTCGTTGAAGGTGATAGGATCAACTTGAAAATTGTGTTAGGCACCTCTTTACCTCACAAGGAATGCATGTGCAAAGTTTCAGCTCAATCAGTGAAGAAATGTGGAGGTAGTTTGCGTCACAAGATTTTTAGCGCATTTTTGAGAAAATAAAGGGCCATAACTCCAAAACGCTACATCTGAGCAGAATAAATTTTGTATTAAGCACATCTAGATATCATTGAAAATGCATATGCAAACATTTAACAAAATTGTCGAAGAAATGTGGAAGTAGTTCGCGTCACAAGGTTTAAGAACGCGTTTTTCAGAAAATAAAGGGCCGTAACTCCTTCGCGGATGATAGGATCAACGTGAAAATTGTGTTAAGCACCCCTTTACCTTACCAGGAATGCATGTGCAAAGTTTCAGCTCAAACGGTGAAGAAATGTGGAAGTTGTTCGCGTCACATGGTTTTCGAATACGTTTTTTTTTTTAAAACCAAGGGCCGTAACTCCGTCACAAATGATAGGATCAACGTGAAAATTGTGTTAGACACCCCTTCACCTCACAAGGAATGCATGTGCAATGTTTAAGCTGAATCAGTGGAGAAATGTTGAAGTAGTTCGCATCACAAGGTTTCTAGCACATTTTTTAGAAAATAAAGGGCCATAACTCCTTCGAAAATGATAGGACCAACGTGAAAATTGTGTTAGGCATCCCTTCACCTCACAAGGAATGCATGTGCAAAGTTTCAGCTCAATCGTTGGAGAAATGTGGAAGTAGTTCGCATCACAAAAAAGTGCGGACTTACAAACGGACAGTGCAAGAACTATATGCCCTCCTACGGGGGCGTAAAAATGAAGACATTTTACAAACTTGCAACCAATAATAACGTTTATGTGTTTTCAAAGAAAGAAACAGAAAAAAGAACATTCCTCCACCTGGAATTGAACCCAGGGCCCTCTGGTTCAGAGTTAAGCACTCTATCAACTACACTATCAAGCTTACAAGGGAAGTAAGGGAGGTAATACTAAGTAAAAAACTTCTTAAATAAACTTAAGTTCGACAAATGGTAATTTTCAACAAAACTTTGGTCCTTGGTGCCATTAATGGATTGCATATGAAAGTGGTACTATTAATGAAGCAACAGTCCTAATATGAAAGCAATCCATTGAAGAATAAAGTTAATATATTACTTTGAGAAAAGGTTAACCAAAAGGTAAACCTCGGGCGTAACCTAAGTTCGAAAATGGTAATTTTCAACAAAACTTTAATCCTTGGTGCCATTAATGGATTGCATATGAAAGCGGTACTAATAATGAAGCAACAGTCCTAACTAATATAAAAGGTTAACCAAAAGTAAAACTCTGACGACGCCCGCCCGCCCGGATATCGCTATTCTAATGGACGGATTAAAAAAAAACAAGTATGTCATGACGGCCCTGGATCGCACACCTGATCCATAGAGTAACAAGTGGGCCCCGGGGAGGGCCATTATTGACCCCAGGGCTAGAATGCGCATAATGTGAGGGAGGTCTAAAAAGGTGAAGCTTCATACCAAATATCAACAAATGCTATAATTTGAACAATCTTGTTAAAGGTCAACTAGATGAAGCTACATACCAAATATCCAAGGACTGGGCCTTGCGGTTTCAGAGAAGAAGATTTTTATAAAGATATTCCCTACATAAGCCTATGTAAAACCAAATGGCCCCTGGGCGGGGGCATTTTTGGCCTCAGGGCTTTAATTTAAACAATCTTGATAGAGGTCCACTAGATGAAGCTTCACACCAAATATCAAAGACCTGGGCCTTGCTGTTTCAGAGAAGAAGATTTTCTAAGATTATCTCTATATAAGTCTATGTAAAACCAAAGAGCACCGGGTGGGGGGGGGGGGGGCATTTCTGGCCCGAGGGCTATAATTTGAACAATCTTGTTAGAGGTCCACTAAATGAAACGCCATACCAAACATCAAAGACATAGGCCTTGCAGTTTCAGAGAAGAAGATTTTTAAAGATTTCCCTATATAAGTCTATGTAAATCCAAAGGGTCTCGGGGCGGGGGCATATTTGGCCTCAGGGCTATAATTTGAACAAACTTGATAGAGGTCCACTAGATGAAATTCCACACCAAATATCAAAGACCTAGGCCTAGTGGTTTCACAGAAGAAGATTTTTAACGATTTTCTCTATATAAGCTTTTGTAAAACCAAAGGGCCCCGAGGCGGGAGAATTTTGGACTCCGGGCTATAATTTTAACAATCGTTGTAGAGGTCCACTAGATGAAGCTTCATACCAAATATCAAAGACCTAGGCCTTGTGGTTTCAGAGAAGAAGATTTTTCAAGATTTTCCCTATATAAGTCTATGTAAAACTAAAGGGCCCCAGAGATGGGGCACTTTTGGCCTCAGGGCTATAATCTGAACAATCTTGGTAGAGGTCCACAAGATGAAGCTTCATACCAAATATCAAAGACCTTGGCCTTGCCGTTTCAGAGAAGATGGTTTTTAAAGATTTTCCCTATATAAGCCCACGTAAAACCAAAGGGCCCCGGGGGAGGGGCATATTTGGCCCCAGCACTATAATTTGAACAATCTTGGTAACGGTTCACTAGATGAAGCTTCATACCAAATATCAAAGACATGGGCCTTGCGCGTTCATTAAAGAAGATTTTTTAAGATTTTCCCTATATAAGCCCATGTAAAACCAAAGAGCCCCGGGCGGGGGCATTTTTGGCCCCAGCACTATAATTTGAACAGTCTTGGTAGGGGTTCACTAGATTAGCTTCATACCAATTATCAAAGACCTGGGCCTTGCGGTTTCAGAGAAGAAGATTTTTTAAAGATTTTCCTTATATAATCCTATGTAAAACCAAAGGGACCCGAGGCGTGGGCAGTTTTGGCCCCAGCACTATAATTTGAATAATTTTGGTAGGGGCCCACTAGATGAAGCTAATGCCAAATATCAAAGTCCTGGGCCGTGTGATTTCAGAGAAGATATTTAAATTTTTGGTGAAAACAAAAAAAAATATTTTTGGCGCCTGTGACCTAGATTTGCGGCGGACCGGAACCATTTGAACAACTTTGAAAGGGAACCACCTAAGGATCGTTCCTGTGAAGTTTGGTCAAAATCCGATCAGTGGTTTAGGAGATGTCGTTTGAAGAAAAAGTTTACGCACGGACGGAAACACACACGGAGGCACGCGCGGACGCACGACGGACGACGGACGAAAAGTGATCCCAAAAGCTCACCTCGTCACTACGTGACAGGTGAGCTAAAAACGTCAAAAAATGGGGTTCTAACGGGTACCCACAATCTGTATTTTAGAGCAGAAATAACAAAAATAAGGTTTATCCCTGTAAACCCCGTGTTTACTATATATAAGTGGGGTTCAAGGGGGTTAAATTATATAGGCATGATTCACATGTTCACAGACGCATTTTCCCTTGTTGCGACTCATTTCTTATAAGCTGAAATTCTTTCAAAATATGTGTATCTTCTGTCATTTTATTTTTGACTCCTTTATGTATTTAGATAGTTAGCTACTTATAGGCAGGGGCCCAGAGAATTTGTTTTTTTTTTTTCGAAAATAGTTCCCTGGAAAATAGGACAGTTTTTGATGATTTACCTTTGAAGTTGAATCTATGCTGCATATGAAACCACTGTATGGACAACTTCTCTGAATTGCATATCTTCGCCACAGATAATAAAGTATGGCAGCCCGTAAATGCAATATTAGTGTATGAGTCTCAAAAATCCGACATTATCTCAATTATGCGTTAACAGATTGAAACAAAAACAGCTTTCAGTGGCTGAAATATGTCCGTTCTATTCATTAATCATATTCCCTTATAATTTTGATCACATATACTTCAGCCTGACGCAATCAAAATTGTGTACTCTACGTAACAAGAAAAAAAAGTTAAAGTTTTCTTTAGTCTCATTTGTATACGAGATGACTAAACAAGATAATTTCCCCATACACAATTGATAACTATTCTAAGATCACATTATCGCCAAAAGCGGTAAGATTTTTTTTCAATATGGCTGCCATTTGGATAGGGCATGTTAACATTTTTTTGTGAACAATTCCGTAAACTTTTTAATGGCCGTCCTATAATTGCTTACGTATACAGTGACACATTCATTCGTCAACGTCATAAAGCAGTTTTTAATTCCCATGCAAAATAGAGACTTTAAGCGGCATTGAATTTGACACCACTGGCTAAAAAATGAATTCGTTTGACAAGAGCCGGATACAGATTCGTAATAAGAACCACTGACATAGAAACGTTTATGCAGGGTAGGTTTTTACCAAATGACCAATTTAATGTAAAGTCTGTAAACAATAAAACGTGAGAAAGCGGTTTTATAAAATGCGGAGTCCCAAAGGGATCTATTTTAGAAACATTGCTATGTTTTTATATTTATAAATGATTTTTCTCATGCATACGTTTCATTTGTTTATACCCACATTTTGTTTGTTGATAGTTGTTGATATTGTATGATTAATGGAGGGTCTCGTGGAAGATTGGTCTAACTAAACAAGCAACCCTCTCTAAATAAAAAAAAAAACTAAATAAAAGAAGTAAGAAAGTTATTGACCGTATTTAAGTTTTGGACCCATATTGTTTACCTTTGACCTCTAAGTACATGTACGACCTTTACCTTGGAGGTATGGACCTTGGTTTTACAAATGCATGTGTTACACATTGTCTCATGATGGTGGATATGTCTGCCAAGTAAATTCTAAATCTATTCAGAAATAAGAAAGTTATTGACTGCGTTTAAGTTTCGGGCCCAATTTTTCACCTTTGACCTCTAAGTATGACCTTGACCGGAAAGGTACGGACCTGGGATTTACGCGTAACTTATCGTCTCATGATGGTTAACATTTCTGCAAAACAATTTCAAAATCCATCCAGAAATAAGAAAGTTATTGGCTGCGTTTAAGTTTCGGACGTACGGACGGACGAACGAACGAACGGTCGGTCGGACAGGGGCAACACTATATGCCCTTTCCACCATTCTTCGCATGGCGGGGGCATAAGAAATAAAAACTATCGATGGGATATATTTAGCAGATTTTTTATTTATTTATTTATTTATTTATTTATTTATACATGTAGCAGAATAGCATACTGAAACATACGAAAAATTATCCCGTAACTTAAGTTTTCTATTCATGAAATCTGCAATCACCACCTGAGGAGACCAAATAGTTTTTAATGCCAAAAATCGATTCTATATTTCGTGCTTTTTGTCTTATATTGAATAAGAGACTCGTTCAAATAACATTAATGTAATGCTTTGCAAGGCTAGTTTAAAACACCCAAAACGGTAGAAGATGTTACCAGACATAGATTTAACGGGTCCGGAGCCGGTTGAACATAGTGTTATTCACCGTGGGTCAAAATTTTTCCTAAACTGCTTTATGCTGAATGGGTTTGTTGGTGTTGGTGTTATAATATGTATTACTTATTTCTTTTTTTATCATTTTCAGCCGAGATGTTTAATACTTTCACAACAAACTGTCGTCTCCTCTTGGCAGAACATACAACAGTAATTGTTAAGCAGAATAATTTTCATTTATAATCCTGTTTGTATTATTTACAACACGTTGAAGTCACTTTAGTAATTCTAATAACAAAACGGCTTTCCATACAAAAAAGGCTTTTTAATGCACATTCGCAATCCGCAACGGATGTCCATACAGTGGTTTTGAATTACCTATACTTTAAGCATTTTATATGCAAAAAAAAATCAGCTGTCCTACTTTCCAGGTAAGAATCGATGGCTTTTTATCGAGATAGGCAAAATGGGGCCACAGCCTATTACATCTTGATAGTTGCTACTAACATATAGTTTGTTCGTTCGCACTCTCGATCATTCCTTCTTTCATTCATTTGCTCGTTCGGTTCTACGGCCCCCGCCCATCGATGCTTGAAGAAATAGATCGGCTGCATGATGCTTCCACGCAGAGCTGAAACCAACCTTCACACGAGTACTTTAAACCGCTTAGGGGATCTAAACCTGTTCATGCAACGCGGTGCGAGTTGGACCGTCAATGCTTATAAACCCTATTGGTTTCATTGAGCGACAGGGTCTGAGGTGTCATTTCATCTCAATGTCGGGTAAAAGTCCCACAAAATTGGAAGCAACGTCTCCAAATGACCCTATACAGTGTTGACGGGGACGTTAAAGCTCAAATCAAACAAATCAATCGTTGGGTATACTTAATACATTGTAAGTTAGTTATGTATAGTCAATTACACCGACCTTCGTGGCCTAGTGGATAAGAGCGCTGACTTAGGTTTCTCACCGCTGCGGTTCGGACCAGACTCGGGTCACACGTGAGACTCCAATCTCTGCAAAGGAATGCCAGGTCCCGAGGGAATAAAACTTTTTACATGCTCAACTCAGCTGAGCATTAAATTTGTAGTGCCCATAAAAAATAAAATACAATTGAGTGTTTTTTTCTTTCTCAGATAGCAGAGAATGTTATTTGTTCTGTTCACAAATTTTAAAATGCCAACAATTGTTGGCATTTTAAAATTTGTGAGCAGGACAAATTTCAGGCTCAAGTGAGTTGAGCATAAAACATGTTTTATAACCTTGGGGCCTGGTGTTTGTTTGTTTGTTTTTCCGTTTCTGGTACTCCGACTTTTGCCCTCCTCTGACTAACGATCGACTTTATATGACTGATATAATATTGATTGGGCCGTAAAACAAAACGAAACAAAAACAAGACAGTCAGTTAGTTGATTACTGTCCGTCGAGGAATAGTTGACAGTGACGTCATGACTTGTTTTTGTTCTGAACAATGCAAAGCTTATGATAGCTCAAATAGTCAGCTACGTCACTGCCAGCTATTTGTTGGCGAACTATAGTTGTTACAACATACGTAAATAAACTTATAACATATACACAGTTAATACTATACATGTCATACTCTGTCTATATTATATAATACTTCAAAATATACGGCGTAGGCAGTATCAATTTCTTTACAAATGCGCTCGACGAGAGCCGCTCCACGAGAAAACATGGCTTCGTTGCCCTCACACGTTGATTACATAACTGTACAATCAAATACTCCAAGGGCAATATTAGCCATAGATAAAGGTAGACTGAGGCATATTTGAACTTTTCTGGGACAGCAAACGCTAAGATCGCCCTGAGCATTGCGCATTTGCTGGTCGTCCGTCTTTACCCATTGTACACTAGCGGACTCTTCCATTGCTAAATGTTTGACAAGTCCATTTGTCATTTGAGGGGTGACAGGGCTATTTTCTTCGTTCTTATTTCTTTTTTGTTGGAAAATTCTGTTTGCAAATAGTGCAGGTCCTGATCAGAGGCCGCGTTTTGCGGCGTCTGATCTGTGTCTGCACTGTTTGCAAAGGTACCCCTTTAGGGGATTCCCGCATGCAATGGGTTTAAAAACACATTTTTTCAGGATGTGGCTCAAGTGTTGTTATATAATTACATTCCACTAAGGTGAATGGGTTTACTTTCAGGGGAGTTCATTCTTTCAAAACTATCTTTGTACCATTATCAGTAGGAGTCTTTGTTTGTTTGAATTGAGCTTTTATGTCCCCGTCAACACTATTTAGGTCATTTTGGAGGTATTGCTTCCGATTTTGCGGGACTTTTACCCGGTATTAAGATGAAATGAAGTCTCAAGGCCTTTCGTAAATAGTAACCGCTAGGGTTTAAGGAGCGGTCCGACTCGAATGATTTTAGATATAAGAGCTTTACCAGTACTCAAGTTCGGTCGGTTTCAGCTCTGTGCGGAAGCAGGTCCGTGGTCATGCAGCCCAATCTATTTTTCCAAGGCCCGGTGGCGGGAAGATCATCAATAGGGTCCACATTTTAACAAACGAACTTGCACTTTTGAGCATATATTTTCATTTCAGGGCAGATCCTTTTTTAAAGGCTTCATATAGAAGGAAAATTGAACAGGAAGTCATGTAAAATGTGACTCTTGCAAAAATAGATTGGTATACATTGTTTGCTAAAAAATCACACAAAAAAACAGAAGTTATAAGGTTAAAGTTTGCTTTGCTGGGTCATTTTCTCAGCCTAAACTGAGAGACAGTCGACCGGCCAGGGCTGCCAGTTCTTACAAAGTGAAGCAAAATAGTTAGTGCAAGTTACCTCCCCTAAAGATGCATGCATTTCTGTCAGCAGCAAACTTTTTATTCCACATTCTTAAGCCTGTTTCTGATGTCTTTTACACTGTCGATTCCTCGAATAACGTCTGATATTTTTTCCGCGACCATTATCGTCGGCGCGTTAGTATTTCCTGAGGTTACGTTTGGAAACACTGACGCGTCCACAACTCGAAGCCCTTTGATGCCCTTGACCCTAAGCTGGGGATCCACTACAGCTGTCGGGTCAGTTTTACCTCCCATTTTGCAAGTTCCACTGTGATGGTAGACTGTTACAGCAAGATGTCGTGTGACGCACTCCCAGTATGCATCGGACCGGAACTCGTGTTTAGAACAGAACGAGATTTTCCCATGCTCTACTTTAGCGCCTAGACTTTGCATAGTTGGCGTTTCTATGAATTTCTCCCAAATTCTTAGACCGGCGATAAATTCTTTAACGTCCCTTTTATCTGTCAAATACTGGGGGTCAATAGCTGGGTAATCATACGGATCTGCGCTTTTAAGAGTTATCGTACCTTTACTTTTTGGATGAGTGACACTTACTACTGTAATAAAACCGTCGTCGTTAGGACCTTTCGCCATTTGTTCCTTGACAACCTCGTCTTTAAAGCTGAAGAAATTAGTATCGGGCAAGTTGCTTATGAAGATAAACTGAATGTCGGCGTAGGAATTTCCTCTCCTAGCTTCGCTGGCATAGAAAAATCCGCTTCCATCTAAAGAGGACTTACCTAGTGGACCCGCACCGAACAATTTATACTGAAGTTTTGTCCACCAGTTTTCAAGCAAACTGCTAGTTATACTTATTGGAGAATTGATCTTAGAAAACATTAATACCATCTGATGATCTTGTAAGTTTTCACCCACAGGCAAGTCAGCTTTAACGTCTATTCCAAGACTCTCCAGATGGCGCCTCGGTCCTATCCCACTAAGCATAAGGAGCTGTGGAGAGTTTATTGTCCCAGCTGACAGAATTACCTCATTCCTGGCCTTGATGAACCGTTTCCTGTTGTCTCTAATTGTGTATACACCGACAGCTCTTTTATTCTCTATTTCAACTTTAGTCACCATACTGTTCACTGCAATATGGAGATTTGTTCTTCCTGCGGTATTCCCTAGATATTCAACACTTGTACTACTCCGTACACCATTACGAACTGTAGCTTGGAAGTAATTAAACCCCTCTTGATCTTCTCCGTTATAATCAGTGACGTCATACCCAGCCTCCTTTCCGGCTTTTATGTACAGTTCCGCCAAGGGTGTTGTTTTGCCACCGCTAACCGCGAGAGGACCACCCGAGGAGTGGTATTTTGACGACTTAAGTTCATCAATTTGAATGTCTTCAGATTTTAAGAAGTATGGAAGGACATCTTTATAACTCCACCCAGTACAGCCATTTCTCGCCCACTCGTCGAACTCATATTTAGAGCCCCTTGTATACTGCATACCATTCAACATTCCTGTACCTCCTAGAACTTTCCCACGAGGCCAGAAACTTCTATTATCTTTAAGTCCAAGACAAGACATTTTCTGTGGTTCTGTGTAGTATTCCCAGTCATGCTCACCATGTAAAAGATTAAAGAAATGCACCGGAACATGGAGTTTAGGATCTTCGTCATAATGTCCCCCGGCTTCAAGAAGCAGTACCTTCTTATCTTTATCTTCCGACAGCCTTGAAGCGACGACAGAACCAGCAGAACCAGCTCCTACAACAATATAGTCGTATTCGTCTTGAAGAACATCCGTTAGTATTGATATCGTTTTAAACGGCCCGTTTCCAGTGTAATAAGCCACAAGTAATGCCACAATTGTAACAATAACAGCGTTGCCATAATTCCCCATCTTAATAACGTGAATGTGATGAGACTGAAACAGCTTTATGGAGTTTGCTCAGCTAATATTTGCTTGAGCCAGTTCATGGGACAAACGGACCTTAATTAGCAAAGACACAGGCACGCATGCGCAAACGCGCAGTCTAGCCAGATCCTTTGCTCCTCGCAGACATCTGGATGAGACATTGGAGTAGCTTAATAAGAAAAAGACATTGTTCTAGCGAAGAACAAACCGGAGAATGCTAAGATACCTTTTGTCATGTGCCAACCCGTTTTTATTTACAATGTGTCTAAATCGACATGCATAGGGTTGACGCGTCATTAAACACGAAATCATCAACGACATACATTCGTTATATTAGGGTCATGACAGAACATGAAAATAGCTGGCGAGTCACTCACTGCTCAGCTAGGTAATGAGATATTCTAACGGACGTTTCAGACACAGAGCTAGGGGTTTGTATGTTCAAACCGAAGCCGCCTCAGCTACCATTCGGTAAGGCATTACTGTGCTTAACACAGACTAGTTATTATACCTGAGTTGCTGTTAAATATACTCGTCATGCTGTAATACGATTTAATGGTAAATAGGATAATTATCGTGCAAATTTATATCCTAAGTTCAGCAGTGAAATGATATTTAAAACTTTATTATCATTATCATTCTCACCACCATCACTATATCCGCAGCGCTACCACCACCACCACCATCACCATCACCATCATCATTACCGTATTCGGCACAACAAACATCACCACCACCTTCACAACCACCACTACAACCACCATCACCACGATAATCATCACCATCATCGTAACCATAAGCATCATTACCACAACCAGCAGCATCTGCTACCGCCGCCACACCATCATTACCACCACCACAACCTCCAATACTTTCATCATCATTATCCTCATCATCCTCAATTACATTATTATCACCATCATGATATCCACCACAACAACCACCAACGTCATCATCACCATCATCATTATCATCATCCCTGGAACCACAACCACTACCAACGTCACAACTACCACTACAGCCACTTACATCACTATCATCATAATTATCATCATTATCATCATCATTGCCTTTATCATGATCATCATCATCACAACCTCCACCGCCATAGCCTCCTTCGCCACCACAATAACCTCCACCACCATCAAAGTAGAAGTAAAACAAAGACCAGGAATCGATCCAATTAACTTACTCCACCCATCAAATACACCAAAGGGAAAGAAACACAAACATGAAGCGACCAGACCATAATGGAAACCTAAACAAAGGAAGGCCATAAGGACAGTTACTTTCCCACAAAATGGCCAAATGGCCATCCAAAATAAAAAGACATCAAACCCATCTCCACCATAAGTTGCATCCTTATGACATTCAGGCAGAATCTTGTCTGTATTTTCAAATTTACTTTGGCCATTATTCTGATATAAATTGTTTAAGATCCCCTTAACCTGATACATTGCAATTCCGCTATTAAGACCACCTAAAATTGAGACTAATTCTGCTATAAAAAGATTACTTGGTAGGTTGTAGTTGTTCTCTCTTTGTATTTTCTGCATACAGGGTACTCTGGTCAGAGACCACCTTTGGAAATGTTCAAAAGTGGTCTTAAAGACCACTTTTGAACAGTCCCAAAGGTGGTCTTAATATCGGAATTTTACTGTATATGTAAAGTACATTAGACCTACAATGCCGAACATATACATGTCATTAATTAAGACAAGGAATATTTATTTATAGCAATACAGAGGACTCGCGTTATAATGACATTCGTTATAACGGCAAAACTCGTTATAACTACAATTTCAATGGAACGAATTCTTAGCTCAAGGTTTAGCCTCGATTCCGAGCGGCTTGAGGCTTCCCTCGGGTTGGAAATGCCCAAATCGAATTCATAGCCATGAAAGATTATTGTAATTTAATACTCCAAGAAACAAATGTTATAGACATTTGTTAGAATTTCCTCATCGAATCGATTCCAACAAATGTCTATAACATTTGTTTCTAATAGTAATGCTGCGGAAAAGATCTTTATAACCAACTGGGATTCTTTATAACGGCAAATTCATTATAACGGCACAATAATAGGGAACAACTACTGTCGTTATAACGCGAGTCCTCTGTAGATAGAACATAATATTCACAGCCCGACATAATCTCAAAACAAGAGCTGTCATTAGACAGCAAAGCTCACCTGTGAAAGTGTGTTTGAGGTCATTGGCATAGGTGGAGGTATTGCCTGTTTATAAACCTTTGGACCTATATCTATCATCATACCAACTATGAACCAAATCCATTTTATAGTTTGGAGAATATTGGATCTATAACATCTTGCGAATTTCGGAGTCCGTGGCCTTGACTGTGAGGTCATGGCATGGATGGGGAAGTTTTGTTTGTTTGATTTGAGGTTTAACGTCCCCGTCAACACTGTAAAGGTCATTTTGGAGACGTTGCTTCCAATTTTGTGGGACTTTTACCCGACATTGAGATGAAATGACATCTCAAGCCCTGTCGCCCAATGAAACCAATAGGGTTTATTAGCATGGACGGTCTGCCTCGCACCGCGGTTCCTGGACAGGCTTAGATCCTCTTAGCGGTTTACCAGTACTAGTGTGCGGGCCGGATTTAGCTCTGCGTGGAAGCATCGTGCAGCCCATATATTTCTTCAAGCCCCTATGAGCGGGGGCGGGGATGGGGAAGTGCTGGATCAAATTTTGGACCTTTATCTTATCATCATATAAAATATGAACCAAATCTGTCAAATAGTTTGGAAGATATGTGCTCTTAAAAAGTCAACATTAAAATTTCTAAGTCCATGACATTGCCCTTCAGATCATGGTTCGAGGGAAATATTTCCTGTATTCAAAACTAAAGATGTATTAATGTTTATATTGCATTTATTTAATCGGCCGTTTTTGGCATTT
Organism: Lucinisca nassula; assembly: GCA_963580285.1. Taxonomy (NCBI): domain Eukaryota; kingdom Metazoa; phylum Mollusca; class Bivalvia; order Lucinida; family Lucinidae; genus Lucinisca; species Lucinisca nassula. Next base: position 3,619,041 of record OY757012.1, read on the forward strand.
CTAACGTCTAAAACTGACGTACTTAGCGCTGTGACGTGACGTAATTTATCGCGATTTTGGCGCTTCATAGTGCATGATGACGTTCGAAAGGAACTATATCCCCGCCTGAAAGGAATATTTTCCCTGCAGGAAATATTAATTTTTATTTCCCCCCAAAATTACTTAAAATAGCAGTAAAAATGTAATATAATAGAATAAAACGCACACATACAGTAAATATTTCAAACAAAAACTACTATCTTAAGCGTATAAGGTGAGGGTGGCCTTTTTTATTGGTTTGGTCGCCATGAGGCGGGCAAACCGGGTCTAATGACCAGATTGTAACTGTTCCATGGAGGGGCACGTGACGCGATCAACAAATCAGCTTTAACGATGATGCAATACTATACTGCGCAATACAGAAAACAGCCTGTCTGAATAGCGAAACAGACCGAAAAGCAAGCGTTTCAACTCCAACAATAAATATCTTAAAGGAAATGGATACACCTGGCAGGTGTGGCAGTTAGTCTACTTTTTGCCGTATTTCGAAACACACCTGTACAAATACATTGTCATTTTTTGGCCAAAGAAAAAGAAATTTTAAAAAGAAAATTTGGGATAGTTGCCTTTTTTGCTCAAAACATAAATTGCGGGGAGTCGACAGAAAAGCCTCGACTGAGTTGTTAAAAGACTTTTTGGCGCATTCGATGGGAGCTATTGTATCTGATAAGCCGAGAGTAGTGTTCTTTATTTCCACTCAATACTTGACGTTTTACTAATCAGTATCGAGTACCCACAATCAAGTGTCTCAGAGCATGAATACGGAAATAAATGTATACCCCTGCAAACCCGAGCTTTACTATATAAAAGTGAAGATTATATTTTCTTGTCCTTTGGGATCATTGATTCCATTGTGGAATTTTGAAAATATCTGAGGGTCACTTATGAGGCCTAATTGGCCAAAACTAGCTAGTCTGGCCCAGAAAACGTACACTCCATATTTTTTCAGTTCTGTGGTGTATTCCTTGCTTCCAAAGGATAGCCCTTTTATAGAACATATTAAACTTCACTTCAACTGGTGTATGGGAATGTGTGGCGGCGGTAAAACGTCTCCCTGCCCTACATCATAGTGTAGATTATATTTTCTTGTCCTTTGGGATCATTGATTCCATTGTGGAATTTCGATAATAACTTAGGGTCACTGATGAGGCCTAATTGGCCGAAACTAGCTAGTCTGGCCCAGAAAACATGTGCACACCATATTTTTTCAGCTCTGTGGTGTATTCCTTGCTTCCAAAGGATAACCCTTTTATAGAACAAATTAAAGGGGATCACAATTCTATAGGCCTGATTTCGTGATGGAAATACAACTTTAAGGACCTTATGGACCTTATGGCTACTCTGTTGGCTCTGTCCAACTGAAAAAGGGGTCTGCTCTTAAAGGGGAAGAATTTGCTCCTCAAGGGGCCTACTCTAAAAGGGAAGAATTTGCGCCCCAGGAGCAAATTCTTTCCTTTAAGAGTATACCCCTTAGACATATCCAAAGATAAACTACTTTTGCAGGAGTAACCCCACCCCCTTAAGGTGTATCTATTTCCCTTATTGGGAACTTATAACAGCCGCAGTCATTTTCGCAATTTTTACGTCTTGCAATGCCATTATGGAGTAAGTTCATGGGACCATGGAAACGAAAAACAACAGAACATAACTATTACTTCTTACAAAGTGCGGGTGGCTGTGGTAGCTCAGTCGGATGCAGTCTGACTGGTGATAAGGAAGATTCGGGTTCGATACCTACCGGGGTCGGCAACATTCTTTCGTGGAGATTGATTATGAAATCTTTTCTATGGTCATTCTCTGCCTTCCGCTGATTCAGGAAGGGCAGGGGTCAGTTTTTGGCGACAGAATGTGCACTGAGTTGGTGAACCGCTTGGGGATAAGCCTGCTCATGAAAAGCGTGGATATGTACACTGACAGGCCCAAACATGACCCAAATCAGTGTTGACTGGACCGTTACATACAAATAAACAAAACTTGCAAAGTTTACTTCACACATATAGGAACATATTTATATATTCTGAACATCTTTCGGTACTGTGTGTGTGTGTGAATTCGGGTTTAACGTCGCTTTCAACAATTTTTTCAGTCATATCACGACGGTGTCTGGTTGCGACAGGGAGCTCAATGCTCACGTTTATAGTGCTGCCTCACTGAAGTATCATGTCCCAGACACATTACATGATACCACACCCAGTCACATTATCCTGACACTGGATCGACCAGTCCTAACTCTACCCCGAAAATCTGAGTGCCAAGCGAGGAGCAATTAGTACCATTTTTAACGACTTTGGTATGTCGCGGCCCGGGATCGAACCCGAGACCTCCCGTTCCCCGGAGCGGACACTCTACCAACTGAGCTATCGGGGCCGGTACATCTTTCGGTACAGTGATAGCTCTAATAATACGTATATGTAAATGTTGGAAAGACAGAAAACGTTATTTTTCCTCATTTATAAATATCGCTGGGGTGTAACGGGCCTCCGTGGCCTAGTGGATAAGAGTGCTGACTCTTAATCATTAGGTCTCTCAACGCTGTAGGTTTGAGCATGGCTCAGGTCACATAATGAGAAGTTCTGCAACGGAAGGTCAGGAGGTTTTTCATCGGGTACTCCAGTTTTCGCTTCTCTGATTAACGATCGGCTTGATGTGAGTGAAATAATATTGAAAGGATCGTAAAACCAAACATAAAAAAGATCGCTGGGTGTGTAAAAACATTTTCATGTCTTTGTTACTAGAATTAACGTCAGTGCCAAGGTCGAAGGTTCTAACTCTTCCAAATATATAAAATATTTAGGGAGCGAAACAAAGTCATAACGTTGATGGGTTGTTGTTTATTGTTCTTCAGCCCAGCACAGATAGCAATAGTTTCTGTTCAAAAGCTTCATGACTTCTAAGTGACATGCCATCAGTTAAAGACTGAGTTGTTAAAAGACTTTTTGGCGCATTCGATGGGAGCTATTGTATCAAAAATGTCTCAAAAATAGTTTCTGTTCAAAAACTTCATGACTACTAAGTGACCTGCCACCAGTTACAGACTGAGTTGTTAAAAGACTTTTTGGCGCATTCGATGGGAGCTATTGTATCTGATAAGCCGAGAGTAGTGTTCTTTATTTCCACTCAATACTTGACGTTTTACTAATCAGTTTCTTTTACAATTAAATTGTGATCCAGAAAGATATACAAAAGGATTGCAAATTTCAGGTTTTGCGGAAGTACCGCTCAAAGAAACTGCCGAGGTTTAAGATACAGTCTGATTCGCAGCACTTTGTCGGGACAGGCTTAGATCTTCCTATGCGGTTCAGCAATACTTCGAAGTTCGGTCGGTTTGAGCTCATGCAGTCCAATATATTGCCCCAAGGTCTGATCGGCCCCCATCCATCGGGGATTGAAGAAATAGATTGGGCTGCATGATGCTTCAACGCAGAGCTGATTCCGGCCGCACATGAGTAGTGTAAAATCGCCTAGAAGTTCTAAGCCTGCCCAGGAAAAGTGGCTCGAGTCGGACCGTTCATGCATTTCAACCATTTAGTTTCATTGGGCGACAGATTGGAAGCAATGTCTCAAAAAAGACTCATACAGTTCTGTGGTGTATTCCTTGCTTCCAAAGGATAACCCTTTTATAGAACATATTTAACTTCACTACAGCTGGTGTGTGGGAATGTGTGGCGGCGGTAAAACGTCTCCCTGCCCTACATCATAGTGTAGATTATATTTTCTTGTCCTTTGGGATCATTGTTTCCATTGTGGAATTTTGAAAATATCTGAGGGTCACTGATGAGGCCTAATTGGCCGAAACTAGCTAGTCTGGCCCAGAAAACATATACACTCCATATTTTCCAGTTCTGTGGTGTATTCCTTGCTTCCAAAGGATTACCCTTTTATAGAACATATTAAACTTTACTACAGCTTGTGTGTGGGAATGTGTGGCGGCGGTAAAACGTCTCCCTGCCCTACATCATAGTGTAGATTATATTTTCTTGTCCTTTGGGATCATTGATTCCATTGTGGAATTTTGTAAATATCAGAGGGTCACTGATGAGGCCTAATTGGCCGAAACTAGCTAGTCTGGCCCAGAAAACATATACACTCCATATTTTCCAGTTCTGTGGTGTATTCCTTGCTTCCAAAGGATAACCCTTTTATAGAACATATCATACAGTGTTAACAGGGACGTTAACAACACATGAAATAGATAACCAAGGCCCTATAGAAGGCCTGATGACTTAGGAAAAATCTTTTTTATATACCTGTTTGAAAAACAACGACAACAACAACAACAAAAAAAAAAACGGTCGTATTAAGTTATGGGGCTGGTGTCCGTCCGTTCGTAAACTTTTTTTTTGTTTCCTTATAACTCCTACTATACAGTTTTCATCCGATCAAGCCTAAAATGTGTATGTAGTAAGGCTAAGATGTGAAGATGTGCCTTAAGTTTCGAGAATTACTGTCCACCAAATATTAACAGAGTTATGACCTTTGAAAAATTCGGTTTACATTTTCGTTTGGTAAAGTTTTGTGCTATACATGTGTAAACCATATGTAAGTTACATTTAGTTTATACTTGCCATGGCGTTAAACAATTTATCACAGAGTACTCATCACTACCTACCCCTCCTGATACCAAGGTCACAGACTTCGAAATTTTATTTACACGTTTTGTATTAAAAATAGAAGTGTAGGCAATGATCAGGAATCGTAACAATTAACCCACAGCTCCCATCAGAGACACCAAAGGGAAAATCACACAAACATGGAACAACAGACCCTAATGGAAACACCAACAGCAGAAAGCCAAAAGGACAGTTACTTTCCCATAAAATAGCCAATAGGCTTGCCAAAATAAAATAACATAAGCGACACAAACATCCAGAGACAAACCATAACAAAAACAAACCACGACAGAAGAACCGCCTTGGGACGGTCAGCGGAAACCAATTCCACTGGCGGGCTTAAATCGATTTTACGTGGCCACAATCCTCGCCCTTACTTCCGTCGCGATTTAGACAAATAATTTGCTGTCCGCATGAAGGCCTCTAAACTTCAGACAAACCATAACAAAAATAATCCGCGACAGAAGAACCGCCTTGGAACGTTTAAAGTTTATTATTTTCATTCATAAAATGCATTAAGTGGGATAATGATATCAGCTGGCTCAAATCAGAATGAAGACTGACAAGACCAAACCTATTGGATGCTTTTTGAAAGCAGCCAACCTGTTTTCTATCACTATGTTGCATCACGAAAACACGAAAACACACCTGTATAATTTTGACAACCTTGAACCCCACTTATATATAGTAAAACCAGGGTTCATAGGGGTATTTCTTTTATTAATGCTTATTTTTCTTATTTCTGCTCTAAAATATAGATTGTGGGTACTCCTTAAAACCACCTCGATGAGGCGGTTCTAACGAGTACCCACAATCTATATTTTGAGCAGAATCGAGGCGTTATAAGGAGTATCCACAATTTATATTTTACAGCGGAAATAAGAAAAATTTCACAATTTTCATCTTAAAATTATCGTTTTTCCGGCGGTAAATCTAACAGTGTATTTGTATAGGCGTGTTTTCATAATGTTTCGGGGCCTCGGTCACACAAGCTGTGAAACCAGTTAATCAATTTAGCAAGTCTGAGTAACGGTGCACCGTGGCCTTATTCATAAGAGCTCTGACTCGACGTAACAACATATATGAGTTGGGCAAGAATCAGAAACACCAACACACAATACCAAACTGAAGGTGAGACTGAGGGTTAGGATCCCGTAGAGTTAACTTAAACCCACTAGTAAGTCGGTGCTTTTGCTGTGGTTCCTTCATATAAAAGTAATTGCAAATTTTTATATTTGTCGGAATTTATATACGAATTCACCATAAAATTCTCGCTCCGATAGACATTGTTTCAGAAGAGATTTAAGTCTAACATTGAATTTTCAAATAAAAAGAATTGAATGCAATCATCAGAAATCGATACAATTAACCCACAGCTCCCAGCAGAGACACCGAATGGAAAGAAACACAAAAATAAAACAACAAACCCCAATAGAAACACCAATAGCGGAAAGCCAAAAGGACAGTTACTTTTTCACAATGTGGCCAAGTGGCTATTTAAAAGATAATATAAGCAATACAATTACTGAAAGACAAACCATGACAAAAATAAACCGCGAGAGAAGAACCGCCTTGGAACGATCGGTGACACGAATTCCAATGAGGGGCTTAAATCGAATTAACGTGGCCACAATCCTCGCCCTTACTTCGGTCGCGATTTAGACAAATACTTTGTTCAGTCCGCATGATGGGCTCTTAACTCATCAGTGCAACATCTCCGTGAACACAAGAAAATCAAACAACCACAGAGATGAAACAACGATGAGGACTCGACAGCAAGAAAACACTGAAATGCCGGAGCAAAAGAAATCCATCAATTAGACTCCGATGGGCCCAACTAGAGACAGAGCATCCGGCGCTAACCAACATTAGATAGAATTAGATTCCTCTAATTCTCAGTAAGCCTTTATGCTGGAACCGCCATAGAGTCTGAGGCCTGACCCACCGGCGTGCAATTAAAGAGGGAATCAAAGTTATCAACCTTGATTGGGTTAACTACCCTGCATGCAGTCTGTCGTATAACATTTTTGTTGTACCCATTTTTTATATTGAAGAATGCTTTTACGAAATTGGGTGCTGAAGTCATTGCGGTTATACATTTTTCTGAATTTATATACCAAGTCACCATAAAATTCGGGTTCCGATAGACCTTGTTGCAGAAGAGAGATTTAAGTTCAATATTGAATTTTGAATTTTTACAATCACATGTATCAGGAGTGTTAGTGTCAAAATCAAGATCAATTGAAATTGAATTTTGAATTTTTACAATCACATGTATCAGGAGTGTTAGTGTCAAAATCAAGATCAGAAACTAGTTTATTGAAACTAAATATGGTTTATTGTATTTATAGCAAATTATGGGTGTTTCAGTATTTTGAAAATAAGCAGGAATGGATGAAATCACCGAACTGTCCCGGAAGACACTAGGTAAATCTATAAAATCCAAACCCATATAAACGAAGGATATTTGGATGTAATGACGTTTGTGATTAATTTCAGAATAGATGAGAGGACGAAGAACATGCTTAGTATAACCTCTTGTTCAAAGAGTAGCATCGTATAATCGGAATTACGTCTTAAAAACTTTGGAAATGCTTTGCGTATTTTATGATACCGATAACCCTGATTAAGAAGTTTAGCAGTTAACAACTTATTAAGAGTGTTGAAGTCAGTTACATTACTAGACACTCTGACAAATCGAATTAATTGCGAAATATCAACGCCATAGGATGCCGCACGAGGATCATCAACATCTAAGAAAGGTAAATTCATAATCTCAAAATCAAAATCTTCGCGTTTATCATACATTTTGCAGGAAACAAACCCATCTTCAATAGATATAAAAAGATTGGTTATACGACAGACTGCATGCATGGTAGATCTTAATCACGATTGTCGGTTTCATAAATTACGATAAGCATTTTCAAAATTTTATAGACGTCATTCCGAAATAATTTCAAATTTTAATGATGGACTTAAATCTCTTATGCAACAAGGTCTATCGGAACCCGCAGTTTACTGTGACTTAGTATACAAACAAACTATATAACGGCAATGACTTCATTACAAAATCACTCTTCGATATAAAATTATTACGTACAGCATAAATGTTATACGACAGGCTGCATGCATGGTAGATAACCCAATCACGATTGACAACTTTGCTTCACTCTTTAACTGCACGCCGGTGGGTCAAGGCTCAGATTCTATGACGGTTCCAGCGTACTGGCTTAATGAGAATTAGAATTTAATTTTATATATTGTTGGTTGATGCCCGATGCTTTGTCTGTAGTTGGATCAATCGGAGTCTAACTTTTCGGTTTCTTTTGCTCCAGTACTTCAGTGGTTTCTTACTGTCGAGTCCTCACCGGTGTTTCATCTCTGTGGTCTTTGTACCGAAAATGACGTTCACAATTATTCGTTTTCAAGTTTAAGGGCTAAGTCTGGAGAATGGGAGGGTTGTGGTATTAGGTCGTACCCATTCCGCTCAACAGCATTCACTGCAATTTTGCAAGTGTGGACTCCCTTTGGAGAGTTTACCGCGGCGTTTTTCACGGATCGCAGTTCTCAGTTGGTCGAGTAAATTTGCATAATACGCACCTGTTATTGTACTTTTCTTCGCTAGAAAGAACAACAAAATAACGCCTTGTGTGTCCCAAAATACAGTTGCCATCACCTTGAAAGCAGAGGGTTGCGTTTTGAATTTCGTTGACCTCGGAGACCCCGACCCTACCCATTGGCGACTTTGAGGCTTTTTTCTCTGACTCATAATAATGGACCTAGGTCTCAACTACAGCCACCAGACGTGAAAGAAAAGTCATCTCCCTTTGACCTAAACCGCTTTCAACCATGCGCCGCATACTGATGTTCTGGATATCATTAACTCGTCGCTAAGGGATTGTGGGACCAAACGGGCTGTTAGCTTGCATATACCCAAACGACCATGTTAAATTGTTGACACACTACCATGTGAAATGTGTAATGCATTCGATATGTTTCCATACTTATTTGCCTATAAGAGGCCATCAGATCCCGTCCTTTGTTTCACATTTCTTCATCGGAAGCATCTGATGGGCGTCCAGACCTGGTTTCGTTTTCTAAACGTTCTAACCCGTTTGAATTCCCCAACCCAGAATTTAACTTATACATACGATGGTGCAGAAGACCAATACATATTGTTCAACTGGTAATGTATTTCAAGAACCAAATAACAGCACGGTATCAACTTTTTACGAAACCTTGCTTTTGCATCCCTAGCCATGTTTGACGTTTAATATCTAATGAGTGAATGCCATGATAAGGGTGAATTTTGCCCTCATGCCTAAAACTAGTATTGAAAGAAGGCATGAAAACCTTGCCACGATCAATTAGAAATGGGATAAGTTGGTTACTTATTGAGTTGTCCTCATAAGATTCTTGTAGTCCAGCCCTTCCGCCAAAGACATCAAAGGAAACGGTGTCTGTGCAGCCAAATAGAGTCCATGCTTTTTGTTATAACTTATACAAAGATAGACTGGGGCTCTCTGAAAAATTATAAGGACAGCGAAGACTCAAATCGTCCTGCGCAAATACGATCTGATCCAGGTCAAAATGTGTATTTCTCAGGATAGAGCTCAGATCTTGTTTGTTTTAACCCATATCATGATTCTGATCACATGGCTTCTTCAGATGTGAATCTACACTGTTTGCAAACAGTGTAGATTCACATCTGAAGAAGCCATGTGATCAGAATCTATACTGTTTGACATTCAGTTTCTGAATCCGCAGGAATAAATAACATCAAGTAGTCTGATTGGTTCATAGTCAGAAATGGGTGTGGCTAACTTAATAATAGTTAAGGGGAATGCGTTCAGATTCAGATCATTACGAAAACACGCCTACACAAATACATTGTAAATTTAACCGAAATCGAAATATTTTAGATGACAAATTGTGATATTTTTCTTATTTCTGCTCTCGTTAGAACCGCTCATCGAGGCGGTTCTAACGAGTACCCACAATCTTTATTTTAGAGCAGAAATAAGAAAAATAAGTTTTTTTCTCTGTAAACCCGAGTTAACAATATAACAGTGGGGTTCGAGGAGGTAAAATTATAAGGCGTGTTTTCGTGATGTAGGTTATACTTCGAAATCCATCTCTGTAACATTATCAACACGGGTTTATCTATTGTAGATGGGTTTGTTTCGTGCAAAATTTATAATTAACGCGATGATTTTGATTTTGAGATTGTAAATGTTCCTTTTTGGGATGGTGATGTTCCTCCTGCGCCATCCTATGGTGTTTATATTTCGCAATTAATTCGATTTGCCAGAGTGTGTAGTCATGTAACTGACTTCAACACTCGTAATAAATTGTTAACGGCTAAACTTCTTAATCAGGATTGTCGGTACCATCAACTACGCAAAGCCTTTTTCAAAAGTTTGTAGACGTCATTCTGATTTAATTTCGAAATTCAACATTGGACTTAAATCTCTTCTGCAACAGGTCTATCGGAACCAGAATTCCATGGTATCTTAGTTTGGTCCCACAAATTCAAAAAAATTTATAACCGCAATGACTTCAGCACCCAATATCGTAAAATCATTCTTTTCTATAAAAATGATTGGGTAAAACAAAAATGTTATACGACAAACTGCATGCATGGTAGTTAACCCAATCACGGTTGACAACTTTTCTTCCCTCTTTAATTGCTCGCCGGTGGGTCAGGCCTCAGATTCCATGACGGTTCCAGTGTTAAGGCTTGGCTTTATTGAGAATTAGAGAGATCTAATCAAAGGTAATGTTGGCTGATGCCTGACGCTCTATCTCTGGTCGGGCCCATCGGAGTCTAACTGTTGGTTTTCTTTTGCTCCAGCATTTCAGTGATTTCTTGCTGTCGAGTCTTCACCGTTGTTTCATCTCTATGGTTGTTTGATTATTTGTGTTCACGGAGATATTGCACTGATGAGTTAGGAGGCCTTCATGCGGACTGAACAAGTTATTTGTCCAAATCGCGACAGAAGTAAGGGCGAGGATTGTGGCCACGAAAAATCGATTTAAGCGCCCCCCCCCCCCCCCCCCGTGGAAATCTTCGCACTGACCTTTCCAAGGCGGTTCTTCTGTGGCGGTTTATTTATGTTGTGGTTTGTTTCTTACTGTGTGTATCACTTGTGTCTTTTATTTTGGATGGCCATATGGCCATTTTGTGGGAAAGTGACTGTCCTTATGGCCTTCCTTTGTTTAGGTTTCCATTATGGTCTGGTCGCTCAATGCTCGTGTTTCTTTCCTTTTGGTGTCTTTGATGGGTGGAGTAAGTTAATTGTATCGATTCCTGATCTTTGTTTTACTTCTACTTTCCAAAGGATAACCCTTTCATAGAACATATTTAACGTCACAACAGCTGGCGTCTGGGAACGTGTGGCGGTCGTAAAATGTCTCCCTGCCCTACATTATAGTGTGATTTGTATTTTCTTGTCCTTTGGGACCATTGATTCCATTGTGGAATTTTGAAAATATTTAAGGTTCACTGATGAGGCCTAATTGGCCGAAACTAGCTAGTCTGGCCCAGAAAACATGCTAACTTCATATTTTCCAGTTCTGTGGTGTATGTCTTGCTTCCAAAAGATAACCCTTTCATAGAACATATTTAAGAATGTGTAATAATGGGCTTGTTGTTTAGGTGAACGGATACAACTTTAGGGGAGGTAATTTTACTTATACACTGTTTGCAAAATGATCATCTATTTTCGGAATAAATTTTGAATGAAACACAACCTGACACCCCTAAATTTTGAAATGGACTCTTGCTATATATAATGAGGAAGATTCCAATTGGTACAGAAAGGGTTAATAGCAACAAGACGGCTATAAATAACCCGGCCACCGGTATCGAGTTGTGTCCTTGGGCAAGACACGTAATGACACTGCCCCATTCCACTCAGGTGTAAATGGGTAGCAGTGGTGTAAAAGCCACTGCCTCTCTCTCGCGCGCGCGTGAAAACACACGGAATGAGTGGTCGAGAGCGATTCAATAAGCTTGAAGCTTTCATCGCAATCGAACTAAAATAAATTAGTATAAACTGTAAACTTTAAATAACCCTTATGTGGATTTCTAACAATCGTAACTGAATAAATCAAGGATAGTGGTGTTAGAAGAATAGCTTCGCTTGAATATATGACTTTTGGTGGAAGCCTGTTTCTGATGTCTTTTACACTGTCTACTCCCCGAATAATGTCTGATATTTTTTCCGCGACTATTATCGTCGGCGCGTTAGTATTTCCTGCTGTCACGTTTGGAAACACTGGCGCGTCAATAACTCGAAGCCCTTTGATGCCTTTGACCCAAGCTGGAGATCCGCTACGGCTGTGGGGTCTCTATCACCTCCCATTTTGCAAGTTCTACAGTGATGCTAGACTGAAAGCGCAAGATGCCGTGTGACGCACTCCCAGTATGCATCGGACAGAAACTCTTGGTCAAAACAGAATGAGGTTACCATGCTCTACTTTGGCGCATTTGGGCGTTTCAATGAATGCCTCCCATATTCTTAGACCCGCGATAATTTTTTGACGTCCCTCTCATCTGTCAAGTACTGGCGGTCAAGTGCCGGTATTTGTTCAGATCTGCGCTTTTAAGAGTTATGTACTTGTACTTTTGGATGAGTAACAATAACCGCCGTCATAAAACGCTTGTCGTTTGGACCCTTCGCCATTTGTTACTTAACAACCTCGTCTTTATAGTTGTAGAAATTGGTATCAGCAAGGGTGCTTAAAAAAAATGAATTAGACGTCGGCATAACGTTTCCCTCTTCTACCTCCATTGGTGTAGAAAAATCCGTTTCCATCTAAGTTCGACTTACCTAGTGGACCTAAACCAAAGAATTTATACTGAAGGCTTGTCCACCAACTTACAAACAACTCGCCAGTATTGCTTATAGGAGAGTTAATCTTAGAGAACAGCAATATCATCTGATGATCTTGTAAGTTTTCATCAACAGGCAAGTCGGCTTTAACGTCTAATCCAAGTCCATCCAGATGGTTCCTTGGTCCTATCCCACTAGGCATAAGAAGTGGTGGAGAGATTATAGCCCCAGCTGACACAATTACCTCCTTCCTGGCCTTGATGAACCGTTTCCTGTTGTTTCTATTTGCGTATACCCTGGTAGCTCTTTTATTCTCTATTTCAACTTTAGTCACCATACTGTTCACTGCAATATGGAGATTTGTTCTTCCTGCGGTATTTCCTAGATATCAACACTTGTACTACTCCGTACATCAGTTCGAATAGTAGCTTGAAGGTAATTAAAATAGAAGTAGAGGCAATGATCAGGAATCGATACAATTAACCCATAATTAACCCACAACTCCCACCAGAGACATCAAAGGGAAAGAAACACAACCATGAATCAACAGATCCTAATGGAATCATCAATAGCGGAAAGCCAAAAGGACAGTTACTTTCCCACAAAATGGCCAAAAGGCGATCCAAAATAAAATAATATAAGCGACACAAACACCCAAAGACAAACCATAACATTTTTTTTATTTTGCTTTTTCCGGGATTATGTTTTAATTCTGTCAGCAATGGAAATGACTTTTCGTCTTTACAACCATAGTGGAGACTATTTATTTTCTTTTTCCGGGATTATATTTGCTAAGAGAATTAAAACATAATCCCGGAAAAAGCAAAATAAAATAGTAACAAATAAACGCCTATATACAGAGTGTACTGCAGTGCCGGATAGCCTTATATGCGCTGTATGAGCATCCTTTTTTGGGAATGCCTCTGTGGCGCAGTGGTTAAGGACGTCGGCCACTGCAGTGCCAGGCGACGTCGCCGCATCTGTGAATGGGTTCGAATCGCAGTCAAAGCTTAATCTTTTAATTCCTGATTGTGTCTCCACTATGGTTGTAAAGACGAAAAGTCGCTTCCATTGCTGAGAGAATTAAAACATAATCCCGGTAAAAGCAAAATAAAATAGTAACAAATAACCGCTATATACAGAGTGTACTGCAGTACCGGATAGCCTTATATGCACTATATGAACATCCTTTTTGGGGGATGCCTCTGTGGCGCAGTGGTTAACGACGTCGGCCACTGCAGTGCTAGGCGACGTCGCCGCATCTGTGTGTGGGTTCGACGAACGCACACATAACAAAAATAAACCGGGACAGAAGATCCGCCTTGGAGCGGTCAGTGGAAGCGAATTCCACTGAGGGGCTTAAATCGATTTTACGTGGCCACAATCTCCGCCCTTACTTCCTTGATCTTCTCCGTTATAATCAGTGGCGTCATACCCAGTTTCTTTTCCGGCTTCCAGGTACAGTTCTGCCAAGGGGGTAATTTACCACTGCTTACCGCGATACGCCCACCCGAGGAGTGGTATTTTGATGACTTAAATTCATCAATTTGAATCTCCTCAGATTTCAAGAAGTTCGGAAGGACGTCTTTATAACTCCGGCCGGTACACCCATTATTCGCCCACTCGTCGTACTCATATTTAGACCTCCTTGTATAAAACATAATGTTCAACATACTGCTTCCTGCTAGAACTTTTCCTCGAGGCCAGAAACTTCGATTATCTTTAAGTCCTAGACATTACATTTACTGCGGTTCAGTGTAGTATTACCAGTCATGCGCACCATGTAACAAATTAAAGAAATGCACCGGAACATGAAGTAGAGGATCTTCGTCATAATGGCCCCCGGCTTCAAGAAGCAGTACCTTCTTATCTTTATCTTCTGACAGCCTTGAAGCGACGACGGAACCAGCAGTACCAGCACTTACAACAATATAATCGTATTCGTCTTCAAGATCATCCGTTAGTATTGATATCGTTTTAAACGGAATAAGCCACAACCAATGCCACAGTTGTAACAAGAACGGCACTGTCAAACATCTACATTTTAATCAGTCTTCGAATCGTTTGAGCCAGTGCATGTGACAAAAGGTTCTTATCCCATATGCAACTAGCAAAGGCTCTTGCGAGCCTGTGCAGTGCACCGTCTCGCTAGAGCATTTGCGCAGTCATCTGGGTGAGACATTGGGATAGCTTAATATGAAAAGGCATGGGTCTAGCATTGAGAATGCTAAGAGACCATTTGTCATGTGTTAACCCGTTTAACTTACAATATGTTTACATACTTTTAGGCACGACATGCATTAGCTATTATGAGGATACTCACAGTACACGGAAAAACAGCTGGCACTGGTTTTAGTACTCACCGACTGCTTGACTGGGTATTCAGGTGTTCTAACGAACGTAACAGACAATGAGCGAGTAGTCTGTGTGTCCAAGGCGAAGCCGTCTCTGCTACCATTCGACAAGGCATATTTGTGCGTGACACAGACTAATTACTATACGAAAGATATACCCATCATACGAGCGTAGACATCTGCAATATAAGTTCATGGAAAATAGGCTAGTTTTTGTGCAAATTAATATCCTAGGTACAGCAAAGAAAGGATATATGTATGCGTTTGAGTTTTATGTCCCACCAACAGCTAAGGTCATACGGGGTCGTTTTAAAAGAAAAAAATATATAATAACAATGTTATCATCATTCTCAAAACCATCAGTACATCCGCCACCATCACCACTACCACCACCATCATCATCATCATCAATATCATCATCACCATCATCTCCACAATCATCATCGACATAATCAGTATCGTATCTGGCACCACCGACATCACTGCCACCTTCACCACCACCACTACAAGCACAACCACCATGATCATCATCATCATCATCATCACCATAATCATAAGCATAATCACCACTGTCAGCAGTATCTGCTACCGCCGCCACCACCACTAAAACCTACTACATTCTCATCATCGTCAGTCTTAGTAAATTTTTCACTATCATTACCACAGCCACCACTACAACCACCACCTTCATCATCACCATCAGCATCAGTATCATCATTCCCGGGTCCACAACGATCGTCACCACTACCTATACAACTATCATCATCATCATCATCATCATCATCATCATCATCATCATCATCATCATCATCACCATCACCATCACCACAATTGTTTTCTCATGACACCCGGGGTTTTGAATTATCAATGAATCATGGCTATATTTTCAAATTTTAATCAGGCCATAATTCTGATATAAATTGTTTAAGATCCAATTAACTTATGCTTCATGTAAAGTTCATTAGACCTGCAATACCGAACATCTACATGTCAACAATAAACATCATCAGTATAACGGCCAGTAAAAAGTATTTCACTGGGGGAGTGCTCAAATCGGTTTAGATCATCACGTGAACAAGTCCGAGAAATAAAGACCCCCCTAAACCCCACTTTATATAGAGAAAACTGGGATATACTGGGGTAAACATTATTTTCCTTATTTCTGCTCCAAGACATAGGTTGTGGGTACTCGTTAGAACCGCCTCAATGAGGCGGATCTAACGAGCACCCAACACCTATGTTTGGAGTATAAATAAGAAAAATATCACAAATTTTCATCAGAAAAATTGCCTTTTTGAGGTTTGAAAAATGTACTTTATTATATACCCAGAAAATGTCCCGTCTACTTTGTACAGAAGATACAGGTCAATATTTTTCCATATTGCCCGTAGTCAAGTTGATATTGCCCGGAGATAAGGAGTCTCGTGCATAATAGGACTACTTTCAAATTTCCTATTTTTGAATCATGGCACTCGGCAGCCATCTTGTCGTGCGAATCGACTGAGAGAACGAAGAAATAAAACGAATGCAGGCTGTGACACAGAGCACAAAGTGCATTTTATGGTAACAAATATGACCTACCTGCAATCTGTAAAGATTTACAAAACTTTCTTTCAGTAAATCAGGAGTACTTTGAAAGAAACTAAACGGAAACTCCGGAAAAAAATGGCGTTCTATGTTGGCAAACGTCGATGTTTTTAATGACGTCACATCAAACGACGTTAACGTCATATTGACTTTGGCGCCATTGGGCGTGGTTTTGCAATGTGTAGGAAGACATCAAACGAGCTGCATTATTTTCTATTTTAAGCTACTTAAAAGTATATATTATCATTTTACATTCAGATTTCTATACCAGGCAGTCCTGAGTTTTAAAAGAGTTAAAGTTTTGGATATATAATAAAAAGGTTATTGACTTTATATTGTGAAATATTCGGCCCTCGTTCATATGGCGGAGACGCACTCACAAGCTCGTGCGTCCTTCGCCATATGAACTTGGGCCGAATATTTCACAATATAAAGTCAATAACCTATAAATATCACAAGGATGTGTATGGAACAGGATTTAGGTAAAAACTCAATTATGCAACATTGAGATTGCAATATGCAATTTTGATATTCTGTTATGCTATATTCAGTTACAATTGTGCAAAATATTCCGCTTCTGCTTCTTCTAGTTCTCATTATTCTCGTTAAGTGGCGCTGTGATCGTTTTTCCGTAAACGTCCGCCTGTATTCGGAAGATACCAAAAAGAATCTGCAAGCGTATTGGTGACACGGAGGAGTGAAAGAAACGAGAGAACTATATTTTTGGCATAAAACGGACGATTTGGGGACATTACACCCTTCCCGATAAAATCATTTACACATAATTTTTATTTTATATGTCAGACCAGGAATCAGCTTTGCTGTGTTTGTTTTGTGTCCAAGTTTTATCTAAATATATCGCAAATGTGTTCAGGCCATTGCACCTCTAAAATATAAATTTGTTGTACATACTTATAATAATTTTGTATGGCACAGAAAGGCTCCTGTCCAATGTCGTGTAGACCTTGGTGAGACTGCTCCTTTATGATCACCTGAAGCAAACATAGTTACAACTCTCTTTTGTGAGAGAAACGACTTACGTTCCCTCTAACATTTATTTCTGATTTAGGGCATATCCAACGGAATTCTAAAACTAGACATTTTGGTTCTGTTGTTTGATTTGATGTTTAACGTCACCTTCAACACAGTATAGGTCATTTTGGAGACGTTGCTTCCACTTTTGTGGGACTTTTACCCGACACTGAGATGAAATGACATCTCCAAGCCCTGTCGCCCAATGAAACCAATAGGGTTTGTAAGCACCGCTTTGGCTCGGTAGACTTAGATCCTCTAAGCGGTTTACCAGTACTGGTGTGCGGGTCGGTTTCAGTTCATGCAGCCCATCTATTTCTTCAAGCCCCGATGGCCGGGGGTCTGATTCCCAGTTTGTTTTGTCACATGTTTATATAGATGTCCGTAACTGTTTGTGTTAAATGCATTCATTAATTTATAAGATAATAGAAAACTATCTGACTTTTTATACTAGATTTTTGGCTTCAAGTGACAAAACGCAAAGGTTTCCACTTTTTAGCTCACCGTCACGTAGTGACGAGGTGAGCTTTTGGGATCACTTTTCGTCCGTCGTCAGTCCGTGCGTCCGTGCGTGCGTCCGTGCGTCCGTAAACAATTTCTTCAAACGACATCTCCTCCTAAACCACTGATCGGATTTTGACCAAACTTCACAGGAATGATCCTTAGGTGGTCCCCTTTCAAAGTTGTTCAAATGGTTCCGGTCCGTTGCACATCTAGGTCATAGGAGCCAAAAATAGATTTTTTTTCACCAAAAACTTAAAAAATCTTCTTCTCTGAAACCACAAGGCCCAGGTCTTTGATATTTGGTATGAAGCTTCATCTAGTGGACCCCTACCAAGATTGTTCAAATTATAGTGCTGGGACCTAAAATGCCCCCGCTCCGGGGCCCTTTGGTTTTACATTGGCTTATATAGGGAAAATCTTTAAAAATCTTCTTCTCTGAAACCGTAAGGCCCAGGTCTTTGATATTTGGTATGAAGCTACACCTAGTGGACCCCTACCAAGATTGTTCAAATTATAGTGCTGGGGCCAAAAATGCACACGCCCGAGACCCTTTGGTTTTACATAGGCTTATATAGGGAAATCTTAAAAAATCTTCTTCTCTGAAACAACATGTCCCAGGTCTTTGATATTTGGTATGAAGCTTCACCTAGTGGACCCCTATCAAGATTGTTCAAATTATAGCCCACGGGCCAAAAATGCTCCCGCTCCAGGGCCATTTGGTTTTACATAGACGTATATGGGGAAAATCTTGAAAATTTTTTGTCTCTGAATTCACAAGGCCTAGGTCTTTGATATTTGGTATGAAGCTTCATCTAGTGGACCTATACCAAAATTGTTCAATTATAGCCCTGAGACCAAAAATGCCCCAGCCTTGGGGCCCTTTGGTTTTACATAGACTTATATAGGGAAAATCTTTAAAAAATCTTCTTCTCTGAAACCACAAGGCCTAGGTCTTTGACATTTGGTATGAAGCTTAATCTTGTGGACCTCTACCAAGATTGTTCAAATTATAGCCCTGGGGCCAAAAATGCCCCCGCTCCAGGGCCCTTTGGTATTACATAGACTTATATATAGGGAAATTCTTGATAAAGCTTCTTCTCTGAAACCAGATAGCCCTGGTCTTTGATATTTGGTATGAAGCTTCATCTAGTGGACCTCTACCAAGATTGTTCAAATTATAGCCCTGAGACCAAAAACGCCCCTGTCTCGGGGGCCCTTTGGTTTTACATAGACTTATACAGGGAAAATCTTTAAAAATCTTCTTCTGTGAAACCACAAGGCCTAGGTCAAAATATTTGGTGTGAATTTCATCTAGTGGACCTCTATCAAGATTATTCAATTTATAGTCCTGGGGCCAAAAATGCCCCCGCCCCGAGACCCTTTGGTTTTGCATAGACTTATATAGGTAAATCTTTAAAAATCTTCTTCTCTGAAACCACAAGGCCCATGTCTTTGATATTTGGTATGGAGCTTCATCTAGTGGACCTCTACCAAGATTGTTCAAATTATAGCCCCTGCCCTGGGGCCCTTTGGTTTTACATAGACTTATATATAGAGATAATCTTTGGACTAAATCTTCTTCTCTGAAACAGCAAGGCCTAGGTCTTTGATATTTGGTGTGAAGCTTCATCTAGTGGACCTCTATCAAGATTGTTTAAATTATAGCTCTGAGGCCAAAAATGTCCCCGCCCCGGGGCCATTTGGTTTTACATAGGCTATGTAGGGAATATCTTTAAAAAATGGTCTCTGAAACCCCAAGGCCCAGGTCTTTGATATTTGGTGTGTAGCTTCATCTAGTGGACCTTTGCCAAGATTGTTCAAATTATAGGCTTTGTTGATATTTGGTATGAAGCTTCACCTTTTTAGACCTCCCTCAACATTATGCACATTGTAGCCCTGGGGTCAATAATGGCCCTCCCAGAGGCCCACTTGTTACTCTATCATATGGGTCAGGTGAGCGATCCAGGGCCATCATGGCCCTCTTGTTTGAGAAAAACACAACGCGCAGCAAATTCTTTCATACCGGAGTGCAGGTGGAAAACCCGCACCTGCTACAATGTAACATATCAAGCGCTGGAAGCCTCTGTGGTGTAGTGGTTATGCTACTCGCCTCCTTAACCAGGGATCGCAGGATCGACCCCGGCTTCTCCAGAATTTCGGATGAGTCTTTAAACCCAGGTCCCATCTCCGTATGACCTTAGCTGTTGTCGAGACGTAAAACTAAAAACGCACTCACATACCAAGCGCATCCCACCATAAAATAACATCTTTATAATTCTTACCCCCCCCCCCCACCCCCCAACACACACACACTTGATCCCCACTTTTATAGGGTAAAACTGGGATTGACAGGAGTAAACATTATTTTTCTCATTTCTACTCCAAATTCTAACACAGCGCGCCTATATAGGCAATGGAAAACAACTGTGTTTTATTCTACAACAAATCACAGCAAGGGAGAGCGTGACGAGTGACGTCATTAAAACTGCAAATTTATGACGTCACTAGTCGATTTCCTTGACGTTAGACGGTGTAACGTCATTTTCTCGCATCGAAAACGTTAGAAAAGGATATAAATGCATGTGCTCCAGTCGACAATTTTAGCGGGATTTCTTCTAACAATGGCGAAACGTTGTGAGATTTTGAAGGAAACAACAACATTATTGCCGATTTTCAGCCTGTTAGAATCGAAATAGATCAGCTCTAGCCAGTGATTTGTTGGGTAATAAATCACAGTTTGTCGGTCAGTTGTAAGTAGACAAATCACGCGCGCTACGCGCTTGTGATTTGTCTACTTTACAACTGACCTCCAAACTGTGATTTATTACACAACAAATCACAGCTAGAGCTGATCTATTTCTTAAATATAGATTGTGGGTACTCGTTAAAACCGCATCGAAGAGGCGCTTCTAACGTGTACCCAAAATGTATATTTTAAGCAACAGTCAGAAAAATATCATCACGACTTTTCATCTTTCAATTTTTGTTGTTGTATTTTTCGGCGGTAAAATGTACAAATCTAATGCATCAAAAACAATTTTTTTTTCTAGATTCTGTAAACTTTAATAATCAGTAAATAAATAAATAAATAAATAATGTCGTTAAGTTCCGCCAGGTAAACCTGGGTACGCTGTACGCGGTCTAACTGTAATAAAACAAGAAGAAAAAAAACTTTGGTGTAGACCTAATACATGGAAATATATGTAAGTACAAAATGGTTTGGATTCAGCCACTCCATTTGCCAAATCGTTACATGTAGAACTTGAAGACATATGTAGTAGGCTGGTTAAGACAGTCGCGACACTAGCTCAGCAAGGTTTTGCTGGCTGAAAACAGACGGACGGACGGACGGACTGACAGACGACCAGCTAATATTTTCGCGTTGTGATTCTGTTGGACGAAAGCTATCCTGCCCCAGTCTAACTTATGAAGACAGACGGACATATGAATAGGACAGCTGTCATTGTGACCACAGGTGCGTTTCTATGGTTGCGGGTCGGGGCTGAGAATGAGTAAGTACTGTTCATGTTAATGGATGAAGCATTTACATCAGTATTACAATGGGAATTGGGGAACTAGTTGTTGTTTTCCAAATTCCCCGTGTGGTCAGCTGGTGAGGTCCCAGGGAACGAATCCCCGTTGCCGGTGAACAGAGAGACAAACTGGTTTTGAAGGTAAACGGGCGTCATAAGCACATAGGGGTTACCCCATCGCTCGGCGATATGCTGTGCGGACATATACATACTTCTATAATATCCAAACATTTGAGTTTTGAGTGAGGTTGCAATTAGTAAATAATATCTTTATAAGTAACACCTCAGAAGGATCAGATTTATTAAAATTGTATGAATTAATCAATTTTAACAATAATTGCTCATTTCACATCCACGGTTTCGGCACAGACTAATCCCTCATGGTAATTTATTTTAGTAAATGTTCAACGATAGAGTATTTTCCCCTTCGTCAAACAAGTATTAACTTTTAAATAAAAATCCTGTTTCTCATAAATATATAAATAAGGAACCGCGCTGTAAAATTTATTTTAAAGATGCAAACGTACACATTATTGTAAATATCCGAATTATTGAATAGCTGGATAAAATTTATCGCTGCTGGCTTGAATTTGGCCCCTGGAAAAGCGAATGCGATCTTCTCAAACGGACGCTTGTCATCGGAAAAAATACGGCAAATCTACGGACATTACCGAACGTTACCGTCACCTCAATGACTGGTACCCCGTCTAACCACAGCAGAATCGAAACTGAATAATGCAAAATAAGACGTCCAAATGCCATATTTAAATACAAAGGTCTCAAATTAGAATGTGCATGTTGCATATTCAAATAAAGTAGTAAGATATGGAAAGGTTCATAATGCAAAGTGCGGTTTCAACAATTCATATTGTAATTGCACATTGCATAATTGAGTTTTTACCTTAATACTGTTCCATAGATGTGTTATCGTAATGTGGCCACAATCCTCACCCTTGGTTCTGTCAGGGTTTAAACTAAACCGGCATCACTACATGAGCCCCGCCAAGCGAATTTGTGTCTTCGAGCATTCCGTCATGACAAATTTTAACTGCGCATGCCCAGCCATTCAGAGGGGCCAGGGATATGGCTTTCTGTCTGAAGGTTTCTCTTGATTCACTGCTTGTATGAGCGAGCAGCGAAGGTTCTGGCGAGACTGCGTGGATGCGCAGGCTCGCCTGAACCTTCGCTGCTCGTATAGGCGATAAGTACCAAAATCGCTTGACGGGGCCCAATTCTAGAGGATCTTCATGAGTGCTCATGTATAATTGAATTTATTGAACGAGTTGAGGAAAAGGGATAAAATGCGAGGCCTCTGCCGAGCATTTTTTGCCTTTTCCTCAACGTGTTTAACTAAATAATACATGGGCGCGAAATTAAGATTCTATATAGCATATGGCATTTAAAACGCATTTTATACACGATAGCTTTTACAAAAAACAAACAAACAAACAAACAATATTCCTCAACAAATAAACGCGACGTCGTTAAGGAGGTCATACATGTAATGTTATGGGGCGTACCTAAATAAATTGTATATCTAATCCACTAGTGAATTATCGATTTCATTACATGATGTTATTACATTCTCAGAGGTTTCTGTGGCGATTTATTTATGTTGTTGTTTGGTGCTTACTGTGTGTATCACTTGTGTCTTTTAATTTTGGATGGCCATATGGCCATTTTGTGGGAAAGTAACTGTCCTTATGGCCTTCCTTTGTTTAGGTTTCCATTATGGTCTGGTCGCTTAATGTTTGTATTTCTTTCCCTTTGGTGTCTTTTATGGGTGGAGTAAGTTAATTGTATCAATTCCTGATCTTTGTTTTACTTCTACTTTTTATAAAACAATAAAATATATAAAAAGAAACAAAACTTGGCAATTTTGTACTACTTCCTTGCTTCCAAAGATAACCCTTTCTAGAACATATTTAACGTCACTACAGCTGGTGTCTGGGAATGTGTGGCGGCCGTAAAAAGTCTCCCTGCCCTACATTATAGTGTAGGTATATGTTCTTGTCCTTTGGGATCATTGATTCCATTGTGGAATTTTGAAAATATTTGAGGGTCACTGATGAGGCCTAATTGGCCGAAACTAGCTAGTCTTGCCCAGAAAACATGTACACTCCATATTTTCCAGTTCTCTGGTATATTTCTTGCTTCCAAAGGATAAACCGTTCTAGAACTTTTCTCGTACAAGCCCCTCACTCTTGGCATTTATAGCATACTGGATGCAATGGAAGTTTGTTCAAGGGATCCGGAAGAGAACTGGACAGTCTTCAGAGACACTGTTCACTCTTCAGTTTTGGATTCCCAAGGTCCAGTATCTCGCAAACATCAAGACTGGTTTGACAAGAATGATGAAGCAATCCAGGGTCTCCTTGAAGCACCAAAACCACAAGGCTTCCCTCAGTGATAACGGCCTATTCAGGTAGATGCAAGACAGTCCAAACAGGACTAAGAGACATGCAAGCCACCTGGCTAAGCAACAAGGCTGATGAAATCCCGTCCTTTGCAGACATACATGCTATGAAGAAGTTCTTTGGTGCACAAAAGACTGTTTATGGTCCCCAGAGTTCAGGAACCATTCCTCTCTTCAGTGCAGAAGGAACTAGTATTCTGACTGACAAAGAAGCTATCTTGAAAAGATGGGCTGAGCACTTTGATAGTGATCTTAATCGACCATCCTCTATCAATGATAAGACTATCAACAGACTACCACATGTTGAATGTAATCTGCTGCTTGACAAGTTCCCAACCGTTACTGAAACAGTGAAAGCAATAAAACTTCTGGCATCTGACAAGGCCCCAGGACCAGATGCAATACCTGCTGAGATTTACAAAGCAGGTAGTACTCCAACTTCAAAGAAGAGTCATTTCACATTATGTAGAGAAAAGAGGCCATCCCTCAAGAATTCAATGATGCGTCAATTATTTACCTGTTCCAACTGAAAGGGAACCCTCGGATCTGTGACAATCATCGCGGCATCTCTTTATTGTCAATTGCTGGGAAAGTCCTTGCAAGAATTCTACTGAACTGACTGAATGGACACCTTCAATAGACAGGACTTCTACCAGAAAGCCAGTTTGAGAAATCTTTCCACTGACCGTTCCAAGGCGGTTCTTCTATGGCGGTTTATTTATGTTGTTGTTTGTTACTTACTGTGTGCATCACTTGTGTCTTTTTATTTTGGATGGCCATATGGACATTTTGTGGGAAAGTGACTGTCTTTATGGCCTTCCTTTGTTTAGGTTTCCATAATGGTCTGGTCGCTTAATGTTTGTGTTTCTTTCCCTTTGGTGTCTTTGATGGGTGGAGTAAGTTAATTGTATCGATTCCTGATCTTTGTTTTACTTCTACTTAGGAAAGACAAAGGACCAGATGACATGATTTCACAGCAAGGCAGCTGCAAGAAAAATGCTAGGAACAGAATATGGACCTTTACATGATCCTTGTTTACCTCACAAAAGCATTTGCCACGGTCAGTCGTGAGGGCCTCTCGATGATCTTGGTGAAATTGGGCTGTCCATCCAAGTCCATAGCAATGACGAGACAGTTCCACGATGGTATTCTTGCAAGGGTCCAACTTGATGGTGATGATTCAGATCCTGTGAAGAACGTAGTCAAGCAAGGTTGTGTGTAAGACCCAACACTGTTCAGCATGATGTTTTTCTGCCATGCCCACGGATGCTTCTCAGGATGTTAACAATAGCGTCGCCCAGATGGGAAAGTTTTCAATCTTAGAAGTTTGCAAGCCAAGAAGTGCTAGATGAGTTCCTCCTTGCTGATGACATGGCAAAAGGCGCTCCAACAGAAGAGAAGATTAAAAAAGGCATTGGGTACAACATAAATGTTATACAGCAGGCTGCATGCATAGTAGTTAACCCAATCACGGTTGACAACTTTGCTTCCCTATTTAATTGCACGCCGGTGTGTCAGGCCTCAGATTCTGTGGCGGTTCCATAGTGCAGATTATATTTTCTGGTCCTTTGGGATCACTGAGTTCATTTTGGTATCATTTTAAAAATAGAGTTCTGCTTAAGCCGGTGCTAGAGGGCGTGGCCGGTGTTGCACATTTAAGTAATGGTCATAAACAGACTCGTCTTTGGTCGGGCCCCTCGGAGTCTAACTATTGGTTTTCTTTTGCTCCAGCAATTCTGTTGTTGTATGCTGTCGAGTCCTCAACCTTGTTTTATCTCTGTAGTTTTTTTATTTGTATGTTCTCGGAGATGTTACACTGATGAGTTAGGACGCCTTCATGCGGACTAAACAAAATTAGTGTATACCGCGACAGAGGTAAGGGCGAGGATTATGGCCATGTTAAATCGATTTCAGCCCCCCATCTTTCCACTGACCGTTCCGATGCGGTTCTTCTGTGGCGGTTTATTGATGTTGTTTTTTTTTGTAACTTACTGTGTGTATCACTTGTGTCTTTTTATTTTGGATGCCCATTTGGCCATTTTGTGGGAAAGTAGCTGTCCTTATAGCCTTCCTTTGTTAAGTTTCAATTATGGTCTGGTCGCTTAATGTTTGTATTTCTTTCCCTTTGGTGTCTTTTATGGGTGGAGTAAGTTAATTGTATCGATTCCTGATCTTTGTTTTACTTCTACTTTTCAATAAAACCGAGTCTGCTATTTTCGTTCAGTTTGGTGTATTCCTTGCTTCCAAAGGATCTAACTTCAGAACTTATTTACTGAGTATTATGAGAATCAAATTCCTTGTAATGTTGGTTGGTGCCTGATACTCTGGTCGGGTCCATCGGAGTCTACATGTTGGTTTTCTTTTGCTCCAGCATTTCAGTGGTTTTTTTGCTGTCGAGTCATCACCGTTGTTTCATCTCTGTGGTTGTTTGATTTTTTTGTGTTCACGGAGATTTAGGAGGCCTGAACAAAATTATTTGTCTAAATCGCGACGTAAGTAAGGGCGAGGATTGTGGCCACGTTAAATCGATTTAAGCCCCACCAGTGGAATCCGTTTCATTGACCGTTCCAAGGTGGTTCTTCTGTCGCGGTTTATTTTTGTTATGGTTTGTCTTTGGGTGTTTGCATCGCTTACATTATTTTGTGTTGGTCATTTTGTGGGAAAGTAACTGTCCTTTTGGCATTCCGCTATTGATGTTTCCATAAGGGTCTGTTGTTTCATGTTTGTGTTTTTCCCTTTTGGTGTCTCTAATGGCAGCTGTGCGTTAATTGTATCGATTCCTGATCATTGCCTTCACTTCTATTGTACATCAAGTAACTGACTTCTGTGATAGCTAGGACCTCACAATCAGCATCAATAAGGCTGAGCTAGTCTACCAGCCAGCGCCTGACAAGCCTTGCAAAGAGCCAACTATCACAGTGAAAAGTCAAAGTTTGCAGGTGGTAAGTTCACCAACCTTGGGAATACATTGTCAAGAGCCGTGAAATGAAATGAAATCACTGCCATGATTGCCAAAGCTAGTGCAGTATTTGTTCGACTACATGGTTGTGTCTTGGATCTATCTGCAACAGACAGTTCAGATCTAGATTCGGTCTCATCAACCATCTCAGACCACACAAACAGTAACATTTCTCAAATGCGATGACTGAGTTTTAGATTGTAAATTTTCCTTTTTTGGATGGTGATGTTCCTCGTGCGCCATCCTATGGCGTTTATATTTCGCAATTAATTCGATTTGCTAGAGTGTGTACTCATGTAACTGACTTCAACACTCGTAATAAATTATTAACGGCTAAACTCCTTAATCAGGGTTATCGGTACCATAAACTACGCAAAGCCTTTTCAAAAATTTATAGACGCCATTCTGATTTAATTTCAAAATTCAATATTGGACTTAAATCTCTTCTGCAACAAGGTCTATCGGAACCCGAATTTGATGGTGACTTAGTATATAAATTCAGAAAAATATATAACCGCAATGACTTCAGCACCCAATTTCGTAAAATCATTCTTCGATATAAAAAGATTGGGTACAGCATGGATATTATACATCAGAGTGCATGCATGGTAGTTAACCCAATCACGGTTGGCAACTTTGCTTCCCTCTTTAATTGCACGCCGGTGGGTCAGGCCTCAGATTCTATGACGGCTCCAACGTAAAGGCTTATTGAGAATTAGAGAGATCTAATTCAAGGTAATGTTGGTTGGTGCCTGATGCTCTGTCTCTGGTCGGGCCCATCAGAGTCTAACTGTTGGTTTTCTTTTGCTCCAGCATTTCAGTGGTTTCTTGCTGTCGAGTCCTCACCGTTGTCTCACCTCTGTGGTTCTTTGATTTTTGTGTTCACGGAGATGTTGCACTGATGAGTTAGGAGGCAAAGAGAAATAGAAATGGGCAAACGCTTCCAAGGCGGCCAGAAGATGCGGTACAAGGATACCCTCAAAGCCTCCATCAGGTCTTTAAAAATTCCAACAGAGTCGTGGGAACATATTCCACAGGACAGAGCAAAGTGGCGAGGTCTCATCAGAAGGGGTGCAAGTGAAGACGAGGAAAAAGGAATAAGTGAAGCTGAGCAGAAACGCACACAGCGCAAAGCGCTAAGGCAACACCAACAGAGCTGTCTTCCTCTAGCCTCTGTTGCTCTATCTGCAACAGACAGTACAGATCTAGAATCGGTCTCATCAACCATCTCAGACCACACAAACAGTAACATTTTTCAAACACGATTTAGATTGGTCATTGTCAGTAATGACAGACGAACTATTATCTCGTACGTTCTATAAGAAATGGGTAGATTTTATAAGAAGTTTCTCAGAAATGTATGCACTTTTCAAATAAAACACAAACCAAACAAACTGCAACGTCAATAAATCTATGACTTTTGGTCTAGTAAAGAGTTAAAACCTAGAATAAAAATTAAATATTTTAAGTGAAGACAATGATCAGGAATCCATAGGGAAGGAAACGTAAACATGAAATACCTAGACCCTAATGGAAACATAAATAGCGGAGACACCACCACTGTACACAATTTTAAGTCTAGTATGAAACAGTGCTGGACTGTTTAAAAACCACACATTTCAAATTTGTATCCGGAGCGAGGCACGGATCAACACTAGTAACAAAATATTTTTGAGCGGCATCAAGCCAAAGAACAAAATTTATTATTTTTTTTAATTACCTCCTTTCAAGATTTTTTCACTTATTTTGAGATGAGGGTTAATAGGTTGGGCGAAAACCGGAGAACCCAGAGAAAATATATCTTCTACTCACATCATCTTGTATAGTACAGGTATAAAGTTTCTTACTACCATAGAATTGATAAAATTCTTACCTGAAATAATCTGTTCAAAGTAGAAGTAAAACAAAGATCAGGAATCGATACAATTAACTTACTCCACCCATCAAAGACACCAAAAGGAAAGAAACGCAAACATGAAACGACCAGACCATAATGGAACACTAAACAAAGGAAGGCCATAAGGACAGTCACTTCTCCACAAAATGGCCAAATGGCCAAACCCATTCTTATAAATTAATCTATGGTGGAACTTTACCGAAGAAATATCTTAACCACCTTTTACCCTCGGTATTATGATGAAGACATTTTAGTAAACAATATTTGTTCTGAAAGATCACAATGTGCTGATAGCTTTTCGGAATTCAATAAACTTAATATTCTGATCAGTAATTCAGTTTCTTTATGATCACATGTCCTAGGAACTATAGAAGATACCATTATACGAATAAAATATTTATTTGTACTTGTCCTATAGTCTTTCAAAACGCAGTGAGACGTGACTGCACTTTTAATTTTGGACTAGTCCGTGTTTTAGGTAAGTCGCCTTCAGTTGGGATTTTGCAGTAGGAGATATATTTTGTCTGAGATTCGTGCTGCATCATATTAACCACTTGGCCATGACTTCTGCAGAATGGCATTATCAAAAAACATATATATAATTTTAGAATCCTGTGAAAAAAGAAATCCAAAACCTGTTTCCCCTAAAATATGGAATATTCTTGTCACGCCTGAACGTTGAACTCTCAAAGGTTGTTGATAAACTCTACCATTAAAACTATCATAATCTGCCTATTGCACTGTAAACATTCCTATGTGAAAGTTACATAAACCCAAATTGAATGCTTTTTTGACCGACTGGTAGAAACACGCATAATTCTTTGATAAAATATTTTCTATAAAAATCTGAGAACTCGGCCTGTTTTTCCATTCTCAAATGAAAGACGTGATGTTACATTACATTGCAATTATTCCAATTCTCTATCATTATATACAATTACAGCGATTTTTTGGTTGAAATAAAAGTTTTATACTTCGATAAATTCCATGAGCAAGAATCTCAGAAGTAATCATATAGGAACAGGCCGTAATATAACGCGACGTCAAAGAGCACATTTAGAACCCGCGCGTTACGTCATTGTATGAGCCCCGCCAAGCGAATTTGTGTCTTCGAGCAATCCGTCATGACAAATTTTAACTGCGCATGCCCAGCCATTCATAGGGGCCAGGGATATGGCTTTCTGTCTGAAGGTTCCTCTTGATTCACTGCTTGTATGAGCGAGCACCGAAGGTTCTGGCGAGACTGCGCGGATGCGCAGGCTAGCCTGAACCTTCGCTGCTCGCATTGGCGATAAGTACCAAAATCGCTAGACGGGGCCCGTATATAAACGACATCAACAGCGTTCGATTAAAAGATGAAAAACTTTGGGGAACGTGAATGTTAGAAAACAATAAATTGAGTTTTTAGACTTGTTCGCTAAGTTTCTCTCAAAGATGGCAACTTCAAACTAAAATATCATTCCGCCGTGGCCTTTGGTAAGTTCCTTGTTACGCTTTAGAACGAATTCCTAACAAGAAATAGAGGATCTTACATAAGTGTTCATGTATTATTGAATTTATTAAACGAGTTGAGGAAAAGGGATAAAATGCGAGGCTCTGCCGAGCATTTTATCTCTTTTCCTCAACGAGTTTAATAAAGTCAATAATACATGAGCACGAATGCAAGATTCTATTTATCATATGACATTTAAACGCATTTCATTCACGATTGTTTACAAAAATGTCAACATTCCGCCGTTAGTAAACGCGACGTCGTTAAGGACGTCGTACATGTAACGTTACGTGACGTATCTAGCTAATTTGCATATTTAATCCACTAGTGGATTGTCGAAAATATTAAGTGGCGTTATTACACTCTCAGACGCGACGTCATATGATAAAAATGCCTCAGTAACAGAATTATGGACGCGTTTTTCAGTACAGTTTTGGCGACACTAAAGCTGCATCCTGCATTTGTAGTTAGAGTTGGCAGAAAGCAACATAGCTCGCCTAAAGGGGCGTAACCAAATAAAATTTCAATTATGCAGGTTTTTTTTCTCCAGAAATGACATTTTGTTTTGTAAAAGAGTTCAACAGACTGCAGCAATTCATACACAACGTTTATATGAAGCACTACATCACTGACAAAGGTTTTCTATAAATAGACCGTGACCTTGACCTTGAGCTCAGGACCCTTAAAGTAGATATTGTTTGAAATAACAAGTTGTTATACCCAACATTTGAGTGAGAGAGTGTGTGCGTGCATGCATGCATACGTGAGTACATGCATGCATGTGTGTATGAATGCCTACGCCCATGTATGCATGCATGTGTGACATGCGTGCGTGCGTGCGTGCGTGCGTGTGTGTGTATGTGTATGTGTGTGTGAAAATATATGCATGCATGTGTGTGTGTGTGTGAAAGCATGCATGCATGCATGTGTGAGTTCATGCACACATGCATGCCTGTATGGGTGTGCATGTGCATGCTTGTATTGGTGTGCATGTATGCATGCATGTTTGAGTGGAGTTATTGGTTCTGCTTGTCTAATGCAGTATGGTTTTGAGTTAACTATTCCTTTCATGGAAGATTTAATATGAATTCATTTATTTGCTCTGTAGAATATTCTAACAAACGGTGCATATTTTGTACACAATTAACGAATACTTTATAGAAGACAATGATCAGAAATCGAAACAATTACCCAATCCTCTCATTGCCTTCACTTCTATTTAGTAACGGTCACTAAAAAGTACGTCACTGGGAGGATTAGATCGAAATGTCCATACCCTAATGGAAACGTCAATAGCGGAAATCCAAACGGACGGTTACTTTCCAACCAAATGCCCGATTGGCTATCCGGTGTTCCTGTGGCGTTGTGTTCAGCAAGAGATGGCTCAGTGTTTTTTACAGCCTTCATCCTATTGTGTCAACTTGGCTATAATTGTGATTTCTTTGTTTACCGAGTTGATTGTCTAATTAGTTAGAAAACCTTCACGTGGACCGAACAAATACTTGCTGGAACCACTGTGATGAGGGTTGGGTTCCAGTAAAGTTAACTTAAACCCACCGGTATTTTTTTCTGAGCGTTCTACGTCGGTGATTTTGCTACGGTTTTTTCATGTTTTGTGTTTGTGGTTCTGACTCTTTCCCTAATCATATGGGCCCCGTCAAGCGATTTTGGTACTTATCGCCTATGCGAGCAGCGAAGGTTCAGGCGAGCCTGCGCATCCGCGCAGTCTCGTCAGAACCTTCGCTGCTCGTTCATCCAAGCAGTGAATCAAGAGGAACCTTCAGACAGAAAGCCATATCCCTGGCCCCTCTGAATGGCTGGGCATGCGCAGTTAAAATTTGTCATGACGGAATGCTCGAAGACTCAAATTCGCTTGGCGGGGCTCATATATCTTGTTCCGTTGATTATTCCGATTCTAGATTCATATCCATTTTTGGTTGTTCATTTTAGTTACGATTGTCCTTCAATTTTTATGTTTGTCATGTTGGTGATTCCGTCCCTTTCCCCCACTATGTGAGTGTTAGAGTGAGTGTTAGAGTTTTACGTCCACCAACAGCAAAGGTCATACGGAGTCGGCCCCTCGGTTTAATGACGCATCCGAAAGTCTGGAGAAGCCCGGATCGATCCTGCGATCCCTGGTTTACTTCATTCGTCTTGTCCAGACACCCACTTGACGAAATTCTCTTCAGAAGTCAGATGAACAGTATGATCTCCATACTTTCAGAGCAATAATTATGGCTAGCATTTCCAAGATACTAATGTGATATTGGTGTGCTAATAGCCTGTTGGGAAATTGGGAGTGAACATCACGAAAACACGCCTATATAATATATTGACCCCCTTGAACCCCACTTTTGTATAGTAAAACTGGGGTTTCCGGTATGTTCCTTATTTTTCTTATTTCTGCTCTAAAATATAGAGTGTGGGTACTCGTTAGAACCGCCTCGATGAGGCGGTTCTAACAAGTGCCCACAATCTATATTTTGAGCAGAAATTAGAAAAATAAATCGAGGCGGTTCTAACAAGTGCCCACACTCTATATTTTTTGAGCAGAAATAAGAAAAATATCACAATTTTTCATCATAAAATTTTCATTCAGGTGGCAATGTATTTGTATACTATTATTATTAGGCGTGTTTGCGTAATGAGCAGAAAACGTTCCAGAAGCCACCACATCCAGTTAAACAAAATAGAAGTGAAGGATCGTTACAAAATTCGGAATATGATGTTTAGTTTTTGAAAAACTTTATATGGTTCTCTGGCCCAGAGATACATGTACACTCCATACTTTTTCAGTTCTACGGCGTATTCATCGCTTCCAAAGTATAACCCCTTCACAGAACATATTTACCGTCACTACAGCTGGTGTTAAGCGAATGTGAGGCGGCCGTAGAAATTCTCCGTATCCTTTGTCATATAGTGCATGGTTTGTATTTTCTTGTCATTTGGGATCATTGATTCCATTGTAGAGTTTTCAAATTATTGGAAAATCACTGATGAGGCTTAATTTGCCGAAACTAGCTAGTCCGGCCCAGTGATAGTTGTACACTCTTCTCTTGAGTTCTGTGGTGTATTCGTTGCTTCCAAAGGATAACTTTTTTATAGAACATATGAAAAGCCTTAATACAAATTGGCCCCGTCAAGCGATTTTGGTACTTATCGCCTAATCGAGCAGCGAAGGTTCAGGCGAGCCTGCGCATCCGCGCAGTCTCGCCAGAACCTTCGCTGCTCGCTCATACAAGCAGTGAATCAAGAAGAACCTTCAGACAGAAAGCCATATCCCTGGCCCCTCTGAATGGCTGGGCATTCACAGTTAAAATTTGTCATCACGGAATGCTCGAAGACACAAATGCGCTTGGCGGGGCTCAAATATTCTACTTAGCTTAACGCAAGCAGCAATGAAATTCAGCTTGTCCAACAAAAATTGAATCTGTTTTAAAGGAGCAGTATCATTATGTAACTCTTACTGAATACGTTTTCTGATTTCTTGTAATCGTTCTGGAGTAATTTCTATAGTCCCTGTTAACGTGTTAATTACGACGCCTCAAAGGACATACTTTCTGATGGAGGGGATGCTTTCTGAGCAGTCTCTTCAAAACCACTTTTCAGTTATACTGACCTAAACAGTCATCAAGAAAACACGCCTATATAATTTTGACCCCCTTGAACCCCACTTTTATATAGTAAAACTCTGGGTTTCCGGGGGTACACCTTATTTTTCTTATTTCTGCTCTAAAATATGGATTGTGGGTACTCGTTAGAACCGCCTCGATGAGGCGGTTCTAACGAGTGCCCACAATCTATATTTTGAGCAGAAATAAGAAAAATATCACAATTTTTCATCATAAAATTTTATTTTGTTCGGCGATAAAGGTGGCAATGTATTTGTATAGGCGTGTTTGCGTAATGTATATGAAAAAATAGCATTTTCTTTTCGTTCAATTCCAGCTTGATCATCTAAATAATTCAAAATACCCATTACGATAACACACCCGTGCGAATTGCTGCATTTTTACACATCCAAAATGGCCATTTTTCTGATGAAAATCCGCGATATTTTTCTTATAAATACTGCAAACATAGGTTGTTGGTGCTCGTTAGAACCGCCTCAATGAGGCGGTTCTAACGAGTACCAACAACCTATGTCTTGGAGCAAGAATAAAAAAATAATGAATACTACCGTAAACCCCAGTTTTCTCTATATAAAGTGGGGTATAGGGGGTCTTCATTTCATGGACTTGTTCAAGTGATGTATTTCTAATAGCAACTGCATTTGCAGTCATTCGGAAGGAATCAGCAGATACGTTCAACAGTGTCACGACAATAAGTCTGTTCCATACAAAAAAAAAAACAAATTACAATTATCATTTCTTTTGGATCAATACTGATTTGTCTGTTATCCCTCTTAAAACATCTTTTAAGAGCAAATAGCCCATTCATTTGGACTTTATCAATTCCACATAATTATCCACTTTTGGAAAAGTATTACATGATCCAAGGCGCTTCCTTTGTCGTGGTGTATAATGTGTTTTAGTTTGTCTTTGCATGTATGAAAAAAAAAAGTGAAGGCAATGATCAGGAATCGATACAATTAACCCATAGCTCCCATCAGAGACACCAAAGGGAAAGAAACACATACATTAAACAACAGACCCCAATGGAAACATCAACAGCGGAAAGCCAAAGGCACAGTTACTTTCCCACAAAGTGGCCAATAGGATATCCAAAACAAAAATAATGTAAGCAATACAAAAAACTCAAAGAAAAACCATAACAAAATGAACCGCGACAAAAGAACCGCCACAGGGGTCGGGCTTTAATCGATTTTATGTGGCCACGAAGGCCCCCTAATTAATATATAAATCATCAGTGCAACATCTCCGTGGACACAAAAATCAAACAAATACAGAGATGAAACAACGGCGAGGATTCGACAGCAAGAATCCACTGAAATGCTGGAGCAAAAGAAAACCAACATATAGGCTCCGATGGGCCAGACTAGAGACAGAGTATCAGGCAACAACCAGCATTACATAGAATTAGATTCTCTCTAATTCTGAGTAAGCCTTTACGCTGGAACCGTCATAGAATTTGAGGCCTGGCCCATCGGCGTGCAATTAAAGACGGAAGCAAAGTTGTCAACCGTGATTGGTTTAAGTAACATACATGCAGTATGTTGTATAACATTTCTGTTGTACCCAATCGTTTTATATCGAACAATGATTTTACGTAATTGGGTACGGAAGTCATTGCGGTTATATATTTTTCTGAATTTATATACTAAGTCAACATAAAATTCGGGTTCCGATAGACCTTGTTGAGCTCGTCCTGTCAACTCTATTTTTACAATTTGGGACACAGGCCCAGAACAGACACCGCATAACGTGGCGTCTGATTTTCGTGTACTCTGTTAAAAGCACATGCATTTTTTTTTTTTTTTTTTTTTGCAAAACGTACCTCTAACAAGGCAAACCTGGCACACCTACAAGTGGAAATGGACCTTCCCAAACTCATTGGGTGGTAGATTCTATCGTTTTATATGAGTTAAGCATCTATCCCGGACGAGACTCGAATCCGAGCGCTCTAATCTGACAGTCCATCACGTGAACAAATCCGTGAAATGAATACCCCCTAAACCCCACTTTATATAGAG
Source organism: Lucinisca nassula (assembly GCA_963580285.1). Classification (NCBI taxonomy): domain Eukaryota; kingdom Metazoa; phylum Mollusca; class Bivalvia; order Lucinida; family Lucinidae; genus Lucinisca; species Lucinisca nassula. The sequence continues at coordinate 3,654,955 of OY757012.1, forward strand.
GATCTTACATGAGTGTTCATGTATTATTGCATTTATTCAACGAGTTGAGGAAAAGGATAAAATGCGAGGTTTTGCCGAGCATTTTATCCCTTTTCCTCAACGAGTTTAATAAATTCAATAATAAATGAGCACGAATGCAAGATTCTATTTAGCATATGACATTTAAAACGCATTTTATTCACGATTGCTTACAAAAATATCAATATTCCGCCATCAGTAAACGTGACGTCGTTAAGGACGTCGTACATGTAACGTTACGGGACGTATCTAGCTAATTTGCATATTAAATCCACTAGTGGATTATCGAAAATAATACATGACGTTATTACACTCTCAGACGCGACGTCGTATGATAAATAGAGAAAACTGGGGTCTACGGGGGTAGACATTATTTTCCTTATTTCTGCTCAAAGACATAGGTTGTGGGTACTCAATTTATTTATTTATTTATTTATACGATTTTTCAAGAGGGTTACACATTTAGCAAAGGACTTGCCATTCTACCATGTGGCCCTCTACAACATATAATACAACGTACAACATACAAAACATATTTACACAACTACATGCAATATAAAATTGTTCTGTAATTGTGGATGCTCACAGGTCACACAATCACTTCGTTTCCTTTATCACAGACTTATGTTCATTGTTTAAGACATTTCCTTTATCACAGACATACAAAGTTTAAGACGGCTACATATTCCAGACAGGAGTGCTTATTTGCACAAATACATGTAAATGCCTTAATAAAATGTGATTTCTAAAAACATTTTCCTCAAAACAATTTTATAATCAATGGCTTTAAGATAATGTATGCGAATAATGGCTTGTAATCTGATAAGATAATAATGTCAGTCATTGCTAAGAATCTAAGAATAATGCTTAAATGAGGCTGTTCTAACGAGCACCCACAATCTATGTTTGCAGTATAGATAAGAAAAATATAGCGGATTTTCTTCAGAAAAGTAGCCATTTTGGAGATGTAAAAAATGCCCTATTTCGCACGGGTGTGTTATCGTAATGCGAGGACGCATCAGGCTAACAAGAGCATGAAATGACTACCCCTGTACACCCCCACTTTATAGAGAGAAAAGTTGGGTTTACGGAGGAAATAATTATTTGCCTTATTTGTCGTCAAACATATAGATTGCGGGGACTCGTTAGAGGCGGTTCTAACAAATACCCACAATCTATACTTGGACAAGAAGAAAAAAATTCAGTCATTTTCATCTAGTTTCAGAGATAAGAAAAACACCAATAAGTTGGATGCCACGGTCACAAATCACTATTCGAGCCCCGCCCGACTAGACAGCTACTGATTTGGGGTAAATTCGGGCTGGAGTCCGGCCCGGCATCCCGCCGGATGTTGAGGCATCAGGGTGGTCGGGAGGAGCCCGGTGAAATTTTAACTCGCACTTAAAATTCTCACCGAGTTCCCACCGACTTCTAGGTCGAATAAAAGTCGAGCAGAGCTCGTACCGACGCCAGGACGATGTCGATGGCATCGGCTGGCATCCGGTGGTCGTATAGAGCGGACCCCGACCAATAAGATAAACGGACAATAATCGGCCGACGCCCGGTCGACGCCCGACAGGTTATCAAGCGGAATCCGCTCGACGAATCCTGTTTCGGCTGTCGCCGCTCGATCGCCGACCGGTTTCCTGCCGGCGCCCCACTGATTGACGCTCGACTATGTAAGGGCCCGATCTCCGATGCGTGCCAATTTTTAGCAGAGCAGTAGAGATAAGAGGCATCTTGTATCGCTTTTCTTCGAAGAAAGGTTTCTTCCCGGCGGGTGTAAACCCGTCTCTCGTCCGGCGACGGGCCATGTACGGCCGGGAACTAGGTGGGCATCTGCGGAACATCGACTGATGCTCGGCCGGCTAGTAACAATCGCCAGGTATACGGCTGGCGTACGGCCGGTAACCTGCAGTGCACCGGCCAATTTCCGTCCGACGTATATGCCAATGCTTCCCCGCAAAAATCTGGCAGACACCACCCGATTCCCGGCGGATGACCCTCCAGGCCCAGCACGGCATACTTTTTGTCAAAACCGAGCCAGACACCGGCTTCCGACCTCTTCTCGACTTGGACAGCTCACCGATCACCACGCCTAGTATAGCTCGGCCGGTGTACGCCGAATTTGTGACCGAGACATTAGTCAGGCATTAAACCCTTCTCTTGCTGAATATTCAGTTTAGCAACACCCATTTCCGACTTTTAACCAATCAGATTACACGATGTAATTTTTACCAACCAATTCATAAACTGAATGTAAAACAGTGTAGATCCTGATCAAGCCATCTGATCTGGATCTACACTGTCTGTAAAGGTAGGGTTTGTCACGAGTCGTGAACAGCAGGATAAGAGTTAACACTTTCTCAAGACGAACGATGTACTAAAAGGGCCTTTAAGGCACACTCATACACGACCTGTCATTAAAATGACTCGTCCTGTCAACTCTATTTTTACATCAATAATATTCTATACACACCTGTATAATGCAAAGGGAAAACCATTTAAACAAATATGGCGGGCTGGGGCTATATCATTGTTGATGTAAAAACGAGAAAAATAATCGGTATTGCCGCCTTAGTGACGTTGTTATTTTTTGTTCTGGGAATAATTATTGGATATTTCTCCGGAAAGGGGTCCGGAGGCGACGAAGGTACGGGCTATAAAACCCTGAGTGACGCGCTAGCGGGTTCGTGTCCTTTGGATGACTTCGCTGGAGTAGGAAAGAAATATGTTTCAAGGTATGGATATCAATTCGATTTGTAATAGCGCGTTAGCTGGACAGTTTACCGACACGTGACACAAGTGGAGTGTTGGCACTTGATAGAGGTTGGGTAGCGGTGTTAATATTTCGGTGACCGTGCAAGCTCCAATGGCAGTATTTGCGGAATGAATACTGCAACCTGCACCGTCATTCGGATCGGGACATTAACTGGAGCCCCCCACACACACACACTCCGCCCCCGTGACCGTTAAAGATTCGTAACTTCATGGTTAACACAACCGTGCGGCATAGTGCATTTTTTCACATTCCAAAATGGCCATTTTTTTTCTGATGAGAGAGAATCCGTTACATTTTTTTATAAATACTGCAAACATAGGATGTGGGTGCTCGTTAGAACCGCCTCATTGAGGCGGTTCTAACGAGTACCCTAAACCTATGTCTTGGAGCAAGAATAAAAAATAATGTATACCCCCGTAAACCCCAGCTTTCCCTATATAAAGTGGAGTATAGTGGGGTCTTCATTTCACCGACTTATTCACGTGATGATATGTAATGATACATCTGCAGGTAATGGTGGAACGTGACCGATCGCAGTAAAAGAAGAAAGAAAGACGGAGAAAGAAATAAAGAAAAAGAAAGTCGGGAAGAAAGAAAAAAAAAGAAAATATTAAATAGCTTTTGATAGGTCGATATCCAAATATTTGTGTCCTTGTCGTTGGTTTTGCATAGAATCAAGTATTGTACAGTATTGCAAACTTGCCTGATCAGGGGCAACACTCCTCTTTGTTGATGTACTGTTTGTGGGCGCCTTGGGCAGAGCGCTTTTTGTTTTACATTCCTTTGTGTGCAGTTTCCGTCAGGGCAGTAAATAATAAAAATAACAATATGTGTATCAAACTGCAAAGCACAAAAGAAAGTTTATTATCCCTGTAAGGTCACGTGTTACTCAGTCAAACCAGTTTATGAGCTAACCAAAAGATCATGGATGGATTGATAGATGGATAAGTGAGTTTTAATTTTACGTCCACCCAACAGCTAAGGTCATACGGTGACGGGACCTCGGTTTAAAGACTCATCCGAAAGTCTGGAGAAGCCCGGGATCGATCCTGCGATCCCTGGTTTACAAGGCGAGCAGCGTTACCACTGCACCACGGAGGCTTCTAGGATAGATGGATAAGCGTTATTATTATATACATTACGATAACTCTTCCGCACGACATATATAGTGCATTTTTCACATCTCCAAAATGGCTACTTTTCTGATGAAAATCCTTCATATTTTTCTTTGAAATGATCAAAACATAGGATGTGGGTGCTCGTTAGAACCGCCTCATTGAGGCGGTTCTAACGAGTACCCAAAACCTATGTCATGGAGCAGAAATAATAAAATATATGCCCCCTTAAACCAAAGTTTTCTCCATATAAAGTGGGGTTTAGTTGGGTGTTCATTTCACAGAGTTGTTCACGTGATGGATGGATGGATGGATGGATGGATGGATGGATGGATGGATGGATGGATAGATTGATGGATGGATGGATGGATGGATGGATTGATGGATGGATTACGTTATTATTATGTGTGAATTTTAATATATGAAAGTGAATGACTTTATACCATATGTGTTGCTTTCTTGTATTATTTGCAGTTATTTGTATAAATCATCAGATGGGGTTTGCATGCACGATAATGAAAACTGTGAAGATTACGGTTTACCCCGGACATATATAGCCTATCACCTTGGTGACAAAACGATCAATATTGATGGGAAACTGGATGACGAGGCGTGGGCCGAGGTTCCTTGGACAGAGGACTTTGTTGGTAGGTAAAGTGGGGTATACTTTTAAAGGCAATAATTTGCTCCTTTAGGGTACTTGTTTTGTTTGATTTGATGTTTGACGTCCCCATCAACACTGTATAGGTCATTTTGGAGACGTTTGATACAACGCATAATGAAGTAATGTAGTAATTTCTTCATTTTGATTTTTTTTATTTCATTATGCGTTGGCGTAGTCGATGCGAAATGATGTAAAAAAAAATTATTTCATTTCGCGTTGATATGCACCATATCGACGCAAAATGAAGTAATGATGGAAGAACATAGCTGTCTACGAAAGGATACAAAAGACTTCGGAAGCAATACAGGTAAATTCCAATATAAAGACCACATTTGAGACAGTTCAAAAGTGGTCTTAAAGACCACATTTGAACAGTCCCAAAGATGGTCTTCCACAAGAGCACCGTGAATGTCGCAATCACAAAGAAAATGTAACTTTAACCTCAAAATATGCTTTAAAAACAAAATTTGTCTTAATTTTAGGTGGTCTTAATAGCGGAATTTCACTGTATTTGATTATGTTAGTAGAGTTAAAACTGAACGCCTTACGGTATTTCGGTCTCATGTCTGATGTTTTTCCCTCATTTGTGTTTTAAGGCTCAACACATGATCATGTAGTGCACACAAAAGTTGGGGTGGGGGACCATATTGGCTTGGACCAGTCAATAGCCCAGTTGTTTGTCCATCTACATGTATGCATCTTAAAATGAGTGCGAGTGTGTTTCAGTTTCCGTCCCACCAACAGCTAAGGTCATACAAAGTAGCGAACTTAGTTTCAAGACTCATTCATACGGAAACGGGATCTCAGTTTCAAGACTGGGATCGATCCTGCTACCCCGGTTTATCAGGCGAGTAGCTATAGCACAACTACTACACCATATAGGCTTCTGTGTCTTATATGGAACTAGATCCAAACTGTCGACGCATAATGAAGTAAAATTCAGTATGCCACCTATCACCGCAAAATGAAATAATTCTTTCATTTTGCGCAAACCTCTTAGTATCGACGCATAATGAAGTAAAAACTACATTTTATTTCATTTCGCATCGACTATGCCAACGCATAATAAAGTAAAAATTTCAAAATGAAGAAATTACTACATTACTTCATTATGCGTTGTATCTGACGTTGCTTCCAATTGTGTGGGACTTTTACCCGACATTGAGATGAAATAGCATCTCAAGCCCTGTCGCCCAATGAAACCAATAGGGTTTATAAGCATGGACGGTCCGACTCGCACAGCTTTGCCTGGGCAGGCTTACATTCTCTAAGCGGTTTACCAGGTCTCGTGTGCGGTCAGTTTCTGCTCTGCGTGGAAGCATCATGCAGTCCATTTATTTCTTCAAGCCCCGATAGGCGGGGGCCGGTACTTTTGGTTGTAGAATGCAGCGTGGTTAGAAATAATTATTAATATGAAATGCATCGGGTACGTAAACAGCATTGCCCGTGATATGGGTAATTATTGCATTAAACATTAGTTTGATATATCAGTGTTTGAGATAACGAGAGTAGGCTGTTTTAACTGCTATAAAATAATCACCTTTTATGAATGAGTTTTCCAAACGTTTAACATGCGTCTGGCATACCGACACGTCAGCAACAGTGTTACCAGCAGGCACTCAACGTTGAAGTTACGTTGAAACAACGTCAAAAACGTTGTTTCAACGTTAGTTCAACGTTGAGTCAACGTTTTGTGCCTATAGGGGAATTCACATTTTAGTAGACGCTGCACCTTTGTTTACACGAATAACAATAACATATACTTGACTTATTTAGTATTCAGTATGCAGCGTGCTTACAATTTCAATGTATTAACCCTAAAGCTGCTAATAAATAGCCTACTGCATCTTAGATGTCATTTGTTTGTGTCGTCTGCTGAATCTTTTTACAATTTTTTAAGCATATTGTTGCATACAGGCAAACAGTGTGGACCTTCCCTGATCAATCTGCTTCTAGAGGAGCATTCTGATCTGGGTCCACACTGTTTCCAACAATGACATTTATATAACCAGAAGATGCCAAGACAAAGCAGACTACAACTGTTGTGATTGGCATCTTAAGTGTTCATGTACACACATCGGATTTCTGACACTTAATACGTAAAATATGGTAATGATACTGAACACGATTGCCTAAAAATATGGGTAATTGTTGCCTTAATGGGAACGAGAACACCTGCATTGTTCAAATTTCACTTTTCTATAGGCTCATCGCCGAAAAAGGGGTCTACTCTTAAAGGAAAGAATTTGCTGTCCTGGGGATTAAATTCTTTCCTTTAAGAGTTGACCCCTATTGACATGGGAGACAAAAATACTTTTGCAGGAGTTGCTTCCCCTGACGGTGTACCCATTTCCCTTTAAGAGTTGCATTATCAGTGTTCGAGATAACAAGAGTCAAGTATTTGAACTGCAATAAAATATTAAGACCAGCTAAAATTAAGACCAATTCCGTTTTTACATGTAAAAGCATATTTGAAAGGTTTCTAATATCTTCTTTCGTTGTGTTTTCTACGCATAGGATCCTCTAGTTAGAGACCACCTTTGGGACTGATCAAAAGTGGTCTTTAAGACCACTTTTGTTCAGTCCCAAAGGTGGTCTTCATATAGGAAATTTACTATACCTTTACAGTATTCGGGTTTGAACTTTTCTAAATGTACCTTTATCTCAGTGAAATATTTTTGCACTAGATATACGCAGTACTTTATACCCGACCCCCAGGCTCACCACACGGGCTAAGATTCGTTGGGACAACTCGAGACTCTATGTTGGGGCTTACATACAGGAGACGGATCTCTGGGGTGAGATTAAAGAGGATGAGAAACCACGTAAGATAACTGTTTATGTCTGAAAAAAAAGACTGAATTATAGGGATCTACTTATTGTCTACGCACATGAGCGTAGAAATTATAGACGTTAGGTATAGGTAGCATTACACTAAATACTGGGAGGTGCCGGGTTTTATCACTTTGGGACAGAGCTTTTAGTTGCGTTCTAAATACCAGACTTGCTTCCATTGGATATGTATCCCATGTTTTATTTCAATGTGATAAAATGATAGGTATAAGGGACTAAAATGATGCATGTTTTATAAATATATCTGCAAGCTCAGAGAATTTTTTGCTGATTTTATATGGTCACCCCTCCTTTAAAAATGTTGGTTTTATTTACTCCGTTCTAGCAGGTAAACAAACATGGTTGACTGTAACTTGAAAATGAGCCGATCAACATGTTGAGTTTTTCTCATTAACTTGTTGGGCTAGGATTAGGATGGCTCTATAAACAAGTAAGGTTTGAAAAGTTTTGTATGTGTAGTTTTTGTGGGAGCAGGTAAAAGGTTACTATTGTCGCCTATGGAAAACATTTAGTGGAAAGCTCCCTTTAACACGGCCATAAGTTACCCAAAATGCAGGTTGGCCTTTATGTTTACTGCAATAACAAGTATAAGCTTTCACAAGAAAAACTAGAGCTGTCAGTGAAACTGACTAGGGCCCCGGCAGCGCTATCAGAGGAGTAGGAAAATTTGTGGACGGACAGACGGACAGACAGACAGACAGACAGACGGACGGACAGAGTGATTACTATAGGGCACCCACACTTTCAGTGCGGGGCCATAAAAAACGGCCCAGAACAAGTATAAGCTTTCACTCAAAAAGAGGACCACGGGCAGAGCTCTGGCACAGAATTACTATCACACTTGTACAAGCCCACATTTGCTGTCATATATGTACAGGCACCTACAAAATATACATCTGCAAACTCTCGACCATGACGGACCACTGCCTGTCCTATAAGCTCCCCAGGAGCCTTTGGCTCTGGTGAGCTTAAAAATGCCTCGTCGTAATAGTAATTTGCTTTGGGTAATCTATAATTATTTTTGGAAAGTTGTCCACGTACCTTCTTCAATAATTTTATAGCATTCCATAAGATGTTACAAGCATAATGAAGTTGCACATGTGTCTTTTTAAAGATGAAAAAGTACTTTTTGACAAAATTACAACATTTGCAACTTTGACATTTAAGACATTATACTTCGGTCGGCAATGGGTACGGACTGGCAGTTAGAATATTCCCAAAGACAGTTAATTGAATGATAATAATAATAATAAAAACACACATGTCTGGGATATAACTCTAGACATTCACATTTAATGTGTGCTAGACCTAGCTTTCTGTGAAAGCTATACTTGTAAAAAAAATAATTTGATTCTCAAAAGCAAATATCATCCATTAAGAGTTGAACCGCTCTCGATTTTGTATGTGAAACAAAAGTATATTTTCAAAAATTTATGCCAGCTACATGTTGTTTAAATGATATAAAAAACTTAGTGATTTATTATGCAATATAGTCCCTGTAGTATCTGTTTTCGGATTCCCTTTCGCAGAACATTGCTTATTTATCTCTGTTGATGTCTTTTACAGTTCATCTGAATAACGACTTTGAGGTAAGTGACTGCCTATAGGCACAGGAGCTTGACGTAATAAAATTGAAAGGATTTGTTCCTACGTTTCTATATAATAGAAACTAAGGACGGACACTGTTTCAGAGGTCCTATGATTTTCATTCAAAAATCTCAACATCTACATATTGCTCCGGCGAAATGCAACGTTAAAACATTTAATTAATGTGCAATATAATTTCCGCCGCATCTTATATTACTTCGCTACTCTTGAATCCACGACAATCCGTCTGTTTCTTTAAAATTTGCCCTTCGCACAGTTACCGGTTACGTCGCCATGTTTATTTACTCGGAGCAAGTCCATTCGCGTTATCTGATTGGTCGAAAACAACCCAAGAAAATCGTCACGTGCTTGGTGACCAATCAAAACGCTATAAAAAATAAATGCGATTCTCCTAACGAAAACAAAATGGCGGCGTAACCAGCAACTGTGCGATGGGGATATTTTTAAGAAACACACATTTTATTGTGAATTAAATTACAAAGCAGTTTTATAAGAGGCGGCGGAAGGTTGACGATTCGTTCATTAATGTAAGCAACATTGCATTTCAACGGAGCAATATGTAGATTTTGAGATTTTCGCATGACATTCAACGGATCTCTGAAACAGTGTCCGTCCTTCGTTTCTATTACATAGAAACGTAGAGATAAACCCTTTAATTGTAATACGTCAAGCTCCTGTGCCTATAGGTGTCTTCTTTTGTTCCGTATTGGGCTCGCACTTCTTCTGGCTAATTACTATTTTATTCCTGAGTCATCATCAACAGATGATACCTTGACACCCCGGGTTGCCAAATGAGGAGTGTAGGCTTTTTGAAAGTAGTCAGCTTATATAGTTTTAGGCATTTACTTCTCAGGACAATTGCTGACAACTACCAGACCAATTTTCAATAATTATGAAATGCCCATGACATGTTGGGTGATTATTTCTCGGGCTTTTATTCGCATGAATACACTGAAAAGTAATTTATATGTTTTATAATTGGAGCGACATTGAAGCTGACATAATTTAATTAGGTTTAGGTTTTGCTATCAAACTACTTAGCCAGTGTTAATCTCTTAGAAATAAACCAACCATGTTTTCATTCAGTAGTGCACTGTTTGGGTTTTGGTTCAGACAAGTACATAATAATGATACTCTTAAGTCCTGATTTATTAGAAAAGATTTTTGTTTGCTTTGAGGTTCAACATCCCCGTCAATACCATATATGTCATTTTGGAGACGTTGCTTCCAATTTTGTGGGACTTTTACCCGACACTGAGATGAAATGACGTCTCAAGCCCTGTCGCCCAATGAACCAATAGGGTCTATATGCATGGACAGTCCGACTCGCACTTTGCTTGGGCAGGCTTAGATCCTTCACCAGTTTTCATGTGCAGTCGGTGCCGGCCTCGGTAGCCCAGTCGGATGCGCGTCATAATGGTGATCAGGAAGACGCGGGTTCGATACCTGCCGGGGTCGGAAAGATTCTTTCGTGGAGATTGATCATGAAATCTTTTCTGCGGTCGTTCTCTCCCTTCCGCTGATCCAAGAAGGGCAGTTGTCTGTTTCTTGCGAAAGAAAGGGCACTCTGCTGGTTAACCTTTACATATAAGCCTGCCCAGGAAAAGTTTGGATAGGTAAACTGACCGGCTCAAAGATTACCTAAAATAGTGTTGACTGGGCCGTTAAACTCCAAACAAACAAACAAAGTCGATTTCAGCTCTGTATGGAAGCAACATGCAGCCCATCTAGATGGGTGGGGCCTTATATATAGAAAAAGGGGGATTTACAAAGGGTATACTTTATTTTTCTTACCCCTGCTTAAAACATATACTGTGGGTACTCTTTGAGACCGTCCCAGTTGGGCGATTCTAAGGAGCACTCACAATCCGTGTGTGTTTGAATTTTAAGTCCAACCAACAGCTAAGGTTATACGGTGACAGGACCTCGGTTTTAAATCTCAGCTTAAAGCCTGGAGAAATCCGCGAATGAACCCACGACCCCTGATTTAGACCATAGATGTTTCAAAAATAAAAATTGTTACAATTGCCTCTGTACATTTCTACGACTTTGGTTTTTTTCAGCCCTTTGATTTTCTAAGGTTTACGTTATACTTCACACTGGAAATGTAAATATAAACTTTGAATGACTACATTGAGTGACCGCTGGGTAAGCCTCTAGATCAGCTCAGTCTTGCCAGGGCTTATTGTCATCTCTCTTTGGATAGCTCGGAGCTTTCATGTAGCTGCTCAGGGCGATCTGATTCATCGCTGGTCATACAGAACTTTTGCAGATGGCAAAGTGGGCTGGGTTGTACATGTATATAAAACGCCGATCAAAACAGATTCCGTTTGTTGTGCAAAAAGCTATTTGAAACTATCATGTATCTGCTATTGAACATGGAGTGCATATGCCCTTTTCATCTATCACGCCCATTGAACAGTGAAAATCCGCTATTAAGACCACCTTAAATTAGGACTAATTCTGCTATAAAAAGCATATTTTGAAGGGTACACTTAATTTTTCTTTGTGTTGTCTGCCAACAATGTCCTCTTGTCAGGGACCACCGTTTGGGACTGTTCAAAAGTGGTCGTTTAGACCAATTTTGAATAGTCCCAAAGGCCAAAGGTGTTCTTAATATAGTAATTTTACTGTATTTCAATTGCTTACTGTTTCTGAAACTTGTATGTTCCGGACAAAGATAGAGACAACACTCTAAACTGATTTTTCATCTGTTGATTGCACAACCTACTTTCGACTGGTGAAAACAGCAATGATCCTCAATCTTAAATGTTTCAATAACATTGAAAACAACGTCTGTCACGCCTTAAATTAAACCACGTATGTGAACACCGAAAGGCTACTGACTCTAGCGTTATTATACTTTCAGGTCCTGTTAGACGTAGATGGCACAATGCACAAGTAAGTGCCTATAGTTCCTTTGATGAGGATGGCGTTTGAAATAAAAGGGAGTAACAAAACACTCGGAGTTGTCCAAATGACTACATTTAATAGGCAGATGACAATAAGAGCCAACACACTATAAAACCTAGTTATACTTGCGTGATCTGTAAAATCTCAGATCAGCATGCACATCTATCTTTGGAGGCTGTAGAAGGTCATACGAGCAACGAAGACTCTGATCAGACTGAGCACATGCGCAGAAATCATCAAGCGCCAGCTCGCCCCCCCCCCCACCCGGCCTCGACTTGGAAAAATAGTTTGGGTTGCATGGTGCTTCCGTGCAGAACTTTTTGAGTATTGGCAAATCGCTTGGAAGTTCTTAGCCTGCGCAGAAAAAGACCGACCCTTTAATCCGAGCGATTTCTTTGGGCAGTAGGGCTGGAGATGTCATTTCATCTCAACGCCGGGTTAAAGTTCCATTAAATCGGAATCGACGTCTCAAAATGACCTAAATAGTGCTGACTGGGATGTAAAAAAAATCAAAACAAACGTATGAAGCACTGGCTCAAAATATTTAGCCATGGTCATTTTATTAAAATGAAGATTGACTGATATATTTTTATTGTTTTTGTTTGATTTGAGGTTTAACGTCCCTGTCAACACAATATAGGTCATTTTTGAGACGCTGCTTCCAATTGTGTGGGGTTTTTACCCGACATTGAGATGAAATGACATCTCAAGCCCTGTCGCCCAAAGAAACCAATAGGGTTTATTAGCATGGACGGTCCGCCTCGCACAGCAGTTCCTGGACAGGCTTAGATCCTCTAAGCGGTTTACCAGTACTAGTTTGCGGGCCGGATTTAGCTCTGCGTGGAAGCATCATGCAGCCCATATATTTCTTCAAGATATTTTTTTATAACATCATTTTTGAAACAGAAGTACCCGTATGTTGTAAAGTAGAATATATACAGACTGTTGAGAAGTTTAAAGGCATTTCGATAACACACCCGTGCGACACAGTGCATTTTTCAAATCTTGAAAATAGCTAATTTTCTGATGAAAATCCGTGATAGTTTTCTTATTTATACTGCAAACATAGGTTGTAGGTGCTCGTTAGAACCGCCTCACTGAGGCGGTTCTAACGAGTACCCACAACCTATGTCTTGGAGCAGAAATAGGAAAAATAATGTTTACCCCCGTAAACCCCAGGTTTCTCCATATGAAGTGGGGTTTAGAGGGGTGTTCATTTCACGGACCTGTTCACGTGATGGATTCATAATGTCCTATAGGGATTACGACTGTCCCACAGCTTTTCTATACAGGAAAATACAAGGAACTGGTACAATCGCATCCTAAATTACAGGGGAAAGAAGTCGAAACATGGAGTAATGAAGTAAACAAAATAGACGGCCCCGCCCATCAGGGCGTGAAGAAATAGATGGGCCGCATGATGCTTTCGCGCAGAGCTGAAATCGACCCGCACACGAGTACTGGTAAACCGCTTAGAGGATCTAAGCCTGCCCAGGCAAAGCGGTGCGAGTCGGACCGTCCATGGTTTCATTTAGCGACAGGGTTTGAGACGTCATTTCAGTAAACGTCCCACAAAATTGGAATCAACCTTTACAGTGTTGACGGGGACGTTAAACCTCGAATCAAACAAACAAATACAGCTGATAAACCGAGCCACAAGCTCTTTCCTAGACAGGTGGTGACTTAGATAATTCAAACGTAGCTAAAAAGAAACAACATAATAACATACATAATGAGGGAAAGAACCAGAATCAACAACATTACAAACATTAAACAGGAAGAAACCACAGCAAAACCACCGACTATGAACGGTCAGTTGGGTTGAGCCCTTGTCCTGCTGAATATTTAAATATGCCACACCCACTACTGATTTTCAACCAATCAGATTACTTGGTGCAAATTATTGCAAAAAAAAATTACAGTCTGAATGAAAACAATGTCGATTCTGACCAGATGGCTTCATCTGATCTAGATCTACAGTTTTTGAAAGGTAAGGCATATCCGGGCTCAGTAGGAGACTTTACGGGATCGCAGTCCTCACCCTCACTTTCACTGTGGTTCAAACACGCATGTGTTCAGTCCACGCGAAGATTTTCTAACTCCTCAATGAATAAAGCTGCCATATTTTCTTCTATTTAGTATACTTTACGGGATCCCAACCCTCACCCTCACTTTCACTGTGGTTCAAACACGCATTTGTTCAGTTCACACGAAGATTTTCTAACTCCTCAATGAATAAAGCTGCCTTATTTTCTTCTATTTAGTATACTTTACGGGATCCCAACCCTAACCCTCACTTTCACTGTGGTTCAAACACGCATTTGTTCAGTCCACACGAAGATTTTCTAACTCCTCAATGAATAAAGCTGCCATATTTTCTTCTATTTAGTATACTTTACGGGATCCCAACCCTCACCCTCACTTTCACTGTGGTTCAAACACGCATGTGTTCAGTCCACACGAAGATTTTATAACTCGTCAATGAATAAAGCTGCCATATTTTCTTCTATTTAGTATACTTTACGGGATCCCAACCCTCACCCTCACTTTCACTGTGGTTCAAACACGCATTTGTTCAGTCCACACGAAGATTTTCTAACTCCTCAATGAATAAAGCTGCCATATTTTCCGCTATTTAAGTATACTTTACGGGATCCCAACCCTCACCCTCACTCTCACTGTGGTTCAGACATGTATTTGATCGGTCTGCGCGAAAGTTTTCTAACTCATCAATGAATCACCTCAGGTAACAAACAAATCAAATTTAAAGCCAAGTTGACCCAAGGATGAGGTCTCGATAGTAAAACTGTCAGAAAGAACGTGTTGTAGCTCCGGGCTGAATTGAGTCATCACTAAGGCTTGTGGCTTATTTTCCCTTTTACTCTTTACAGTTACAAACAGATGTTGATCAATGTACGGAACGCCTCCTGGGATCTGATGTACTATAAGTCACCATATGACCAGGACGATGCCAATAGCTCCTCCGCCTCACTCAACTGGACAGCTGGGATGCAGAAGAATGTCTATTACGAAGGCACGGTTAATACGCCTGGGGACACAGGTAAAGTCTCGATACACATCACGAAAAACAAGCCTATATAATTTTGACCCGCTTGAACCCCACTTTTTATAGTAAAACTGGGGTTTATAGGGTTAAACCTTATTTTCCGTATTTCTGCTCTAAAATATAGATTGTAGGTAATCGTTAGAACCGCCTCGATGAGGCGGTTCTAACGAGTACCTACAATCTATATTTTGAGCAAAAATAAAAATAAAAATATCACAACTTTTCCTCTCAAAATTGTCGCCTTTTCGGTTGTAAAGTTTACAATGTTTTTGTATAGGCCTGTTTTAGTAATGCACTTCTAATAATGTACAGATGTGGCCCGTCACAAAAAAAATCCGACTTCAGACTTTCCGTTTAGGGAAGGCATAAACAGGCCTGCTCAACTATCATCATGTTTTTGTATTGGAGTTTAACGGTCCAGTCAACGATATTAAGGTTATTGTTTGAGCAGGTCAGTTTACCTAGCCGCACCTTTCCTGGGCAGGCTTATACGTAAGCGGGTAACCAGTACAGTGCGAATTCTTTCGCGAGGAACTGACAGCTGCCCTTCTTGAAACAATAGAAGGGAGAGAATGGCCGCATGATCATTCTCCATGAACGAATGTTGCCTACCCCGGCAGGTATCGAACTCGCAACCTCCTCATCACCAGTCGGACGCGCATCCGGCTTAGCTACCGAGGCCGGCATCATCATGTTTACAAATCCGTGTAATTAACACCCCTCTAAACTCTACCGTATGTAGAGAAAACTGTGGTTTACAGGGATATTCTACTCTAAATCATAGGTTGTGAGCTGAGGTTCTAACGAGCAACCACAACCTATGTTTGGAGTATTAATAAGAAAAATATCGCAAATTTTCGTCAGAAAAGTCATCATTTTGCATTACGAAACACATCCGTGTGATATAGTGCATTTTTCAAACCTCAAAAAAGGTAATTTTTCTGATGAAAATTTGTTATATTTTTCTTATTTAGACTCCAAACATAGGTTTTGGGTGCTCGTTAGAACCGCCTCAGTGAGGCGGTTCTAACGAGTACCCACAACCTATGTCGTAGAGCAGAAATAAGGAAAATAATGTTTACCCCCTTAAACCCCAGTTTTCTCTATATAAAGTGGGGTTCAGGGGGGTGTTCATTTCACGGACTTGTTAACGTGATGGGAGATATGACAGAATAAACTATACATGGATGTTTTTCCGTGATGAGTCATGACCATATATATCTTTTTTAGAAATTAAAGCTACTGCACTAACAAGCAACGAAAGAAAGAGAGTCAAGAAATTAAGTAAAACTCTGCTATTAAGACCACCTAAAATTAATTTAAAAGCTTATTGAGAAAGTTTCAATTATTTTTTTTTGTTTGCTTTACTACACACTGTGTCTTCTTATAAGGGACCACCTTTGGGACTGTTCAAAAGTGGTCTTAAAATCCATTTTTGAACATCCCAAAGGCAGCAAAAATAAGGAAAATAATGTATAGCCGAGTAAATCCCAGTTTTCTCTACATAAAGTAAGTTTTAGAAGGGTGTTCATTACAAGAGCCTATTAACATGGTGTTAATATTTTCTCGAAAACTATTATGAACAGACAATTTGTGGTCTTGATAAGACAGGAATAGATTAAACAAACTACAAGTAGCAACAAGAAGAGTGCAACAAATCCCTGCTGAAACATTTACAAATTTCCGTGAAGTTATTTATGTAAATATATTTATACTTTGCCAGTGTAGTTTAAGAAGATGTAAAATCTTCTTATTTGAGCAGTAACATATGCATCATGCACCTCGTATGTGTGTCTCCCGTAATGATTAATGCGCACATGACTAGACAGCCTTAAATTATGTGCATTGCACACACTGAAATAATACTGCTTACATGTATCTGACAGATAAATTTTGGTCAGTGGAATGGTCCTTCACATTTGATGCCCTGGCTAAAGAATCGGAGAGGATTGAGCCGCATCCGTCAGCTGACGAAGTTTGGTTTCTAAACTTCGGCAGGTATTGTATTGTTTAACCTATCGTAACCTTGGATTTCTTTATATTAATTATCATCACGCTAACAAGTCCGTGAAATGAACACCCCCTTACACCCCACTTTATATAGAGAAAATAGGTGTTTACGAGGGTATTCATTATTTTCTTTATTTCTGCTCCTAGACATAGTTTGTGGGTACTCGTTAGAACCGTTTCAATGAGGCGGTTTTAACGAGCTCCAACAACCTATGTTTTGAGTATAAATAAGGATAATAACACAAATTTTCATCAGAAAAATGACCAGTTTGGAGATGTAAAAATTGCACTATGACTCACGGGTGTGTTATCGTAATGTGCCCAGGGATAAATTGTTTATATCATACAATATTGCCATTCTTTAGTGGATAACTTCATGTCATGAATATAGTAAAATAGAAGTGAAGACAATGATCAGGAAGCGATACAATTAACCCACAGCTCCTATCAGAGACACCAAAGGGAGAGAAACACAAACATCAAACAACTAGACCCTAAGTTGTTTAATAAAGAAATTTCGGTCTGAAACAAGTAACACAGTAAAACAAACTAAGGCAACCCTTTATGTTAAACTTTATGTTAAACCAAATTTGTTTGAAACAACAAAGTGCAAATTTTTTTTCTTCATCATCAAAGCAGAAACATGCGAACCATGTCCTTTGTGGCTCCAAAAATAGCATCTTCTGACACAAACCACTGGCTATTATGCTTCTTTATAGTCCAGTGCTTGTTTGAACCGCGTATTTGATACTGTCTCGGTTTTGTTGTCTAATCAGGATATGGTAGCGCTTTCATGGCATTATTATACCCGCTTTTTTTGAAGAAAAATCGGGTATATTGTTTTCGTCCCAGAGTTGAGTGGTCGTCAGGTCGTCTGTCCGTCCGTCCGTCCGTCCGTCTGTCTGTCTGTCTGTCTGTCTGTCTGTCTGTCCATCCGTCACGTTTCTTGTAAATGGATCTCCTCTGCAACCTTTGAAGTTATATTTTTGAAACTCTGCATGTGGATAGTACATGGTATGTAGATGGCAGTGAGCTACTTTTTTGTGACCTTAACCCCAACATGGCCCCACGGACAAAGGTAAGAAAGTAGAAAAAATAGAAAAAGCGGGTATTTGCGATTGTATACCATCACTGCGCGATCTAGTTATTATTATTCATTATTATCATTATTATTATTAACAGGTTCTGTTTTGTTTTAGGGCAGAATGGAATCTTACTGTCACAGCAGACAATAAATACAAAAAGGTAAATTGAACCAATTGAATTATATCCAGTGAAATTCCGCTATTAAGACCACCTAAAATTAACCCTTACCTTGCTGAATATTCATTTAAACCACACCCATTTCTGTCTATCAACGAATCAAATTACTTGATGTAATTTATTGCTACAAATACATAAACTGAATGCCAAACTGTGTATATCTTGATCAGATGGCTTCTTCGGAAGCCATCTGATCTGGATCTACACTGTTTGCAAAGATAGGGGTTGTCGGGAACAGCAAGATAAGGGTTAAGAGTAATTCTGCTTTAAAGAAACCTTTTTAGTTGGTTGCAGTTATCTTTTCTCTGTGTTCTCTGCATAAAGTGTCCTCTGGTTAGAGAACACCTTTGGGTCTTAATATAGAAATTTACTGTATTAGGATAACCAATATTTATCACATAATTCTTCTTTTTACGAAGAGATTTTATTGCTTTTCTATTCGATATTTCATAGCTTAAAATAAGGCAAATTATGTAAAAAAATAAGTTACTTCCCATTTTTTCTTTTTGAAAAGTGGGCTGGAATCAAACTGTTGGTTTTCTTTAGCTTCGACAGTTTAGTTATTTCATGCTATGGAGTCCTAAGAATTGGTTCATTACTTTATTTGCTGAATATGTTGCATTGACCAGTTAGTGACACTTCACGCGGACCGAACAAATTATTGTCTTAACCACGAGCGAACCAAGTCGAGAATTATTACCGCGTAACATCGACTTAAGCCCCGGCCCTCCAAAATACACACTGGGACCCCAGTAATATTTTACTAACCATTTCCAGTGCTGTGCTTCTGATGTGATGTATTATTTGTCTTTGCATGCAGGTACTGCCAAAATCCATTTTATTTTGGATATCTGTTCGGCCATTTTGTTTGGAAAGAAACTGTCCATTTGGCATTCTGCTTTTCATGTTTTATTTACGGTGAACTTGCTTCATGTTGGTACTCATTTCCTTCTGTGACTTGGATGGGAAGTGTAAGGTTATTGTACTTTTTCCTGATTATTGCATTCTCTTCTATTTGAGCCGGCACATGACAAAACCTACAATAAGACCAGTGCCACCAGCAGAGACTCAAATCAACCTTCGCACCCATCCGCTATGACAAGATATTTTGCTTATGTCTCTTTGCATAAATATTTGCATATAGAAGGTACATGCGATTAGCGAAGACTCAAGCTTTTTGTAGATTTTATCATGCTCTGGCTCATTTTTTATAATGGGTAAGCGTATTCAATGACATTCCTTGACTTTTTTTTTCTTTTACAACATTTACACAAATCCCTTTTAGTGCTTGAAAAAAAAAAGGTTACTGATTTACTTTATTGCTCAAAATAATGACAGAAAAATATGAACAAATAATTTCTTAGTTCTAATACCTCTGTATGTGAAGCATGGCGAGTGTTATACGCTTTGGTCCTGCCATTCGAGTGCCCTAATGTTTATATGTCAACATCGAATAGCCATGTTTAGTTTAAGTTTAAAAATACCTATTTTTACTTCGACTGATTTGAACAACTTATGACGGGAATGTTAGCGTGATGTGATCCATTTTGGCGTTCACCAAAGTACCCAGAAGAAGTCCACCCATATTCTTCGGGCTACCACAACCATGCTACAAGCCCACGATAAGTATCGAACCCGAGTGAAAACGAAGACAAGCGGTTATCATACGGAAACAGTGTCGAAGTGTTCCTAACAAACACCATTCTGTTGTAGGTAGCTGAGCACTTCAGACATTCAAGCAATACTTGGTGGGCCTGGAACCCATGTGGGTCCGTCAATCTGCTACTTCAGAACAGGTAATTACACCCAAATGGACACATGACGTTTAAGCAACTTCGCATTAACGTCGATGCAAATCCATTGCATGACCTTGCTGCCATGTCGATCATCACCACGTAAACAAATCCGTGAAACGAAGACCCCTTTAAACTCTACTTTATATAGAAAGAACTGGGTTTATGGGGGTAAATATTATCTGCCTTATTTTTGCTCAAATGCATAGGTTATGGGTGTTCGTTAGAATTACAATGTTTACTTAATATTTGTCGTTTCTGACACCGTGTTGAACGCCCAGATTTAACATGGACATGTTTTCCTAATGTTAATGCTAATTTGCTCTGCAAAATAGAAGTGAAGGCAATGATCAGTTATTGGCAAGTTGTATGTCCGCGGGGACTGGCATGGTTTTTGTCACCTGCAAAACACAGATTCTTCGTTTTTCAGTGGTGCTTGGAAAAACTGTCTCGCCCTTGTGCTAGGGCAGCTCACACGAAGTCAAAATTCTATATAGAAACGTGTGTCATTTAACTTGCTTGCACGTTAAATACCATACCATATAGCTTTCAATGACCTCATTCATTTTTTATGCTCCTAGAAATGTTATTGTTTCTTTTTATCATTATTTATTTTCTCGCAATCATCATTAAGATAACCCACCAGTGAGACATGCTGCATGTTTCAGGTCTCCAACACTGTCTCTCGTTAAAATCTGTGACAGTTTTATAACTTATGCTCGATATAAGCCTCGTTCAGACAGTTTTACGAGAACACAATTTCTTGCACACCAGACAACGGAATCCATGATTTTACCCTGGGATAGAAATTTATGTTCTGACCCTGGTGTTCCGACCCGATATAGAATATTCCCGCGTGTTTGATAAATGTACTGGTTGAATAAAACCTCGTATGCGCCGTCGTTAAGATTGACGTCATGCACGTTACGTGACGTCACTAAACATTCCTGTAGTATCATCACAATATGGCGGACGTTGGTAACCGAAGTGACTGCAGCATTCAATATCCGCACTAAAAATGGAAGGTGTGCAAGAAAAAGAATCCTATATGGGTGTGAGGGGTGGATAGAGAGAAATCCGTCCCTCGGGATCACTGTCCGGGATCACTCGACAAGCTTCGTGATGTCGGACAGTGACCCTCGGGACGGATTTTTCCATCCACCCCTCACACCCATATAAGATTCTTATATTACGTGTGCAAGAACAAGAAACTGACTGTGTTTCTCAAACAAGAATGGAATACTTATCACTTTGTCAAACCCACTTTTTCTTATCTAAAACGAGGTTTTCATGGGCATTCATTCGTTACACTGATCGGATAAATTAGCTTAATGACACAGGTAAAGCAAAATATTTTTGTATGGACATTTGATATCGTCTGTCTCTCACCACTTGTTGATACTTTGACACGGAAATCTCATATTTATTTTCAGATCACTTTAGTCAGACGCTTACCTTTTCATCGCATGAGGCTCAAAGGTCTGAAAACTTTCATTGCCTCCACTTCTATTTTATATAAGATGTTTATCAAAAAATCGACCTAAAAAGTAATAATAAAACAATTTTTCTGTTACAGGTGGGGCCTCGTGCAGTTTAAAAGGAATACCCACGATAAGTCTTTTCGATTTATGAAATGGCCCGTATACAAGGCACTGTTCGACGTTTTCGATGCACTGATGGTGGGTTAAAAACTGGTTTTAGTTTGCCATATACATATAAGCTGTGTAATTTCATCATCAGCTGAGCTACATGTACATGGGCACCCCATGGGGGTGCGGGGTACTCTGAACACTGCCTGCTGCATAGGCAGCGGCCAATTTTTGGGGTTCAAAATATTAGATTTTGGTGGGTTTAAGGAAAAAACTGGTATTTTTATGGGTCTGGCCATTTAAATGATAATGTTTGGGAGGTCACTTCTAAACCGGAATATATTTTGGGACTATGAAATATCTTTTTTAAGATTTTTAGCTTTAAATGCTTAATGCGTATTATTGCCTCAGTGGCTTTATAGCTATTGCAGAGTTATACTGTTAGAAACTGTTTAAAACTCTTTTGTTATCAAATACAATCAAGATAGACAGAAACTAGTTAAACCTCATTTTGTTTTCTTTGGGTTACACTGTCAGTCTTTGTCTGTTTTGGCCGAGCACCAGATGCTGGGTCCCAGCCTATGTAGCAGACAAATTCAGAGTGAGCCCACCCCGACCCCACGGGAGGGGCACCTAATGCAAAAAGGACCATGTACGGATATCCGAATGACATAACAGATTACTCGGAAAACCCACAAAAACGAGCACAACCATATGTACGTATAAAGTATTGAAGTAGGGCATGAATGTAACCACAAAACAAAAAAACAAATGTGACAAACATATGAGAAATGACAACAGAAAAAATGGTAGTTGAACTGTTTGAGATGGGGTTGTTTTAAATTTCTGAGTTTGGTTGTTAGTCAATCCATTCCTTCTTGTTTCAGGATTAAACGGACCTCTCACCACTATTAAGGTCATGTCGTGTCAGTTAGACAATCTGGCACTTGGCTAATCTTTACTTTTCTTACCAGTTATTCGGACACGCTTTGAAAAACTTATGTGTAGATAGTAAACACTCTGACAAAACTTGGTCAATAGTAAACCATGCATTAAAGTATATAACTTGGTCGACTGTGTGTCAGTAAACCCAGCCTTATGTTAATAAACAAAAGCTGTCATACTGGTGATCTCCAAGTGAACAGCACTGACCCATAAACTTAATTGTCAGTCACCCTATATTAATTGCATTGTAGCACATTGACCTGATAAACATGTGCTATCTCGGAACAAGTGAGCTTTATCAGGTCAACGTGACATTGCACTTCTTAGAACTGGACTGCTGGAAAAAAATGGCGAAAATGAAAGTGTATAATGGGATAAACTGATAAAGAGAATACCAAATTCGTGTCATTTGATATCAAGTTTATCAGGCTCGGCTTCGAAAACGCATTTAGAATCGCTCGGCAAGCCTCGCGATTCTACAAGCGTTCTCGAAGCCTTGCCTGATAAACTTGATATCAAAAAACACTAACCTGGTATTCTCTATTTCACAAGCCAGTTAGGCTTAAGGCTTTGTGAAGTATAATATTCTTTACTGACCAACTGATTCTTTCACCCTGTAGGGCTTAGATAAATAGTTTGGGCTGAATGGTGCTTCCATGCAGAGCTGAAAGCGACTGCACACGAGCACTGGGAAATCGTTTAGAGGGTCTAAGCATGTCCAGGCTAACAGGTGCGAGTCGGAACGTCCCCCATATCATAAAACCTGTTTGGTTTGTTTTGGCTGAAGGGGTTAAGATGTGACTACATCTCAGGGGCGGGTAAAAGCCCCACAAAATTGGAAGCAACGTAAAACCTCAGTTCATTCACCCTATAGTTTTGAAGAGGTCCAGCTACAATACATGGATTGTCATGATTATTTTTATTCATTGTGAGGTTCAGAGATCGATTTGCTTACTTAAAGGAAACAGGGAAACCCCTGCTGGTCAGAGGCCATGTTCTGTGATATCTGATCAGGCTCTTCACTCTTTGACTATTTTTCATGTTTGGCTCGCAATGCATAAAGTTATATTGATTAATAAGTAACAAAAAAGGCAAAGATCAGAGTGCTTTTCCATATTGAACAGTCAAAGATCGGGACTATTGTTTACTCCAAACTCAGAGACAATCGACCAACCAGTGCTGTCAGTGCTGTTTTTTCATACATGTATTTCTATTTACAGGCATACAGAGGGAAACACGGTAGCTTTATTGATCAGCTGGAAGAGCTAGATATTCCACCCTACTTGTTTACCCAGAGGTGCGTCGAAATACCGACAATATCAGTCAATCATACGGTCGGACGATTTAACGTCGCTGTGCGCTCCAAAATACAACAGAATACAGTGGGACACATACGACAAGACAGATATGTTTGGTTTGACACGTGATCAAAAAAAACAATTGCACATCGGCTTTAAGTTAGAACTAAATTGATACAGTTGTTCCTGCGTAAGCATAATAACCAAAGAACCTTCCAATTTACTGTGCGATATATGGACAACCTCAGTGAATGATTAACAAGGTTCAACTTCGTCTAGATATAATATATGCTTGTAATCTGTAAAACCTGAGTGGATTGCTTAGCAGGTTCATTTTAGTCAAGATATTATGTATGATTATTGTGATTTTGGAAAGGAAAACACTCGTTCCAGTTCGCATACGAGTATGTGTACGCAGTGTGTCTGTATGAGGCCTTGGAAGTGCCAGTATACATTGCTCGCTTCCTGCTTGCCACGAAAGTTACAAGAGCCAACGTCCGCG
Organism: Lucinisca nassula; assembly: GCA_963580285.1. Classification (NCBI taxonomy): domain Eukaryota; kingdom Metazoa; phylum Mollusca; class Bivalvia; order Lucinida; family Lucinidae; genus Lucinisca; species Lucinisca nassula. The sequence continues at coordinate 3,679,375 of OY757012.1, forward strand.
TATTTGTTTGTTTGTTTGTGTTGGAGTTTAACGGCCCAGTCAACACTGTTAAAGGTCATTTTTGAGCCAGTCAGTTTACCTATCCACACTTTCCTGGGCAGTCTTATTCGTAAGCGCATAACCAGTACAGTGTGCATTCTTTCGCCAGAAACTGACAACTGCCCTTCTTGAATCAGCGGAAGGGAGAGAATGACCGTAGAAATGATTTCATGATCAATCCCCACGAACAAATGTTGCCGACCCCGGCAGGTATCGAACCCGCGTCCTCCTGATCACCAGTCAGACGCGCATACGACTGAGCTACTGAGACACGTCCGCGTATTTAAGTGTACTATCATTAAGATGCGTAATCTTTCAATGTAATCTAAGTAAATGAAATAAATAAATAAATTTAACCCCTTACCGATTGTATACTAGTGGACTCTTCCATTGCTTTTTTGTTTTATTTGAGGTTCACCATCCCTGTCAACACTGTATAGGTCATTTTGGAGACGATGCTTCCAATTTTGTGGGATTTTACCCCACATTGAGATGAAATGACCAATGGGGTTTATATGCATGGACGGTCCAACTTCCCAGTGGGTCAGGCCTCAGATTCTATGACGGTTCCAGCGTAAAGGCTTATGTTGGTTGGTACCTGATGCTCTGTCTCTGGCCGGGTCCATCGGAGTCTAACTGTTGGTTTTCTTTTGCTCCAGCATTTCAGTGGTTTCTTGCTGTCGATTCCTCACCGTTGTTTCATCTCTGTGGTTGTTTGATTTTTGTGTTCACGGAGATGTTGCACTGATGAGTTAGGAGGCCTTCATGCGGACTGAACAAATTATTTGTCTTAATCGCGACGGAAGTAAGGGCGAGGATTGTGGCCACGTAAAATCGATTTAAGCCCCCAGTGGAATTCGTTTCCACTGACCATTCCAAGGCGGTTCTTCTGTCGCGGTTTAGTTTTGTTATGGTTTGTCTTTGGGTGTTTGTGCCGCTTATATTATTTTATTTTGGATAGCCTATTGGCCATTTTGTGGGAAAGTAACTGTCCTTTTGGCTTTCCGCTATTGATGTTTCCATTAGGGTCTGTTGGTTTATGTTTGTGTTTCTTTGGGAGCTGTGGGTTAATTGTATCGATTCCTGATCATTGCCTCCACTTCTGTTTTGCATCGTTTTGTCTGGGCAGGCTTAGCTCCTCTAAGCTCTGCGTGGAAGCACCATGCAGCCTATCTACTTCTTCAAGCCCCGATGGGCGGGGGTAATCTTTCATTGCTTTATGTTGGACAAGCCCATTTGAGCTAAAAGGGGTGATAGTCGGGGATTTGAAATTCGTAGCACCCGTATTTAAGGAGTTTAATGCACCTTTCTTTCTCACACTAAACTATCATACGAATTTATTTAGAGGTCTCTCAGCATCTTGAAAATGGAGTTAGAAAACCAAAAAAGTGGGGAAAAAGACATAAAAAGGGGAGATAAATGTTCCTACCCTCTTTTCTCAATTAAGCATCCAAACAATTCCAAACGACATCTCCTCTGAAACTACAAGGTCAATTGGAACCGAATTATATGTGAAGCCGCCATGGAGTGGAAGAACAAACATATATTCCGAATATCTGGGTCACATGACCAAAATGTCCGCCATGCCCATATATGGTAAAACCCTTTGAAAATCGCCTGCTCAGGAACCAATCGACCGATTACCTTGAAACTTGGTATACAATATTTGGGACCCGGGCCCTATCGAATTTGTTCAAATGATGACATTTCATTTCGTTTACCTTGACCTTTCTTACGTCAAGGTCACATTCGGTCACATAGGATTTTGTATGGAAAAGACAGGGTTTTCTGGTTCTGTTGCAGCTTATGACATCATAGTTGATATTTGCAATCAGCTTAATGATCCTGGGGCCATAGGATTAAATAGTTTTTTATTTTTTTTCTAAAACTACTGGGCTAACTGATACCAAATTACATAATTATACTGCATCTGTGTGGTCGAGAAATCCAAGTTTGTTAGAGGGATCTGTGTGATCGTCACACCAATAAACGGCCAAAAGTGATTTTAAATTCTGCATCTCAAGAAATACAAGACCTTGGTTTGCAGCATTTTGGACTCTAGCCCTAAGATGGTTCAAAGCTGAGTATAATGTATGCGACGGCAACAAAAGAAAACAATGGTTGATTTCAAAATATTTTGGCATCAATGGTCCTGGGATTGGCCTCTACTAAACCATTATGGTCTGTTAAAATAAATGGCCACCACGGGTGTGTGTGTGTGTGTGTGTGGGGGGATATATGCCCACTTGAGCTCTGGTGAGCGTAGTTTCCCATCGGCCGCTAGTTTACAATTTTGTGTTCAGGGCATTTATTAAAAGTCGCGTAAACTTGATGGCAAGCGTAAACCATATCTAATTGGCGTTGTCATGATACGCTTGTTTGGTTATCTTTTGTTGCTTAGCTTCATAAACAATTAATTGGTGAGCAGTGATAGTTTGGTATGAAGTTACCATGACAGCAATACCTCTTAAAGACGACAATGTTCAGTGAAGATAACAGCGCGGCCCTATTTCTTTTTTTTTTTTTTTTTTTTTTTCAAAGGGTTGGCAGATTTTTGTTCAGGATTTCATAATTGAAGGAAAGTAGAAGTAAAACAAAGATCAGGAATCGATACAATTAACTTACTCCACCCATCAAAGACACCAAAGGGAAAGAAACACAATCATGAAGCGACCAGACCCTAATGGAAACAAAGGATGGCCATAAGGACAGTTACTTTCCTACAAAATGGCCATATGGCCATCCAAAATAAAAAGACACAAGTGATACACACAGTAAAAAACAAACAACCACATAAATAAACCGCCACAGAAGAACCGCCTTGGAACGGTCAGTGGAAAGAATTCCACTGGGGGCTTAAATCGATTTTACATGGCCATAATCCTCGCCCTTACCTCTGTCGCGGTATACACTAATTTTGTTTAGTCCGCATGAAGGCTTCCTAACTCACCAGTGTAACATCTCCGAGAACATACAAATAAAAAAACTACAGAGATGAAACAAGGTTGAGCTCTCGACAGCATACAACAACAGAATTGCTGGAGCAAAAGAAAACCAACAGTTAGACTCCGAGGGGCCCGACCAAAGAAAGTCGTGTTTTAATGAGTTTACGACTGTGAACAATCTAGCCTCCTTTTGACTGAAGGTGTGCGAAATTTTACTGCAAACAAAAAAGAAACATTATACAGTATTTGGTGGAACGATTTTACTTAAATGTTTTAGAGGTTTATTGTTTTGGTTTTTAACATTAATTTGCTGCAAAAAAAAAAAAAAAAGATACTGTACTAAATTTAAATATCGGTTTCTAATTCTCCATCTGCGGATTTGATATACTCCAGCTTATTTGCTGATTGAATGACTCTGGGTTTGGTCAATCTTTTGGCGAACATGCGCAAATTGAGGTCACCAAGTTACATGAAGATGCAGAAAAGTTCAGTCCAGGGTCTGTGTTGAACCCGATGTTCCCACCCTTCTTGACAAAGGTGAAGAGAAGAAGCTTGACTTACGTAGGAATCGTAACATTTATTATGCCAAACATCGTTCCTGTTATCTGTTCAATATATCTGATATAGCAAGTAAATTAACCCGCCCGCTTAGTTCCTTTCATATGTACGAACGCATTTCCGCCAGAACGCCTGAAGGTAGGTGTCTGATGCTCTGTCTCTGGTAGGGTTAACCGGAGCCTAACTGTTTGGTTTCCTTTGCTGCAGAATTCTAGCTATTTCATGCTGTCGAGTCCTCATCGTTGTTTCATCTCTTTAGTCGTTTGATGTTCTGTTCTCGGAGATGTTGCACTGATGAGCTAGAACTCCATCATGTTGAGTGAACAATGTATCGGTTTTAACCACGACAATCAAGGGCGAGTAGTGTGACCACCTAAAATCTATTAAAGTGTCAAACCCCACCTCGGCCCCCGTAAAACTTCTTACTGACTCCGTCGTCGATCCTTTTTGTGTTTTATTATTTTCATAGTCCCTAAGATGTATGTATTGCTAATGCTTTTTTTATTTTGGATAGCCGTTCGGTCATGTGGGGAGATAACTGCCATTCTGGCTTTCCATCCATGACGTTTTCATTTTGTTGTTTTGAATGGGAGGTGCGAGATATTTTCTATAGATTCCTGATCATTGCATACACTCTGTTTTTCAAACGTGATAACTCCTGATGGCTTGTCATAGAAGGCCTATTTGGTCAATCTATATGGAACAATTGGGGTGGTTGGGGGAGGCAAAGGTGACGTGTATCCTGCGTTAATAGGGCGTCCAGCTGATATTGGCTTACAGTTGCCATGGACAAGACCTGCTGTTATTCCAGCAGCTAAGGGTAGAGGGGGGATACTGTTATTTCTTCTGTTTCTGCTTTTCCATTTTCCCATTTCTCCTCTGCCCCTTACTTTAATCTGCTCAACTATCTCTTCTGTCGCTTTTCTCCCTTTCTCTGGAGAGAGGACAAAAATGACCAACAAAGGGTGACGTGGCTTTAAACCCAAAACAATCAATATATGGGTCAAATGTCAGAAAAAGGAAGTAGTAATAAAGGAGATGAACAGATTAACCAGTGTGTGGCAAGAGACACAGGATGATTAAGAGCTAATTGTTAATAGAGGGACAAGGCTATCGTAGGCAGATTGTCCAACAAAATGGTAGAAAGTGAGTGCAGGTGACATCTTAAGACGAACGTTTACAGGTTATACCAAAACTCTGGAAAAAGGGAAGATAGAAGAATGTTTAAGGGATGGCTTTACGTTACATTAAACCGCGGGTACAATTTATTTTTGGTCGTGCGACTTAACAGAAAATAAGGTACCCAGTAAGATTTCAAGTGGCCAGTAACATTTACGTGTTTAACATATAATAATGTCGATGTTACTTGGGGAGCCTTTAGCACAAACCGGAAACTTTGGATAATGATTCTTGAAATATACAATGTATTCATTAAATGTTGATTGTTTCAAGTCACCAGTTTAGAGAATCACTTGCCAGTTCACCCGCTGGAAAATATGCTTGGTGATGTATATTCCCCTTACTAAATATAAACCGGTAGAAAATGGCCGTCAGTAACTTTTCAAAAATATACCTATCGGTCCATGTTATGATACATCTATGACCAGCCAGTAAAATAATTTCGTTTATGTTGGTTTTAATATAAATTTTTATCACGATATGTGACACAACAGGGAAAAGTGGTAAAATGGTCCACATGTATCGAAGACCCTTGTTCATGCCCGGATTGAAACAGAGTCATCAAGTTTCACATGCACGTGCAAAAATAACCGTCCTTCATAATGACGAAAAAGAAATTGTTTCAAAATGTACTAAAATTATTTAGAACGAAAATAGTGTAAAATTTACCAAATTTTGGGGGTCAAATTTCAGTGGTCAAAATTTATGGTAACACCGGATGTAATTACGTCATAGCATGAATTTTGGTGTCTTCGAGTATTGATATATATTTTGGCTGATGCAATAAATCAACATTCATATGTAAGCGCAAGCTACACATAACTAAACTCAATCCAACTTTACCATCCGCATGGGGGTGGGTGTAAACTCATAGAATTTTCAACCCCTTTTCCCCACCAGATTTGCTAAATAATCACATGTCATATAGGTTAGGCTCCTATCTCAATGAAACGGCACAAATAAAGCGTGAGAATTTTGGGTGCATTAATTTTTTCGAAATCTGGTGGTCTCAAATCCCGGACTATGATAGGCCTATTTTTTCGTTTCGTTTTTATTCTATTTTTGACGGACAATTCTGTTTGCAAATAATGTAGGCCCTGTTCTTGGTCTGCACTGTTTGCCAAGGTACCCCTTTATGATTTCCTGCTTGCAATAGGTGAAAGCGTTAAAGAATGTTTTGAGCAGGAGGCATTTATTCATGAAAAAATAACACTTGATATTTTGTGTGAATATTTTGCTGGAACCGATTCATAAAATGCCAAGCCCTGTTTATTTCTGAAAACAAAGACAAGCCAGACTTTTTGAAAATGACGCCTGCAAATGTTGCGAGTGGCAGTCTATGGGTTAAGTATGTTATTATTATTATTATTATTATTATTATTATTATTATTATTATTATTGAGAAGGAGTGTCTATGGATTTGCATGTTAATTTACAGAAAACACCTTGTCCACTCAGTCTCACTAAGTTTTGGGTAAATGACTATCCACAGTGTACCTAGGAAAGATTTGAACGGTCTGCACATCCGGATCTGCTTCTTCGCCGGGCACAGATACATGTAACACAAAGCAAAGAGACATTTATAACTTGCACCTACAATCTATTTTTGATCAGTCTCGGAAAAGGCTGGCAGCAACGAGCACCCACAGTCTATGTTGAAAGCAGAGATAAGAAAGATGTTACAATTTTTTACCTAATATTTATCATTTCTGACACCATGTTGGACACCCTGATTTCACATGGACAGTTTTCCGATTGGGCACATGCGAGTTTCAAAACTGTCGGCAGTTTCAAAAGTTCAAAACATTCTCATTAGCATGAATTAGCATGAACTAGTGTATACAAGATTTTTTATTATCAAAGTTTTATTTGAGTAATAAAATGTCGAAAAAGGGATTTCAAATTGTGTTGAACTTCGTACATGCATTCTCTTCCCTTTGAAGGGTTCTTACACTGCGCAATTAGTCATCTTGAAGTTATGAAGGTAAGTCATTCTGTCTATTTCAGCTACTTGTCTAATCCGGCCTTTGTTCTCAGTCGGAATGCTGGCTGGAACATTATCGGAATTTTTATCGGAATTTTTTTTTTTTTTAGTGGCAAATTTCTCAATATTTAGAGATGTTGCTTCCAATTGTGTGGGACTTTTACCCGTCCTTGAGATGATATGACATCTCAAGCCCTGTCGCCCAATGAAACCAATAGGGTTTATTAGCATGGACGGGCCGACTCGCACCGCTTTGCCTGGGCAGGCTTAGATCCTCTAAGCAGTTTACCAGTACGTGTGTGCAGGTCGGTTTCAGCTCTGTGTGGAAGCATCATGCAGCCCATCTATTTTGCCAAGCCCTGATGGGCGGGGCCCGGGGCGCCCGCCGTATCCGATTTACCTGTAGTAATAATAACAGCGGCGAAATGTTAAGAAATATATTGCGACACTTTAGTTTTTATTTCATAAATAAATTTGTAAATAATTACAAAATATTTGCTGGAAAATTTTGAAAATGCATTTATTCACAAATATGCTGATATTGTTTTCATATTTTTTATTTTTTTTTTTTTTTTTTTTTTTTTGACAAAAATCTTGCCACACCTTTTGGTGATTGTTTTTGGTGCCTATCGAAATTATTAAAATATATAGTAAAATGTCTATTTTTATCCTAGGGTTTATTCAACAAAACTTGAAAAAATGAGATTTAAATACCATGTTTGGATTTTTTTTTCCGCCGTGAAGCTTGATTAGTTTCATACACCCCAAATCACAGGTAATTCATTTGTTTTGAGGTTTAACGTCCCCGTTAACACAGTATAGGTCACGTTGGAGACGTTGTTTCAATTTTGTGGGATTTTTACCCGACATTGAGATGAAATGACATCTCAAGCCCTGCCGCCCAATGAAACCAATAGGGTTTATATGCATATTGTTTCAGTCGAAACATAGATTGTGGGTATTCGTTTGAACTGCCTCACTCAGTTTCCAAAATCTATGTTATGAGAATAAGGTACACTCATGTAAATCTTACTTTCTCTGTATAAAGTGTTTCTAACAGAAGTGTTCCTTATACGGACGTGTTAGTACTGCTAAACCGTTGATGATGGACACTAACTGGTACCGCCTCGAAACAACGCAATATCCATGTATGTAGTAGAAAACACGAATGTATGCAGCAGGGAATCAGGAAAGAAAATCTTAAACAAACTTCTTTTTTATCTCCAGAACTAGCATCTTTCAGCTGAAATTTGAGCATGTTTTTCAGTCTAAACATAGATTGGGGGTACTCGGTAGAAACGCCTCAATCAGTTATCAAAACTCTATGTTATAAGCAAAGAATATAGGAGATTGAGGTATGCCCCTGTAAAGTCGATATTTTTTCGGTATGAAGTGGTGTTAACAGGGGTGCGGGTGGGGGTCCTCATAAGAACTTGTTAGCTGATTTACTGCTAATAGAAACCGTTGAGGATGGGACAAACAATAGAACTGCCTCGGGGCGGTTTAGTATATGTTTGTCTGCCCAGGATCATAGTGTATATGAAATATGACCTGTTCGTAAAATCGTATGATATAAAAAAAAAAAACAAGAAGCAACTGGCAATAGCCAAAGTACGTTAAAATGGCTAGTGCCAGTCGACTGGCAATAGCTAAAATACGTTGAAATGGCTATTGCCAGTCGACAGTCAATAGCCATTTTATCGTGTTTTGGTTATTGCCAGTCCACTGTCAATAGCCATTTTAACGTATTTTGGCTATTGCCAGTCGACTGGCAATAGACCTTTCCATTTTTTTAATAGGCGTGTTTTCGTAATGAGAATCGTTGGAAGATATTTATTGAACAACAAAAAGAGCCACCACCTTAGAACGATGAACATGACTACGCTGAGAAGGTCGGCCCCCGTCCATCGGGGCTTGAAAAAATAGATTGGGCTAAAATTGTAAATCCCAGTTTATATCGCAAATATTGTCAGTTTGAACAGGAATGCTTCATATGCTTTATTCTTGCTCATAAAGATCGTTTGTTTACTATCAAATCCTATGCTTGCAGTAGAATCACAAAACTTCATCAGAAAAAAATGTAATAAAGAAACGGGTTTGTTATCTCAATGTAGTTAATATATTTAGGTGTTAAACCACTGAATTTGGCGGCAACACCACCAGAATTCAATCAAAAACTATAACTGTAAGGTGCTTTATAGAGGTGTTAGTAAAATGATTAACACAATAAGTATAACAATTATATTAATATAGAGGATCTTTCATGAGTGCTCATGTATTATTGAATTTATTAAACGAGTTGACGAAAAGGGATAAAATGCGAGTCTTTGCCGAGTATTTTATCCCTTTTCCTCAATGAGTTTAATAAATTCAATAATGCATGAGCACAAATGCAAGATCCTATTTATCATATGACATTTAAAACGCATTTATTTCACGATGGTTTACCAAAATATCAATAGTCTGCCATTAGTAAACGCGACGTCGTTAAGGACGTCGTACGTGAAACGTTACGGGACGTATCTGGTAAATTTGCATATTTAATCCACTAGTGGATTATCGAAAATATTACTATAATGTTATTAATCAAGTAATTTCGTATTGGCACAGTTACAGGTCCGAGGTCTGTTGTATTGGCCGGAGGCCGAAGGCCGAAGCCAATACAGCTGACCGAGGGCCTTATTAATGACAGTTTTATTAATTGACGCCATTAAAAACATGTGTCTAACAGTGTTAATATGGATGACCTCCAAACAATACAGGATAGTCAATTAATAAATGGCGTTATTACACTCTCAGACGCGAAGTCATATGATAATATAGGGATCAACCATGGTTTTTCATGCATTAACGTTTGCCGGATCCCGAGGAAGCTGTTTGAACATGAGGCTGCCAGGCCGAATGTTCAAATATCTTCCGAGGGATCCGGCAAATGTTAATGCATTGAAATAACCATGGATGATCGTTGTGCTTGCATAACTTACGAATCCGACAGGAAATTTTGACGAAAACTCCCCAAAGCGCCATATAAATTCCATATAAACTTTTCAAATGCGACAGGCAAACCAAAATGGCGGCCAATTCAGAATGTTATTTATAATGACGTTGTCATGCAGTGACGTCATCAAAGAACCCTCAAACGCTACGTTCAGGGCGATAACGTTACGTCGTTCAACGTAACGTAAACAAAGCAAGGCCCGTCTTGTGATATCAAAAGCTCAAAATCCATGTTCAAACAGCACGCGAATTTCATGATTTGAACATGATTTTTAATGTTTGAGCACGGCTTTCGGTCCATTTGACAACGGCTTCAAACAGCCATGGGCATAGGTATTTATGCAAGAAATGGCGTTATTACACTCTCAGACGCGATGTCATATGATAAATTGCGTTAATACACTCAGACGCGACGTCATATGATAAATGACGTTATCACATGACGTCGTTGATAAGCCGTGGATAACGTCGTGTAATAAAAATCGTATGACCACACGTGTAACTAGAGCTGTCAGTGAAACTGACTAGGGCCCCGGCAGCGCTATCAGAGGAGTAGGAAAATTTGTGGACGGACAGACGGACAGACCGACAGACAGACGGACGGACAGAGTGATTACTATAGGGCACCCACACTTTCAGTGCGGGGCCCTAATAACACTTTGGCGGGATTAAGTTACGTCATGACGACGTCTGTTGCATCCCTAAACGTCCGACATCCCTAAGTGTCCGACAAAATTTTAATTTCTCGCAAAATTGTTGGAAACGGTGGAGAATGTTCAATTATGACATTTTAAGGGAAAATTTCGAAAAACATTTTTTTGGAAATATTCGAAATTTAACTTCAATTTTTTTCTTGTCGGACATTTCGGGGTGCCCGATGCATCCCTAAGTGTCCGCCATCCCTAAATGTCCGACAACATGAAAATTGACTAAGAAAGCATTTTTATTGTTAATATTTAATCAATGATAAATAAAAAGACAAATTTAACGTTAAACCTATGTTAAACCGGCCCCGATAGCTCAGTTGGTAGAGTGTCCGCACCGGGGAACGGGAGGTCTCGGGTTCGATCCCGGGCCGCGACATACCAAAGTCGTTAAAAATTGGTACCAGCTGCTCCTCGCTTGGCACTCAGATTTACGGGGTAGAGCTAGGACTGGTCGATCCAGTGTCAGGATAATGTGACTGGGTGTGGTATCATGTAATGTGTCTGGGACATGATACTTCAGTGAGGCAGCACTATAAACGTAAGCATTGAGCTCCCTGTCGCAACCAGACACCGTCGTGATATGACTGAAAAATTGTTGAAAGCGACGTTAAACCCGAATTCACACACACATAAACCTATGTTAAAAATGTTCACCTTTGGAAATAAGCATTGCAATATATGGATCCGAATATACCGTCATCCTTAGATGTCCGCCAGCATGACAAGATCTTATTTTCTCGGGAAGATGTCCGAAACGGTGGAGAATAATCAATTGTGACATTTTAAGTGAAAACTTCGCCTTTTTTCTCGAAAATATTCGAAATTTAACTTCATTTTTTTCTTCTTGTCGGACACTTAGGGATGACCCATGCATCCCTAAGTGTCCGCCATCCCTAAATGTCCGACAACATGAAAATTGACTAAGAAAGCGTTTTCTCTTGCAGGTACATTGGGATCCTTGACGGGGAATCCCACCCTACCTCGTGTAGGACAGCTACCGAGAAGTCATCAGCTGGGTGCCCAGAAAGCGTTTTTCTTCACCTTTTTCTTTATAAATCATTATCCATTATTAGCGGTAAGAACTATTTTCCAAGTTACTTGTCATGCTGGTGGACATCTAGAGATTGCGGACATATTCGGATCCATATATTGCAATGCTTATTTCCAAAGGTGAACATTTTTAACATAGGTTTAACGTTGAATTTGTCTTTTTATTTATCATTGATTGATTATTAACAATAAAAACGCTTTCTTAGTCAATTTTCATGTTGTCGGACATTTAGGGATGGCGGACACTTAGGGATGCATGGGTCATCCCTAAGTGTCCGACAAGAAGAAAAAAATGAAGTTAAATTTCGAATATTTTCGAGAAAAAAAGCGAAGAAGGTTACACTTAAAATGTCACAATTGATCATTCCCCACCGTTTCGGACATCTTCCCGAGAAACTAAGATTTTTTAATGCTGGCGGACATCTAAGGATGACGGTATATTCGGATCCATATATTGCAATGCTTATTTCCAAAGGTGAACATTTTTAACATAGGTTTAACGTTAAATTTGTCTTTTTATTTATCATTGATTGATTATTAACAATAAAAATGCTTTCTTAGTCAATGTTCATGTTGTCGGACATTTAGGGATGGCGGACACTTATGGATGCATGGGGCACCCCGAAATGTCCGACAAGAAAAAAATGAAGTTAAATTTCGAATATTTCCAAAAACAATTTTTTCGAAATTTTCACTTAAAACGTCATAATTGAACATTCCCCACCGTTTCCAACAATTTTGCGAGAAATTAAAATTTTGTCGGACACTTAGGGATGTCGGACGTTTAGGGATGCAACAGACGTCCATGTCAACAATGCATTTTTCGTAGAAAAATTGTCAAATTAAAAGTCGACAAAATCCAATTTAAAGTAGTCATATGATAAAGAGAATCTGACAGTCGTGGTCATTTCATATGAAATTTATGAAACTCGCCAAAGGCTCGTTTCATGACCACTCGTGTAAGATCCTCTTTTATTACACCCTCAGACGCGACGTCATATGATAAATAGAGTTTATTACTCAGCCGATTCTAAATATGGGATTTATAAACCGAGGGAGGTTGAACATCCGATAAAGGAACGAGTGCGCTTGCGCACGAGTTTCTTTATTGAATGTTCAACCTCCCGAGGTTTATAAATCCCATATTAAGAATGGGCTGAATCAATAAACTATATATTACATGCATTTGATAGAGCTGATGGATCATTTTGCATCTAATTCTGTTTACAGTTCACTGTTGACATCAGTTCACTGTTAACATACAGTCTATGCAAAAGGTAGTGGGCGCAGTGACACATAAGCTGACTGAAACAAAAACTGTATAGACGCCATCTTGAAAGCGGTTCCTATTGTAATTCATGAAGATGGAAGAAATTAAGTATTATAATGATAAAAGAATTAAAAATGCGAGAGAACGGTCACCAAACGTACCCCTCATTCTGTAGTTATGTCCAGATAATCTGTATTCCAACCTTGGATCCTACTCGAACGTCACGCATTCTGAACGTTTGTTGATATCTTCTCAGACGCCATTGAGATGACGTCATGATTAACGTCGACGTGTCTGAACTTTCCCGCGTTTGAATATAGCGATTTCATTGCAAAAGCAGTACCTTGTTTTTTGTGTCAAAAGTAGTTCCAGCCAGAAAGATTTATTTCCCCAGCTAAGAGGAAATATTTCTCCTTAGCCAAAAGGAAAATATCATGTTTTTGTCTGATAGAAATCATGGTATTTCTCTGTTATGCATGTAATATATAACGTTATTACACTCTCAGACGCGACGTCATATGATAAAATACAATAATACAATGGTAAATACAGTAAAACTTAGTTGGCTTGAACACCAATGGCTCGTTTATTATGGCTGAGTCGAGCATGTTTTGAGTCCCTAGGGAATTTCTCTAAGGTTGGAAATAGTGATGGAAAATTTAGGATATTTTCGTCTTTTAGCTTGCAAATGTATGATGTGTGCACTCATTAGAATCGCCTCAATGAGACCATTCTAATAAGTACACACAGCATACATTTATAGCATATAACATCGAAAAGAGGCCCCTAAATTATCCCGTTATGTCTCCTGGAAGTAGCCCTCAGTGACTCGAACTACCCCTGTGTCGAACAGATTTTCGTGGTCCCAAAGGAGTTCCAGCCAATGAAGGTCGACTGTAGTATAGATGATTTTCCACCCATTGCAAAAACACGCCTATACAAATACATTGTAAGCTTTACTGCCGAAAAAAAAGAAAATTTTAAGATGAAAAATTGTGATATTTTTCTTATTTCTGCTTAAAATATAGATTGTGGGTACTCGTTAGAACCGCCTCATCGAGGCGGTTCTAACGAATACCCACAATCTCTATTGAAGAGCAGAAATAACAAAAATAAAGGTTTCCCCTGTAAACCCCAGTGTTACTATATAAAAGTGGGGGTCAACAGGGTGAAAATTATATAGGCGTGTTTTCGTGATGGTCTCATCTGGATGTCCAACGTTTGAAGCAACGTCTCCAAAATGACCTTTACAGTGTTGACGGGGACGTTAAGCCTCAAATCCAACAAACAAACAAATAAGTGTAGTTCACACAATAAACATGCCGAATACATTATTTACATGGTAATGCCTACAAATCTAACTGATATGAGTTGTATATATAGCTGTAAAGTTATGTCACACTGAAATCCATTTCATTTAAACCAGACATATCTGTCCGAGCGAATGTGGCCGGGAGGGTGTTGGATCAGCCGTGACGTCACTGTAACCTCAAAGTCGGAAGTGCCGTTCACTGTGACGAGCTTCACTGTCGGAATTTCGACGCAGGCTCTTGAGAATAAATACACTGGGACGACCAGTTCTTGTATATTACTTGTGTACCGTCCGTTTAGGGCTTTGTACGTCTAAAAAAAGATATTATTCAAGGAGCAGATATAGCTTGGTCATATCAAACGCAACGTCTGCGAAATAAAAGGTCACATTTTCAGTCTTAATAAGTAAAATTTCAAATAACTAGTGATTATATTGTTATAACAGGGAACATACCAGGACATGGTACTTACCACATAGTCGATCAGCAAAGGTTCAGACAGTCTAGTGCATACGCGCAGTAAAATCTTCACTACGATAGCATATCTGTGTGGTATAGTGTACTCTTTCACATCTCCAGGTCATTTTTATGATGAAAATTTGAGATGTTTTTTTCTTATTTACACCCAAAACATATACTTTGGGTACTCGTTAGAACCGCGGCATTGTGCCATTATAACAATCTCAAACTGAACAGCAAGTACCTGTATTTGTGTTGCATCAGGTTAACTAGGCCATGTAATGAACACCCCTATAAACCTCCACTCTACATTGAGAAAAGTGGAGTTTACATGGGTATACATTATTTTCCTTTACTGTCCCATGACATAGATTGTTGGCACTTGTTAGAACAGCCTCAATAATGCGGTTCTAACGAGCACCAACAACCTATGTTTGGTATATGATAAGAAACATATCACAAATTTTCATCAGAAAAGTAAGCATGTTCTATAAAAGGGCTATCCTTTGGAAGCAAGGAATACAACACAGAAGTGAAAAATATGGAGTGTACATTTTTTGCTGGGCCAGACTAGCTAGTTTCGGCCAATTCGGCCTCATCACTGACCCTCAGATATTTTCAAAATTCCACAATGGAATCAATGATCCCAAAGGACAAGAAAATATAATCTACACTATGATGTAGGGCAGGGAGACGTTTTACCGCCGTCACACATTCCCACACACCAGCTGTTGTGAAGTTAAATATATTCTATAAAAGGGCTATCCTTTGGAAGCAAGGAATACACCACAGAAGTGAAAAATATGGAGTGTACATGTTTTCTGGGCCAGACTAGCTAGTTTTGGCCAATTAGGCCTCATCAGTGACCCTCAGATATTTTCAAAAGTCCACAATGGAATCAATGATTCCAAAGGACAAGAAAATGTAATCTACACTATGACGTAGGGCAGGGAGACGTTTTACCGCCGCCACACATTCTCACACACCAGCTGTGGTGAAGTTAAATACATGTATGTTCTATACAAGGGTTATCCTTTGGAAGCAAGGAATACACCACAGAAGTGAAAAAAATGGAGTGTACATGTTTTCTGGGCCAGACTAGCTAGTTTCGGCTAGTGTTTGTGATATGAAAGAATGCACTATGTCGCACGAGCGTTACCTCTATGGCTTGTGCATGTTGTATTATATTTCATATAGAGCCACATAATGTATTTGACCAACATGTTTGTTTGATTTGAGGTTTAACGCCCCACCCCCTCAACATTATATTGGCCATTTAGGAGACGTTGTTTCAAGTTTTGTCGGCATCCTACCAGACATTGAGATGAAAATGACATCCCAAGCACTGTCGCCGGATGAAACCTATAGGGTTTATATGCATGGACAGTCAGACTCACATCACTTTGCCTGAACAGGCTAAGACCCTCTAAGCGGTTTACCAGTATTCATGTGATGTCGGTTGCAGCTCTGCGTGGAAGCAGCCCTATCTATTTCTGTCTTTTGAGCAGAATGAAAAGTATCGTAATTTTTATCTGTTCAGTTGTAGTGGTACATGTAATCTTTTTATATATTTGTTTTCGTATTGTCATTACACACATGCGTAGTGTGTGAAATGAATGCTATGCAAATGTTTACCTTCATAGCATTCAGCATGTCAAACAAAGCGGAATAGATGTGCCATTTGTTGAATAAGAATTTGTTGTTCTTCAGGGAACGTTTGAATTGTACCAAGCCCCACCTGAAAAATAAGTGAAAATAGCATGATTACTTAGGCGTAAAAATAGCTGTGTTTCCGCTGACATGCTGAGAAAATTTTGGTCGGTGGGTAGGAGAAACATTTTTTATTATTTTATATTTTCTCCCGGAAAAAACAGGGTCGGGCTTGTATATTTTATGTGTTTTTGTTTTTGTTCATGTGTTTTGTTAATAAAATTGTCACGTTGATACTTGCACTGTGTACCATACTCAAAAAGGTCGGCTATGTATTTTAGAAGGTAATAAATGCCAAAAACTACCAAAATATACTTAAAATCCGAAAATTCTATTCGAAAATGCAAAGACGGAACTTGGTAGGGTCGGTAATTCGATGTTTTAATTTCTATTTTTTTCTTTTAGTGATAAAAATAGTAGAGTCGGGGGGGGGGGGGGGGGGGGGGGGGGAATTGGGTCTGAAGCAGGGTGGGTCGGTTTAGCGGAAACACGGCTATTTTAGGCCTTATTTGAGATAAATCAGCGCACAACAATACGGCTAAGGGCCCAATGCTCCTTCTTGTCGCAAGAGAAGTCTCTGGTTAGAATATATAGATGTGCAGGCTGATCTGATCTTCGCGGGGCACACATGTAAGTTGTAGAAAATGCTGTGCACCGGCTCAAATATATTCCAATGCATAAGTGGTGCGAAGGTTCTGTGTCGCTTTCAGCGCAGGGGCTTTCTACTGCAGGGCAAGACCTAGTTGTGCTTGCAGCAGGTGCTGGATGCGGGGAGGGGGGGGGGGTAGGTTTTTCTTCTATTCTATCCTTTCTTTCCTTTTTCTAATGCCTTATCTTGGGAGACGGCCGTCATGGACGGTCGCTTGAGGACTGGGACGTGACCCTCAGGCTGATGTTAGTGACTGTCGTGGGCGAGGGCGATTGGGGTAGGGGCAGGGCGATCTCATAAAGAAGTGGTAAACTGCGTCGAGGGACTAAGCCTATCCAGGAACAGTGAAGATGTGTGTTGTTCGAGTTTTACATCCCACCAATAACTAATCATCACACTTATCATGGTACAATGATGGTGCTTGTGTATTTCGGTAGCAAACAGAGATAGAACCGCCTCAATGAGGCGTGTCTAATGAGCACACGAATCTGTGTCAAGAGAGGAAATACACAATTATATTTATTCTTGAAGTGGCATTTACAGAGCTAATACCTTATACGGGCAGAGTGTGCTGCATTATTTTGCAAATAAATAAATAAATAAACAAAACGTATACCGATCTTGTAGATGCAGATTTATAGCGCCACATGGTTGCCATGACCACCAATCCTCAGGAAAATCGTCATTGACCTTAAAATAGTCGAAAATATATTGACTATCAAACTAATGCATACCAAACCAGCCGGGATATCGAAAGGCAGAAGCACACAGCACTTAGAGATTTAACCCATTCAATACCAGAAACCCCTAAACGGGTACCTTGGCAAACAGTGCAGGACCAGATCAGAATTCGCAGAACGCGGCGTCTGATCAGGGCCTCCACTGTTTGCTAAACGTTCAGGCATTTTCCAAATAAGTTTTGATGAAACCACAACCTGACACTCTAAATTTTGAAATTGACTCCTGCTATATATAAGGAGGAAGATTCCATTTGGTACAAAAAGGGTTAAACATCACAACACTGAACATACAACAACCTCTTTCTCACAAGTGCCTTTAGAAGCCTTCGTGTTGTAGTGGTTACGCTACTCGCCTTGTAAACCAGGGATCGCAGGATCGATCCCGGGCTTCTCCAGACTTTCGGATGAGTCTTTAAACCGAGGTCCTGTCTCCGTATGACCTTAGCTGTTGGTGGGACGTAAAACTCAAACAATCACTCACTCACACGTGCCGATAAATATGGGAGGTCTATCATCTTAGGACAGCATATCAGTTTAACACGACCTTGAAATGAATACCTCTGTAAACCCAGTATTATATGGAGAAACGTTTGATTTACAGGGATATACACCAATTTCGTAAAGATTGTGAGTACTCCTTAGAACCAACCGCCTCAATGAGACATTTCTAATGAGCAACCGCAAATCGGGTACTTGTTAGAACTGCCAAAATGAGACCTTCTCATGAAAAACTGAACTAGAAATGAACTATCAAAATTCATCTGAAAGATTGTGGTTCTAGAGAGATGCATTTCGCCATTGTCGCCCGAGGGTGTGTCATCGCGATGACAAGTCCATGAGACGAAGACCCTTCTAAACCCCTCTTTATACAGAGAAAAGTGGGGTTTACGGGGGTATATATTATCTGTCTTGATTTTGCTCAAAAACATAGATTGTGGATACTCGTTAGAACAATCTATGTTGGAAGCAGAAATAAGAAAGCTGGTACAAAATAGAAGTGAAGGCAATGATCAGGAATCGATACAATTAACCCACAGCTTCCATCAGAGACACCAAAGGGAAAGAAACACAAACATGAAACAACTAGATTATAATGGAAACAGCATTAGCGGAAAGTCAAAAGGACAGTTGTTTTCCTTAGACTTTCGGATGAGTCTTTAAACCGAGGCCCCGTCTCCGTATGACCTAAGCTGTTGGTGGGACGTAAAACCCAAACACTCACTCACTCACAGTTACTTTCCCACAAAATGGTCAATTGGCTATCCAAAGAAAAATAATATCCAAAGAAAAATAATATAAGCGACACACACGCAAAGACAAGCCATAATTAAAATAAAATTAAACCCGACAGAAGAACCGCCCTGGAATGGTCAGTGAAACGAAATCCACTGGGGGACTTAAATCGATTTTACGTGGCCACAATAGTCGCCCTTACTTCTGTCGCAATTTAGACAAATAAAATAACAAGTTTTACCTAATGTTTGTCATTTCTGACGTTATGTCGGACGCCATTATTTCGCATGGAAATATTTGATGCGGTCATGCACACAAGTCAGCACTCACAAGTGACGCTAATATATAAAGAGTTGTAAAATTTTATGACAAAATAACAGCACATCGGACAAATGTTTGACAAATTAATTGCATTTACTTTCCATCGATAGGCGGCAAGGAGAATGCAGACCGTGCCTATGCCCGATCCGTGTCAAATATATTTCTATGTTTGATTTGAGGGTAAACGTCCCCGTCAACACTGTACAGGTCATTCTGGAGACGTTGCTTCTAGCTTTGTGGGACTTTTGCCCGACAATGCGATGAAATGACATCTTAAGCCCTGTCGTACAATGAAACCAGTAGGGTTTATATGCATGGACTCGAAGCTTGGAACCTCTAACTGGTTTTCCAGTAGTCTTGTTCAGTCGGTTTCGGCTCTGCGTGGAAGCATTGTGCAGCCCAATCTATTTCTTCAAGCCCCGACAACTATAACATACTTAATGACCGAGAAACCGACTGACTAACCTTTTTAATAAATAGATTAAGATAAATAAATAAATAAATAAATGTAAATAGTTCAAATAGTTTACCTTGACGTATTGTCCATCATTACTTATATTCAGTTTCCAGTAGCCCCTGAAAAGAAAATGTTGCAGTGAGTCATCTTTAAAACAGCATTATTTATCAAACTGAAGAAAAATCTGTAAATAACGGTCATTCTTGTACAACCTCGAGCACCACGCCGCCATTCGTCACAACCTTTCAGAATCTTCGCACAGATTTACATAGACACAATGCGCATGTCCTGTTTTTCGAAGATTCACCTGTCTCATTACAAGCCTGGACAGGATAGATAGTACGCGATTCCTACAAAAAAGGGTAAAATGTTACGCATGTAATTTTATCCAATGTGCAAGAAACCCATTACGAAAAAACTCCTATACCAATACATTGTAACCTTTATCGCCGAAAAAAAATGAAAATTTTACGATGAAAAAATTGTGATATTTTTCATATTTCTGCTCAAAATATAGATTGTGGGTACTCGTTAGAACCGCCTCGATGAGGCAGTTCTAACGAATACCCACAATCTATATCTTAGAGCAGAAATAAGAAAAATAAGGTTTACCCCTACAAACCCCAGTTTTACTTTATAAAAGTGGGGTTCGAGGGGGTCAAAATTATATAGGCGTGTTTTCGTGATGGAAACTGTTTTGTGTCTGAAATTCTTTTAGCGATGTATTCCTGGCAATTGTAAACCGAAAAGGTCATTATTTGTCTTGATTTATAAAGCCCAAGCTCGTACATATTTTCTAAATAAGGAACACTGGAATTTCCCTTGGAAAACACATTAAATGGTAGATACCAAGAATCCCCTCCCCGTATGATGACGACATTGACTTAATGTCAATTTAATTGGATAAAGGATCCTTTTATTTCAAAAGAAAGAAAATGTTCTTACCTTCCAAACTGCATGAACCACACCTCGCCATTTTGAGGTGCAGGGTTTGTTCTCGTTGTGTTTTGTGCTAGAGCATCGAATGTGAACGCAAACTCAGCCGACCAAAATTTGTCTGTGAGAACAATGAAAAACTTAGTTGAATGGATAAAAGGCGAATGGATATACCTTAAGGGGAGGCGACTATTTCAAAAATATATCTCCCACATTAACAGGGTCTACTTTTAAGGAAAGAATTTGCTCCTGAGGGGCAAATTCTTTCCTTTAATTGTAGACTTTTTTTCTAAGTTCCTAAATATGTTTCTGTTGTAAAAAATGCTGGGAAAAAAGCAGATGTGAAGGCCGATTTCGACCTTTGTTGTCGCAAATGAAATATGCGATGTGGCTCAAATGACATATTTCTCATTCACTTGCGGAACATTAAGTTATAAAACATCATATGCCCACAAACTACGCAATATTCATAGCTTTTACCATTACGAGAACTTGCCTACACAAATACATTGTAACATTTATCGCCGAAAAAATGAGAATTTTTAGATGAAAAATTGTAATAGTTTTCTTATTTCTACTCAAAATATAGATTGTTGGTGCTCGTTAGAACCGCCTCATCGAGGCGGTTCTAACGAGTGCCCACAATCTATAGCTTAGAGCAGATATAAGAAAAATAAGGTTTACCCCTGTAAACCCAAGTTTTACTATATAAAAGTGGGGTTCAAGGGGATCAAAATTATGTAGGCATGTTTTCGTGATGATTGCCCAGGAAAAGTGAGGTAAACTGAAGGACTGCATCTGAAAATCGCCTTTTAATGTCGTCAGCTGCATCTTTTTGCAAATATATAAGCATATATGCAAACGGTTCGGACAATAAGGAGCAGTCTGAACTGGGTTCAAACTGATTGCAACATCCACCAGGCAACAATTAAGGTAGAGTCTATTGCCAGACGTTTGTCAATAGCACAAAGTCGGGAAATGTGCTATTGCCAGACGTCTGTCAATAGCACAAAGTCGGGAAATGTGCTATTTGCTATTGCCAGACGTCTGTCAATAGTACAAAGTCGGGAAATGTGCTATTGCCAGGGGTCTGTAATGTATCTGAAAATCTCTTGTTTATGTCGTCTGCTGCGTCTTCTTGTAAACATTTCACTCATATTTTTCAATATTTTTCACTACAGGCAAAGAGTTTGGACCCTGATTAAGACTGCTCCAAGAGGATCAATCTGATCTGGATCCACACATTTTGCAACAAAACCTTTTAAAGTAAGCAGCAGACAAAGCAGACGACAATTAGCAGACAAAGCAGACGACAATTGTTGCGATCAGCGTCGCCTTTGCTGCGCGCGCAATAAAAATAACAGGTTGAGCCTGTCACGAAATACGTACCTACGTCCAACGGCGTATTGACAGTTCCTGATGCATTGACAGCATGCGTCACGCCAGCTGACCACGTTTTTGTGAACGTCTCGTTTTCTTTCCAGCCTCCTTTGTCCCAGGGTGAACCAAAAAACATCAGATCAAATATCGTTCCCAAAACATTGGCTTGTATTTGCTTATAACTGCAAGAAATTTTCATCATATCTGTGCCACATACTGCATTAAAACAATTATTTTTTCTGAATAGTTTACTTATCATCACGAAAACACGCCTATCTAATTTTGACCCCCTTGAACCCCACTTTTATATAGTAAAACTGGGGTTTCCGGGAGTATACCTTATTTTTCTTATTTCTGCTCTAAAATATAGATTGTGGGTACTCGTTAGAACCGCCTCGATGAGGCGGTTCTAACAAGTGCCGACAATCTATATTATGAGCAGAAATTTGAGCAGAAATAAGAAAAATATCACAATTTTTCATCATAAAATTTCATTTTTTCAGCGGCAATGTATTTGTATAGGCGTGTTTGCGTAATGAAAATGATACAACAATAGGTTGTTGGTGCTTGTTATAACCATTGAGGCGGTTCTGACGTCTACCCACAACCTATGCCTTGGAGAAGGAAAAAAAATAATGTATACCCCCTGCAACCCAAAATTTTCTATCTTAAGAGGGGTTTACAAAGTCGTTTATTACGCGGATATTGTACGAGTACGTCACGTGACGAAACGTTTATTATATAAATGTTACATTCTTGAGAGGGTAATCACCCTGAGGAATAAGAATATCAGTATAGGCGCAGTCAATGTTGATATTCATATCATTACGATAACACATCCGTGCGCCATAGTGCATTTTTTCACATCTCCAAAATGGCTACTTTTCTAATGAAAATCTGTGATATTTTTCTTATTTATACTGCAAACATAGGTTATGGGTGCTCGTTAGAACCGCCTCATTGAGGCGGTTCTAACGAGTACCCACAACCTATGTCTTGGAGTAAAAATAAGAAAAATAATGTTTACCCGCGCAAACCCCAGTTTTCTATATACAAAGTGGGGTGTAAGGGTTTTTTTATTTCATGGACTTGTTCACGTGATATTTCGAATGGTGACTTTTTTCGTTATTATCGTCTCGGGAATGTAATGTATTATTTCACGCTCGTATTATGCAAAACAAAACTATTATTTAAAATTAGGGATTTTTAATGAAACATACAGGACAGCTCAAACGTACGAAACCCGTGAAGGCAATTTCTTTTACCCATTTCGCAAACACGCCTATACAAATACATTGCCACCTTTATCGCCGAAAAAAAAAGAAAATTTTAAGATGAAAAATTGTGATATTTTTCTTATTTCTGCTCAAAATATAGATTGTGGGCGCTCGTTAGGACCGCCTCATCGAGGCGGTTCTAACGAGTACCCACAATCTATATTTTTGAGCAGAAATAAGAAAAATAAGGTGTACCCCTGTTAACCCCAATTTTACTATATAAAAGTGGGGTTCAAGGGGGTAAAAATTATATAGGTGTGTTTTCGTGATGATTATCTGGCAGAACAGAAATTGAAACAATAAAATTAGAGTGGAAAAGAAAACAAGAAACAAGTTGCTTAAACGATATAATATGTCGTTTATTTCTTATTTTCTTTTCCACTCTGAAAAAGGAGAGTGCAATTTAAAACAATAAAATTAGAATGGAACAGTAAAAACGACATATTTCTTGGTTCTGTTCCACTCTGAAAAAATAGAGGGGAATTTAAAAAAAAAAGAATAGAATGAAACAGAAAACGAAAATAAGTCATTTAAACGACATATTTCTTGTTTTCCTTTCCCCTCTGAAAAAGTCGAGTGGAATGTAAAACAATGAAATTGGAATAGATGAGAAAACAAAAGTGTGTCGTTTAAACGACAATTTTTGTTTTTTTTCTTTTCCACTCTGAAAAGAAGAGTGGAATTTAAATCAATAAATATATCGTTTAAATGAAATGTTTCCACCATTTGGACCTCGTTACAATTCATCCAATGAGAGCTTCAAATTATGTTGAAAAAACGAGATCATTAACCAATGAGATGTCAAGATTATGTCGACTAAACGACATCTTAATTGTTTTAAATTCCAGTCTACTTTTTTCAGAGTGGAATAGAAAACAAGAGATATGTCGTTTAAACGACATATTTCTTGTTTTCTTTCCACTCTGATTTTATTTTTTTAATTTCTGTTCTGCTTTATACTAGGAAAAAAAGTCTCTTTTTTTCTAATTTTATTGTTTTAAATTCCACTCTACCTTTTCAGAGTGGAAAAGAAAACAAGAGATATGTCGTTTAAGCGACATATTTCTTGTTTTCTTTTCCACTCTGATTTTATTGTTTTAATTTCTGTGCTGCTTCATACTGGGAAAGAAATGTCTCTTCCTGGGTTCCGTATAGACACGTAAAGATAAAAGATAAAGATGAAGAAGCTTTATTTAACGTCGCATATTCGAAACAAATAACATAAGCTCTGTAGAGCTTTTATTGCGACAAACAAAGTATCCTCTAACAAATACTTACCTGCCTTCATTTATCTTCCTAGGACTACCCCTGATAATGCGAGCGTCAGCCAAGGGAGCTCCTAGTACCATTTTTCACGCCTTTCGTATGGCGCGGCCGGGGATCGAATCCGCGACCTCCAATTCTCGAAGCGGACGCTCTACCACTGAGCTAACGGGGCTTTTTGACGTCATGACGTTCTCAATTATCGGAAAACCATCACGATAACAAGTCCGGGAAACGAAGACCCACCCCCCCCCCCCCCCTAAACCCCACTTTATATAGAGAAAACTGGGGTTTACAAGGGTAAACATCATTTTTCGTATTTCTGCTCCAAAACATAGGTTGTGGGTGTTCGTTAGAACCGCCTAATTGAGCGGTTCTAACGAACACACACAACCTACGTTTGCTGTATAAATAAGAAAAAAATATCGGGGATTTTCACCAGAAAAGTACATGTAGCCATTTTGGAGATGTGAAAAACGCGCTGTCACACGGGTATGTCATCATGAAAACACGCCTGTATAACTTTGACCCCCTTGAACCCCACTTTCATACAGTAAAATTGGGGTTTCCGGGGGTATACCATATTTTTCTTATTTCTGCACTAAAATGTAGATTGTGGGTACTCGTTAGAACCGCCTCGATGAGGCGGTTCTAACGAGTGCCCACAATCAATATTTGGAGCAGCAATAAGAAAAATATCACAATTTTTCATCATCAAATTTTTATTTTTTCGGCGATAAAGGCGGCAATGTATTTGTATAGGCGTGTTTTCGTAATGGTTATCGTAATGGTCGGCTTTCTACATAAGCGACATCTGCTGGTGAAATTGAGAAGTTCAAACGTCTCTAACTAATAAAACCATAAATGTGGGTATGACACTATGACAAAGGACAGGGGGGATTTTAATGGCCATCAAACATTCCATTCAGCATCGTTCTGAGAATACGATGGAGTGCTTAAGGTGTGAATCATTTGTGTTTTCATGACAGGGGTTTTTTCATTTCACTATACAGTAGAACTTCGATGGCTCGAACACCGATGGCTCGTTTACCATGGATGCGTCGAACCCATTATTGAGCCCCTAGCGAAATCCTCTACATAAGAACTTCTTATGATATGACTATGATAGTGGGGGATAATTAAGGAGATTTTAGTCTTTTATCTTGCAAATGTATGCTGTGTGTACTCATTAGAATCGACTCGATGACGCGATTCTAATGAGTACACACAGCAAACATATTCATTATAGAACACCGAAAAGATGTCAAAAAGTATCTCGTTATGCCTCCTGATAGCAACCTCAGTGGCTCGAACTACCCCTGTCTCGAACATATTTTCGATGTCCCAAAGGTGTTCGAGCCATTGAAGTTCGACTGTACTTCTACAAAAGTCTTGAAATACTCTGCCTTTTCGTCTTTCCACGTATATGTATTTGCTGCCATGACTTAATGCTTGAACACGTTGCTAGCTTGCTAGACTGAAAATGGTAAAGAATTTGAATTTACTCACTTAAACATCGTTCCGTCAACATCCATCAAAATCTGCAATGGAAATACTGTAATAAAGTCTCAATTATTTTAGCCTTCCCTATGTCCAGGCAAGTGCATCCCCCACCTCGCCCCACTCCCACCGGGAACCCTTCGAGCATCTGTGACTCAGTTTCAGTTTGCTTATATTAAACTCCACTGTATATAGAGAAAACTGGTGCTTACATGGTGTGCGTGCAATTCTTCTACTTTTTGCTCCAAAGTATAGATTGTGCCACCCCCACCCCCCCCCCCCCCCCCCGACCCCGAAGAGAATCCACAATCTAAGTCTTAGAGCAGAAATAAGTAAAACAAAAGTGTAAACCCCGTTTTACTATATAAAAGTGGGGTTTAAGGGGGCGAAAATTATACAGGCATGTTTCGGTGACGATTTGGCTGGACGTAGGAAGTCGTCCATGAAGCTCTCTGACGGTCACTTTTCACATGGTCGCGAGCAGCAATGGCTCTGGAATATGTGTATTTTCCTGTCATAAAAGGTTGCCGCCAATGTATGTTGGCCTCAAACCATGAAAAGAACACCTTGTTTATACAGCAAGATCTGACGAGCACAAACAGCTTTTTGTGACGAATTAGAACAATATGTCCATGTGAAAGACTTGCGCCCAACATGGTGTCAGAAATGACAAGTATTAGACAAAATTGTAACATCTTTCTTATTTCTCCTTTCGACATAGATTGTGGGTACTCGTTAGAATCGCCTCATTGTTCGACAGAGATTGTGGGTGTTCGTTAGAAGGTTCTAACGAGTGCCCACACTCTACGTTTTTGAGATAAAATAAGGCAGATAGCGTATACCCCCATACACCCCACTTTTCTCCATAAGTGTTGCTTCCAATTTTGTCAGACTTTTACCCAACATCGATATGGAATTACATCTCAAGCTCTGTCGCCCAATGAAACCAACAAGATTTATTTTCATGGTCGGCCCGACTTGCACCACTTTGCCTCGACAGGCTTAGACCTTCTAAGTGGTTTACTGGAGGCCGCGTGTGGTCGGCTTGTGCTGGTTGGTTGGGGCAAGGTGACGTATCTTGCGTCACTGGGGCATCCAACTGACATTAGCCACAACCAATCATATGCTTCTTCTCCCTGCCTTGAAATTGTCAATAAAAATAATTTTGAGGCGTACCACCTCCCTTGTAAGCTCGGACATGTGAGTGATTGAGCGTATTTATGAGGTAAGTGAGTGAGCGCTTTATGTCTCACCAACTGTACGGTTATACGCAGATAAGGACCTCACTCATAAAGAAAGACGGGGAAATCCAAGATTTTTATATCCCAATTTTTTTTTACTCCGACTGGAGCTACGGTTTTCTCCGTGTTTGTCTGCACGATGTTTGATCAAGTCCTTAATGACTATATAAACTACATACATGTATAATTAACCGGCCCCGATAGCTCAGTTGGTAGAGTGTCCGCTCCGGGGAACGGGAGGTCGGAGGGTTCGATCCCGGGCCGCGACATACCAAAGTCGTTAAGAATGGTACTAGCTGCTCCTCGCTTGGCACTCAGATTTACGGGGTAGAGCTAGGACTGGTCGACCCAGTATCAGGATAATGTGACTGGGTGTGGTATCATGTAATGTGTCTGGGACATGATACTTCAGTGAGGCAGCACTATAAAAGTGAGCATTGAGCTCCCTGTCGCAACCAGACACCGTCGTGATATGACTGAAAAATTGTTGAAAGCGACGCTAAACCCGAATTCACACACACACACACATGTATAATAATGACATCCGAAAACAATATTGTAGCTGGGGTTAAGTGTGCGGTGGTTTCTGCGGGAGTCTTCCCTGTTCTTCACCATAGCGCAGAATATATTTATTTTCTTATTTATCGACTTGAATATAATGCAATAAGCCTAACGGCATGAGAAGGGTTGCATCATGGACAGACTCCATAAAACCGATTCAGCACCCCCCCCCCCCCTCGGGGTTTGAAGAAACAGATTTGGCTGCATGGTGCTTCCGTGCAGAGCTGAAACTGACCACACTGGCACGAGTACTGGTAAACAGCTTAAAAATACTAAGCCTGCCCAGGCAAAGTGGTGCGAGTCAGACCTCCACTGCATACACGCCTTTTGGTTTCAATGGGCGACAGGGCTTGAGACGTCATCTCAGTGTCGGGTAAAGTCCCACAAAATTGGAAGCAACGTCTCGAAAATGACCTACATAGTGTTGACGGGGAAGTACAACCTCAATTAAAAAAAAAGACTCCATAAAACCAAGTTTTGCATTCAAGTATTGTATGATTTCTTGTTTCTAAAGGGACCCTGTAACAGCGTTTTGAAATATGTCGTGGAGCTACATTGTGACCAATGTTTGTCCGCACAAATCGAGATCGAGTGTGATCCTTCAATGAAACACGTTTTATAGTGTATAAAACATTTTTTCATGGTTTATGTAGTGAAATAGTAACTAAACCATCATATTTCCTATTGTCTCCATTAATCAAGCAGACCGGCCCCGATAGCTCAGTTGGTAGAGTGTCCGCTCCGGGGAACGGGAGGTCTCGGGTTCGATCCCGGGCCGCGACATACCAAAGTCGTTAAAAATGGTACTAGCTGCTCCTAGAGCTAGGACTGGTCGATCCAGTGTCAAGATAATGTGACTGGGTGTGGTATCATGTAATGTGTCTGGGACATGATACTTCAGTGAGGCAGCGCTATAAACGTGAGCATTAAGCTCCTTGTCGCAACCAGACACCGTCGTGATATGACTGAAAAATTGTTGAAAGCGACATTAAACCCGAATTCACACACATTCACACACACTCAATCAAGCAGAAGAAGTGATTTTGACGAAACGCGGGAAACTTGTGGGCCGCCTACATCAAAGTGTAATTGAAACTTACCTGCTAATCTTCGTGAAAATTTCCGTCACAATTACGACTTCATCCGAAGTTAAATACTTAGCTAAGTAAATGAAATAGGCGGCTTTCGAATGCACTTTTTAAGGAAATACTTTACTAAGATAAGAATTCCTCCTTAAATCGTTACGTCGACCTTAACTTAGTAACGATTGTAATCCTGGGCCCAGAAGTTTCGGTACAGCGCCTTTCGCACGCTTTCTACAAGCGGACGAAATGGTCATACACGCCAAAGCTATGCTTGTGTTACAGTTGAATTCACACAATCGGGTGACTTGGTTTACCTTTTTGTTAATGGAATATTGCTAAGGCAGGTACAAACGATAGCTCCGCTTAGTCAATCTTATCTGCAACTACTATACAATTGAATATATTAAAATATTTCAATGTAGTTTTCAGCCCTGTTGATACATACAGTCTCATTAGGATCTACGCTCTTTGCCACCGTTCTAACGTTTTGACTAACTTTATGATGGACAAAAATGGACATGTCTAAATGCTAAGATTGAGGAGTACATGTACAGGGACAAAAGAGTGAAGAGTTAAAAAAAAGATAACTTACCTCAATTCCATTGTCTTTCCACACTGAAAAATGAATAGAATATAAATATGAAATGTATTCTTTGAAACCTCTCTGTTCGTTTCATGTAACAGACACGACTTACGACGGCCCATTAGGTAACACAACCGTGCCACATAGTGCATTTTTTCAAATCTCCAAAACGGCTACTTTTCTGATGAAAATCCATTACATTTTTATTTAAACTGGAAACATACGTTGTGGGTGCTCGTTAGAACCGTTTCAATGATGCGGTTGTAACGAGTACCCACAACCTATGTATTGGAGCAGAAATCAGTAAATATAGTGTATACCCTCATAAACCCCAGTATTCTCTATATGGAGTGGGGTTTAGGGGCTGTTCAGTTTACGGGCTTGTTAACATTATGCCATGAACACGCGACATTTTCTACAGAAATGTGGGCTTTACAATGATACATATGACTCCCTTTAATTTTACTAAAAATTTATGACTGTGAAAAGTATTAATGCAGCGGTTCTAACAAGCATAGAAATCCATGTTTGAAACGAAACCTTTAGAAATGAAAGCACTGACAGTACAGCTGGGTCGATTGCCTCTGACTGTAGGCTTGAAATACTGAACGGGGACAGACTGTTTCGTTTAACCCTTAAATTCCTGCAGAGTAAGCGAACAATGTAGACCCTGATCAGACGACGCGTTCCGCGGCGTCTGATCTGGGTCTACATTGGTTGCCAGTTCCAGTACAGATTCTATAGATAATCCTCACACGCAAACTCTGACCGCACAGTGATAGGAATATCCCAACTATTTTCCACAAATAACCATTACCTGGACTTCCTACAAATCAGAGATGGTCCCGTGGTCATCAGCACTGAAGAGCTAATTGTGCATAATAAATTTGGGTAGATTGACAAATAATAAATTTGGGTCGATTGACAAACAATCGACCCAAAATATTACACATTTTATCAGAAACATTTTGATTTTGGATGTATGAACTGTATTACACGGATATGTTCTTCTAATGACTAATCAAGCCTAATCAATTGGCCATATAACCCCCGCCCATCGGAACTTGAAGAAATAGATGGGCTGCATGATGCTTCCACACAGAGCTGAAACTGACCGCACACGAGCACTGGTAACCCGCTTAGAGGATCTAAGTTTGCCCAGGCAAAGCGGTGTGAGTCAGACCGTCCATGCTTATAAACCCTATTGGTTTCATTGGGCGACAGGGCTTGAGATGTCATTCCATCCCAATGTCGGGTAAAAGTCCCACTATATTGGAAGCAACGTCTCAAAAATGACCTATACTGTGTCGACGGGGACGTTAAACCTTAAATCAAACAAACAAACAAACAAACAAACAACTGGCCATTACCTTTATCTTAATATCCAAACATCCCGCAAAAAAATTCATGTGAAGTAAACACTGCCAAATACGAGGAATACACTAAAATTCGGATATTAACCCATTTAATACCAGAAACCCCAAAACAGGGAACCCTGGCAAACAGTGCAGGCCCAGATCAGACGCCGCAGAATACGTCATACGGAACATGTTTGTAAAATTGAAAAATAAATAAGTAATTTTTCCATTTAAGCGCCTGCTTTTTCCAACAAGAGATTCTGTACAGGTAAGCCTAGGTCAGCGCACAGTAAAAGGCTTAATCTTTTGCGCCAAAGGCATAAATGTCAATAATAGTTGCGGATGGCGTCTGATCAGGGCCTCCACTGTTTACAAAAAGTTCAGCCATTTTCCAAATAAATTTTCAAGAGAAACACAACCCGTCACCCTTAAAATTTAAAATGGACTCCTGCTATATATAAGGAGGCAGATTCCATTTAGTACAGAAAGGGTTAAGACAAGCGAAAAATTAACCCTTGTCCTGCTGAATATTCATATATGCCACACCCACTACCGATTATCATCCAATCAGATTACCTGTAGCAAATTATTACATCAAATTCACAATCTGAATGACAAACAATGTAGATCCTGATCAGATGGCTTCTTCAGAAGCCATCTGATCTGGATCTACATTGTTTCAAAGAAAAGGCATATCCGGGCTCAGCAGAACACGGGTTAAGACTAATTCTGCTTTAAAGGTTTCATCTGTTCTTGTGTGTTTCTTTCGCCCAGTATCCTGTTGTAAGAGACCATCTTTGGGGCTGTTCAATCGAGATCTTAAAGATCACTTTTGAACAGCCCCAAAATATGAGGAAAATATCATTTTAATAGCCATCGGACACTTTCATTTCACACGCATGTTTTTGAGTACATGTCCCATAAACATAGGGTGAACTACAGACCCACTTAACGAGTACATTGGGAACCGTGGGGTTGAGGAGAGCATACATCATCTTATTACTTCATGCTAAACATAAAGATCTGTTACTCGTTAGAACTGCCTCGGTGAGGCGGTTCTTACGAGGACTAAGAATCTTTATATCCAGATTAAGTAAGGGAAATACATAAAACATGTTGAATAATATGCGTCCTTTCTGGGTCCACCCTATGTTGCTTTGTTTGATAAGGGTGCAAGGATCATAAATAAAAAAAAAAAAACAAGATTCATTACCATACCTTGAGCATCGCTAACATTGACGGTGCCCCACAAATCCTCATCCTGGACATACGCCCCAACGTACAATTTGTCATCGTCCCAGCGAACTTTAACCTTAGTTTCAAAACGAGGCCTCGGGTACCAGTTTGCCCTCATATCTGAAAGAAAGATGCATTTAACGCTTCTCCTGCTGAACAAGACAACCCTACCTTTGCAAACAGTGTAGAACCAGATCAGATAGTTTTCGAAGAAGCCATCTGATCTTGATGTACACTGTTATTCAGAATCCATCTGATCAGAATCTACACTGTTTGACATTCAGATTGTTATATTGAATATGTTATTGAGCCAGCACATGACAAAACCTACAATAAGACATGTGCGACAAACGAAGACTCAGATCAGCCTGCGCATCCGCGCAATCTGATCAGAGTCTTCGTTGTGCGCTCTATGGATAGCTAAGGACCCAATGCTCCTTCATACAGCAAGAGAAGTCACTGGTTATACTATATGGATGCGCAGGCTGATCTGAGTCTTCGATGGGCGCATGTCTTATTGTAGGTTTTGTCGTGCGCTGGCTCAATTTTAGTAATTTGATTGGTTGATAGTCAGGAATAGGTGTGGCAAAATTAACTATTCAGCAGGTCAAGGGTAAGTGAAACAGTTTGTGTAGTGTAGTTCAACAGCCCGTAAGAACACCTGACATGTGTGAGAAACCCATAATTCTGTTAAAGTGCACGCGGGACCATTTCTGGCTATGTACAAGGCGGTGGTGTGGGGCAAACAAGTGTCAGTAAATCTGTGCAGGTTAAACCCTTTAAAAACAATTTGTACATAGTTTAAGAAAGAATTGCCAGACCAGACTTGAATATATTCAATGAAAGGGCCCTAATGTGGCGATACTCCGTGGTCCCAAAGTCTGATGCCCAAGTCGAAGAAGGAGAACTAGCAGATTTCAGTTCTGCATAATGACACCATATGCCCCAGGGGATGTCCTTTACTGTTTGCTGTTTTCGGGTGAGAGAACATGCAAGCAGAGATGTCCACTTAGTTGAGAGGGATGCGGTAAACCATCACAACTTTGACATCTTGTTGTCAATGTTGGTGAATTTGCCAGCCAAGGTTTTGTATCACTCGGGAGTACTGTTGGTTATGTGGTAGTCACCTCTGATGAACCGTGTTGACCGCCATTTTGCTGGATAAATGTATTTGGGTCCCAAACTGACGTGGGAAAATCGAGGATAAGTCTAAACATGGTCTTATAACATCATGCTTTAACATCTTCTGGCTAGCTGGTAATGTTACTTTCAAAGAAACGCCCGTGTTTTAGATATCGTGATACAAAGGGCTGTCAGTATCCCAGGGGTGAGCCCCAGAGCTGACTTTCTGTGGCAGATACATGTGCAGTAAAATTCCGCTATTAAGACCACCTAAATTTATGACTATTTCTGCTTTCAAAAACGTATTTAGAAGGCTGCAGATTTTTTTTCTTTCTGTTTTCTGCAAACAGTGTCCTCTGGTCAGACACCACCTTTGGGACTGTTCAAAAGTGGTCTTTAAGACCACTTTTGAACAGTCCCAAAGATGGTCTTTATATAGAATTTTACTGTACATGCGGAACAACAGAGGACCGAGCATTGCAACTTGAGGGACATAGGATACAATTGGGGCAATAGTGGAAAACTGGCCTTTGTTCAGCTCTGGAACTACAGTAGGAGGCTGCTTTGCATTTTATAGTGTCCGAGCTTGAAAGTGCTCTTGGCATTCAAGTGGAACTTTGTCAAACACCTTACTAAAGTCGAGGAGGACGATATCTCTATGTTGGCCTTCATCTATTCTTGCTGCAAGAGGTGGGGTGGGTTCAGAATTAGCTTAGTTTCAGATGACTGCATGGTTTTGGTCAGACGGACGAGATTCTAATGACCTCAGTTTTGGAACACATAGAAAATACTGCCAAACTGTAACGAAACTAATGTTTACCCTTGCAAAGACCAGACTTTTTTTCTATTTAAAATTGGGTCTACAATGTCCTTCATGTCAGAGATTTGTTAACGTGTTAAGGAGTGAAAATCCGTGACAATCCCGTTGTGCTAAAATCTCGTGCCATGAATAGCATTGTGTCCCTCATGTTTGCTGTTTGGGTACTCATTGAATACATGCGTTTCCTACACGAGGCGGTGAAAACGAGCAAACACAATCTATATTTGGAGCCTAAATAAGAACAAAGTTACAAAACATTAGAAAAATTCCATCTTAACATGGATTATTGGTACTCATCTACAATCTATGTTTCGAACCAGGGCCCCAGGTTATGTTTCGAACCAGGGCCCCAGGTTATAAAACTTTTTTTCATGCTAAACTTACTTGAATATGAAATTTGTTCTACTCATTAATTTTAAAATGCCAATAAATGTTGCCATTTTAAAATTTATGAGCAGGTCAAACAACATTCTTTGTTGATTTGAGGAGGAAGATGCCTGATTATTCGTATGTTGATATCTGTGAGCATTACACATTTCATGCTCAGTTAAGTTGAGCATGAAAAAAAGTTTTAAAACCTTGGGGCCAGAATTAGACTTTAGAAGCATCTGTGGTGTAGTGGTTACGCTACTCGCCTTGTAAACCAGGGGTCACAGGATCGATCCCGGGCTTCTCCAGACTTTTGGATGAGTCTTTAAACAGAGGTCCCGTCTCCGTATGACCTTTGCTGTTGGTGGGACGTAAAACTAAAAATATTCACTCACTCGCCAGAATTAGGAAGGTACTTCCGATTTGCATAAGAATGAAAAAAAAAAACAGACAAATAGTCATGTTCCTTGTTTTTGTTCTTACATAAAACTTATTGGTTCGAACGAGTACCAACAATCAATTTTAGGAGCGAAATAACAAAATACCACAAGTTCATTAGTATCAATAGCATTATCATAAACCATGTTCCCATTTGTGTGTGTGTTATCCTAATTGTGTCTGATCTCGGTCCCCGCCCATCGGGGCTTGCAGAAATAGATGGGCTGCATGATGCTTCCACGCTGAGCTGAAATCCGACCGCACTCGAGTACTGGTAAACCGCTTAGAGAATATAAGCCAGCCCAGGCAAAGTGGTGTGAGTCAGACCGTCCATGCTTATAAACCCTATTGGTTTCATTGGGCAACAGGGCTTGAGATGTCATTTCACCTCAATGTTGGGCAAAAGTCCCACAAAATTCGAAGTGACCTATACAGTGCTGATGGGGACGTTAACCCTCAAATCAAACAAACTTACCGACGAATGAAGATGTCCAGGGGACCTCTGTCCATGCTTCCTCATTCAGCTGTCCGTCTATGGTGATCGTCTTTCCATTCAGGTGATAGGCAATATAGTTCCGTGGTAACTTCAATGTGTGACAGCTCTCAGACGTTGGTAGGCATATATCCTTTCTATAGTTGTTTAAAGCTCTATTGAAATAATAAGAGAACGAATGTACAGTAAAATGTCTATATTAAGGCCACCTTTGGGACTGTTCAAAAGTGGTCTTAAAGACCACTTTTGAACAGTCCCTAAGGTGGTCAATGACCAGAGAACACTGCGGGCACAAAACCCAAAGAAAGTCTAAGTGCAGCCTTGAAAACATGCTTTTTAAAGGATATTAGTCTTAATTTAAGGTGGTCTTAATAGCGGAGTTTTTCTGTAAATGTTTCTCTACCCGAGGGATAACCGTGCCGATGGAAACCCGGCCCCGAGGTTACACAACTTTTTTCATGCTCATCTCCCTTGAGCATGAAAATAGTTTGCCTAACCGTATTTTACCGTGATGAATCGTATTGGTTTTGAAAAAAGCGAATGAACTTTTGGAAGCATGACATGATGTTATATCTAATACCGTCTTGTAACAAGTAGTGTTATAACAAGTCCGCATTGTACGTCATAGAAACACATAGTTTCCTGATGAAATGTCGTTCTGCGTGACTTTTTCCGAAACACGGAAAGAACCATGAAGACCAATCAAAACTAAGGTGTATGCTTAAGTATATAAAACCCAATTTTCATTAGTCGAACTTCAATCACTCGAACACCTCTGGAACCAAGAAAATTTGTTTGACACTGGAGATTAAGTAAGGATTCATCATACAACCAGGTCCTCAAACATAGCAAGGGTGTTTTTTTATTTTTTTTATTTTTGAATAGAGGAACTACGTGTGTACTCGATAGAATCGACATGTTGCTGGGTGTACCGGGCATTTGAGTACCGGTAAAGTGCTTAGATGGTCTAAGCCTGCCCAGGCAAAGTGGTGGGAGTCGGTCCGCCCGCATATATACCATAGCGGTTAATTCGGGTGGTAGGGATTGAAATGTCATTTCAACTCAGTGTTGAGTAAAACTCCCACAAATCCCATGAAATTGTAAGCAACGCCTCAAAAACGACATAAATATTGTTAACGCGAACGTAAAACCTCACAAACAAACAAACAAACAAACAACATACTAAAGGTGTTTTAGCGAAATGAAATATTTGGATTGCTGGTACTCGTTAGAACTACCTCAACGAGGTGGCTCTGATGTGCATACACAATCTATAGTTGAAGCAGGGATGAGGGAAATGGAGGGGAGAAAACAAAAACAAAACATCGGGAAAATGTCTCTTTTGAAGCCACGAAATTATTCACTTTATTACATGAGTGTCTTATTATAATATATTGTTCATGATTCAAACAGATTCTGTGTACTTGTTCCGTTTAGAGGATCTAAGCCTGTCCAGGAACCGCGGTGCGAGGCGGACCGTCCATGCTAATAAACCCTATTGGTTTTATTGGGCGACAGGGCTTGAGATGTCATTTCATCTCAATGTCGGGTAAAAGTCCCACAAATTGGAAACAATGTCTCCAAAATGACCTTTACAGTGTTGACGGGGACGTTAAACCTCAAATCAAACAAAATCTGTGTACTTGTTAAAAACGCCTGAATTATTGAGTACATTACGAAAACATGCCTAACTTTACATCCGAAAAAGCGATTTTTAGATGAAAAAAAATGTGATATTTTTCTTATTTCTGCTCAAATTATAGATTGTGGTTACTCGTTAGAACCGCCTCATCGAGGCGGTTTTAACTTTTACCCATTTTTCTTATTTCTGCTCAAAATATAGATTGTGGGTACTCGTTAGAACCGCCTCATCGAGGCGGTTCTAACGAATACCCACAATCTATATTTTAGAGCAGAAAAAAAGAAAAATAATGTTTAACCCTGTAAACCACAGTTTTTCTGTATAAAAGTGGGGTTCGAGGGGGTCAAAATTATATAGGCGTGTTTACGTGATGCCTACGAAACACCCACAATCGTTTCG
Organism: Lucinisca nassula; assembly: GCA_963580285.1. Classification (NCBI taxonomy): domain Eukaryota; kingdom Metazoa; phylum Mollusca; class Bivalvia; order Lucinida; family Lucinidae; genus Lucinisca; species Lucinisca nassula. The sequence goes on from OY757012.1 coordinate 3,716,686, forward strand.
TTTGAACAAACTGTGTTGAAGAGACCTTTTCTCTACAAAATTTAAGATTGACTGACTACGTGATAGACATTATGCAAACATGCCTATTCAGATATATTGGAATTTTTCCAAATAAAAAAAAAAAAAAAAAAACATCAGAGATAAAAATAAATGTGACATTTTGCCTATTTCTTCTCAAAACCATAGATTGTAGACACTCGTTAGAAACGCCTCGGCGAGAAGGTTCCAACGAGTATGTACGATCTGTGTTTTAAGCATATGCACTAGTCATTTGTAATCACTGCCCCCATCCCCCACTTACGGGGATAGGCGGGGGATAGCGGGGCTAATGTGCGGGGTAGTTACCCTCTGTGTTACCCCGCAGTGCCGGGTTAAAGCGGAGTTTTTGATGTTATGCAAATATACCCCCAGTGGAATGAACTATTATAAACAGCGGGGCTGTGACCTTCTCGAGGTCCCCCCGCAGTGCAGGGCTTCTAGCAGGGCTGTGAAAAGTGTTCCCGCTATCCCCGTAGGTGGGGGGCAGTGGTTACAAATAACTGGTGCATAAATAAGACACGATTGTATACCCCTATAAATCCCAGTTTTACGACATGAAAGTGGTGTTTGAGGGGTTCCGAATTGCATATATACAGTCGCGGTATGAATACATCTACGTTTCTCACCTAAAAAAGTATTTCCTCTCTTGTCTTTTCAGTGAAAATGGTGATTTATGACAGTATTTTGTTAACGCTCTACCTAAATAACAGGATTTTCCCCTTCCATGCGACACATAACCAATTAATACACCCAGTAGAAAAAGCCCTAAGGTAACACCGCCAAATATTATTAAATATTTCCTAGCTTTCCGATCTGCCAAGAACTGTGGAGGCATTGCGGCATCACTAACAACAACGTTAGATACAGTTGTCTCGGGATACCTCCAGTTAAGATAGTAGTGTTCATTTGAAACCTCAGAAAATTATGCATAATTAAGGAGAGTCGTCTCATGTAAAAATGTATTGTATAGTTTTTTGTTGTTGTTTTTTATCGCCCAACGAAGACTCAGATCAGTCTGCGCAGGCTGATCTGAGTCTTCGCCGAGCGATATATGAAAAGCAACTGACCGATTGTTTCGTCTGTTTGTTTGCATTGAGGTGTAACGTCCCCGTCAACACTATTTAGGTTATTTTAGAGACGTTGTTTCCAAGCCTGTGGTACATGTACAATCCAACCTCTGTTAAGCAAGCACCTAATGAATAACCAAAATTTGCTTGCTTAACAGGCCCTTGCTTAATACAGGTGAAATTGAAGGTATTTGCCTTTTTTGGGAACCAAATGCTTGCTTGCTTAAGACAGGTTGCTTGCTTAATAGAGGTGGCCACTAAGCCAGGTTTGCCTGTACTTTTACCCGACAATAAGATGAAATGGCACCTCAAGCACTGCCGTCTTATGAAACCAATAGGGTTTATATGTATGGACGTTCCGACTCGCACCACTTTACCTGGACAGGCTTAGACCTTCTAGGCTGTTAACTGTACCAGCAGTCCAGTACTCCTGTGCGGTAGGTCTCAGCTCTGCGTGGAAACACCTTGCAGTCCAATCCATTTTCCCGATAGGCGGGGGCAGATAGATTATTCAGAAATTGTTGACTTTCAGGATGTCAGTTTGATTATTTACTTTGTGCCAAATTTCCACGATTGTCTCCTTTCCACTGAATAAAGAAAGGCAATTGTCAAATGTGCTCCTTACCAACGCAGATCATATCATATCCCATTCGATTCTCTGT
>OY757012.1:3718476-3839065 GCA_963580285.1 Lucinisca nassula
TTTGGCCGGGTTGGGGAAAACCTACCCACCATCCCAAGCCGGCCACATACTACTTTTCCGCACCCATTTTCAAGGAAACACGAGTTTTCCTGGAGTAGCCAGCCAGTGGGTCTGCTAAAGCCCTTGCAGCCACTCATGTCCCACGTACTCGCTAGCTCCCGCACTCCGCCGTTACTCTAGCAGTACCAGCAGGAACTCGTGTTCCACTGATTCCAATACAACGCGGTAATGGGCATTTTTCATCAATGTTCTTGTCTCCAGTTTGCAGTAACCAGAGTTTTGCCAATGTACTCACCCACACTGCTTGATAGGACATCTATCTACGCCCATTTCGCGCTATGTCGCCAACACCCACCCGCACCTAACCGTTTGGCCGGGTCCAGGAAAACCTACCCACCCCAAGCCTCACGCACACTCCTTTTCCGCACCCATTTTCCAGGAAACACGAGTTTTGCCGGAGTAGCCAGCTAGTGGGTCTGCTAAAGCCCCTTCAGCCACACATGCCCCATGTACTCACTAGCTCCCGCACTCCGCCGTTTCGCTAGCAGAACCAGCAGGAACTCGTGTTCCACAGATTCCGAAACAACGTGGCAATGGGCAATGTTCACCAATTTTCTTGTCAGAAGATTTCAGTAACCAGAGTTTAGCGAGTATACTCACCCATACTGCTGGATAGAACATCTATCCATGTCCGAGTCGCGCTACGTCGCCAACTCCCGCACCTCACCGTTTGGTCGGGTTCGGGAAGACCTACCTACCACCCCAAGCCGGCAACATACTACTTTTAAGAACCCATTTTCAAGGAAACACGAATTTTTCCGGAGTAGCCAGCTAGTTGGTCTGCTAAAGCCCCTTCAGCCACCAATGTCCAATGTACACGCTAGCTCCCGCACTCCGTCGTTACGCTAGCAGAACCAGCAGGAACTCGTGTTCCACTGATTCCAATACAACGCGGAAACGGGTATTTTTCATCAATGTTCTTGTCTCCAGTTTGCAGTAACCAGAGTTTTGCCATGTACTCAGCCACACTGCTTGATAGGACATCTATCTACGCCCATTTCGCGCTATGTCGCCAACACCCGCACCTCACCGTTTGACCGGGTCCAGGAAAACCTACCCACCCCCAAGCCTCACGCACACTCCTTTTCCATACCCATTTTCCAGGAAACACGAGTTTTCCCGGAGTAGCCAGCTAGTGGGTCTGCTAAAGCCCCTTCAGCCACACATGCCCCACGTACTCACTAGCTCCCGCACTCCGCCGTTACGCTAGCAGAACCAGCAGGAACTCGTGTTCCACTGATTCCGATACAACGCGGTAATGGGCATTTTTAACCAATTTTCTTGTCTCCAGTTTTCAATAACTAGAGTTTTGCGAGTATACTCACCCATACTGCTGGATAGGACATCTATCCATGTCCAAGTCGCGCTACGTCGCCAACTCCCGCACTTCTCCGTTTGGCCGGGTTCGGGAAAACCTACCCACCACCCCAAGCCGGCCACATACTACTTTTCCGCACCCATTTTCAAGGAAACACGAGTTTTCCTGGAGTAGCCAGCTAGTGGGTCTGCTAAAGCCCTTTCAGCCACTCATGTCCCACGTACTCGCTAGCTCCCGCACTCCGCCGTTACGCTAGCAGAACCAGCAGGAACTCGTGTTCCACTGATTCAAATACAACGCGGTAATGGGCATTTTTCATCAATGTTCTTGTCTCCAGTTTGCAGTAACCAGAGTTTTGCCAATGTACTCACACACACTGCTTGATAGGTCATCTATCTACGCCCATTTCGCGCTATGTCGCCAACACCCGCACCTCACCGTTTGGCCGGGTCCAGGAAAACCTACCCACCCCCAAGCCTCACGCACACTCCTTTTCCGCACCCATTTTCCAGGAAACACGAGTTTTCCCGGAGTAGCCACTAGTGGGTCTGCTAAAGCCCCTTCAGCCACACATGCCCCACGTACTCACTAGCTCCCGCACTCCGCCGTTACGCTAGCAGAACCAGCAGGAACTCGTGTTCCACTGATTCCGATACAACGCGGTAATTGGCATTTTTAACCAATTTTCTTCTCTCCAGTTTTCAATAACTAGAGTTTTGCGAGTATACTCACCCATACTGCTGGATAGGACATCTATCCATGTCCAAGTCGCGCTACGTCGCCAACTCCCGCACTTCTCCGTTTGGCCGGGGTCGGGAAAACCTACCCACTACCCCAAGCCGGCCACATACTACTTTTCCGCACCCATTTTCAAGGAAACACGAGCTTTCCTGGAGTAGCCAGCCAGTGGGTCTGCTAAAGCCCTTTCAGCCACTCATGTCCAACGTACTCGCTAGCTCCCGCACTCCGCCGTTACACTAGCAGAACCAGCAGGAACTCGTGTTCCACTGATTCCAATACAACGCGGTAATGGGCATTTTTCATCAATGTTCTTGTCTCCAGTTTGCAGTAACCAGAGTTTTGCCAATGTACTCACCCATACTGCTGGATAGGACATCTATCCATATCCGAGTTGCGCTACGTCGCCAACACCCGCACCTCACCGTTTGGCCGGGTTCGGTAAAACCTACCCACAACTCCAAGCCGACCACATACTACTTTTCCGCAAACATTTTCAAGGAAACACGAGTTTTCCTGCAGTAGCCAGCCAGTGGGTCTGCTAAAGGCCTTTCAGCCACTCATGTCCCACGTACTCGCTAGCTCCCGCACTCCGTCGTTACGCTAGCAGAACCAGCAGGAACTCGTGTTCCACTGATTCCAATACAACGCGGTAATGGGCATTTTTCATCAATGTTCTTGTCTCCAGTTTGCAGTAACCAGAGTTTTGCCAATGTACTCACCCACACTGCTTGATAGGACATCTATCTACGCCCATTTCGCGCTATGTCGCCAACACCCGCACCTAACCGTTTGGCCGGGTCCAGGAAAACCTACCCACCCACAAGCCTCACGCACACTCCTTTTCCGCACCCATTTTCCAGGAAACACGAGTTTTCCTGGACTAGCCAGCTAGTGGGTCTGCTAAAGCCCCTTCAGCCACACATGCCCCACGTACTCACTAGCTCCCGCACTCCGCCGTTTCGCTAGCAGAACCAGCAGGAACTCGTGTTCCACTGATTCCGAAACAACGTGGCAATGGGCAATGTTCACCAATTTTCTTGTCTCAAGTTTTCAGTAACCAGAGTTTAGCGAGTATACTCACCCATACTGCTGGATAGGACATCTATCCATTCCGAGTTGCGCTACGTCGCCAACTCCTGCACCTCACCGTTTGGCCGGGTTCGGGAAAACCTACCTACCACCCCAAGCCGGCAACATACTACTTTTACGCACCCATTTTCAAGGAAACACGAATTTTCCCGGAGTAGCCAGCTAGTGGGTCTGCTAAAGCCCCTTCAGCCACCCATGTCCCATGTACACGCTAGCTCCCGCACTCCGTCGTTACGCTAGCAGAACCAGCAGGAACTCGTGTTCCACTGATTCCAATACAACGCGGTAATGGGCATTTTTCATCAATGTTCTTGTCTCCAGTTTGCAGTAACCAGAGTTTTGCCAATGTACTCACCCACACTGCTTGATAGGACATTTATCTACGCCCATTTCGCGCTATGTCGCCAACACCCGCACCTCACCGTTTGGCCGGGTCCAGGAAAACCTACCTACCCCCAAGCCTCACGTACACTCCTTTTCCGCACCCATTTTCCAGGAAACACGAGTTTTCCCGGAGTAGCCAGCTAGTGGGTCTGCTAAAGCCCTTTCAGCCATTCATGTCCCACGTACTCGCTAGCTCCCGCACTCCGCCGTTACGCTAGCAGAACTAGCAGGAACTCGTGTTCCACTGATTCCAATACAACGCGGTAATGGGCATTTTTCATCAATGTTCTTGTCTCCAGTTTGCAGTAACCAGAGTTTTGCCAATGTACTCACCCACACTGCTTGATAGGACATCTATGTACGCCCCATTCGCGCTATGTCGCCAACAACCGCACCTCACCGTTTGCCCGGGTCCAGGAAAACCTACCCACCCCCAAGCCTCACGCACACTATTTTTCCGCACCCATTTTCCAGGAAACACGAGTTTTCCCGGAGTAGCCAGCTAGTGGGTCTGCTAAAGCCCCTTCAGCCACACATGCCCCACGTACTCACTAGCTCCCGCACTCCGCCGTTACGCTAGCAGAACCAGCAGGAACTCGTGTTCCACTGATTCCGATACAACGCGGTAATGGGCATTTTTAACCAATTTTCTTCTCTCCAGTTTTCAATAACTAGAGTTTTGCGAGTATACTCACCCATACTGCTGGATAGGACATCTATCCATGTCCAAGTCGCGCTACGTCGCCAACTCCCGCACTTCTCCGTTTGGCCGGGTTCGGGAAAACCTACCCACCATCCCAAGCCGGCCACATACTACTTTTCCGCACCCATTTTCAAGGAAACACGAGTTTTCCTGCATTAGCCAGCTAGTGGGTCTGCTAAAGCCCTTTCAGCCACTCATGTCCCACGTACTCGCTAGCTCCCGCACTCCGCCGTTACGCTAGCAGAACCAGCAGGAACTCGTGTTCCACTGATTCCAATACAACGCGGTAATGGGCATTTTTCATCAATGTTCTTGTCTCCAGTTTGCAGTAACCAGAGTTTTGCCAATGTACTCACCCACACTGCTTGATAGGACATCTATCTACGCCCATTTCGCGCTATGTCGCCAACACCCGCAAAAAGTAGTATGTGGCCGGCTTGGGATGGTGGGTAGGTTTTCCCGAACCCGGCCAAACGGAGAAGTGCGGGAGTTGGCGACGTAGCGCGACTTGGACATGGATAGATGTCCTATCCAGCAGTATGGGTGAGTATACTCGCAAAACCCTAGTTATTGAAAACTGGAGAGAAGAAAATTGGTTAAAAATGCCCATTACCGCGTTGTATCGCAATCAGTGGAACACGAGTTCCTGCTGGTTCTGCTAGCGTAACGGCGGAGTGCGGGAGCTAGCGAGTACGTGGGACATGAGTGGCTGAAAGGGCTTTAGCAGACCCACTGGCTGGCTACTCCAGGAAAACTCGTGTTTTCTTGAAAATGGGTGCGGAAAAGTAGTATGTGGCCGGCTTGGGGTAGTGGGTAGGATTTCCCGACCCCGGCCAAACGGAGAAGTGCGGCAGTTGGCGACGTAGCGCGACTTGGACGCGGATAGATGTCCTATCCAGCAGTATGGATGAGTATACTCGCAAAACTTTATTTTATTGAAAACTGGAGAGAAGAAAATTGGTTAAAAATGCCCATTTTCGCGTTGTATTGGAATCAGTGGAACACGAGTTCCTGCTGGTTCTGCTAGCGTAACGGCGGAGTGCGGGAGCTAGTGAGTACGTGGGGCATGTGTGGCTGAAGGGGCTTTAGCAGACCCACTAGCTGGCTACTCCGGGAAAACTCGGGTTTCCTGGAAAATCGGTGCGGAAAAGGAGTGTGCGTGAGGCTTGGGGGTGGGTAGGTTTTTCTGGACCCGGCCAAACGGTGAGGTGCGGGTGTTGGCGACATAGCGCGAAATGGGCGTAGATAGATGTCCTATCAAGCAGTGTGGGTGAGTACATTGGCAAAACTCTGGTTACTGCAAACTGGAGACAAGAACATTGATGAAAAATGCCCATTGCTGCGTTGTATTGGAATCAGTGGAACACGAGTTCCTGCTGGTTCTGCTAGCGTAACGGCGGAGTGCGGGAGCTAGCGAGTACGTGGGACATGAGTGGCTGAAAGGGCTTTAGCAGACCCACTAGCTGGCTACTCCAGGAAAACTCGTGTTTCCTTGAAAATGGGTGCGGAAAAGTAGTATGTGGCCGGCTTGGCGTGGTGGGTAGGTTTTCCCGAAACCGGCCAAACGGAGAAGTGCGGGAGTTGGCGACGTAGCGCGACTTTGACATGGATAGATGTCCTATCCAGCAGTATGGGTGAGTATACTCGCAAAACTCTAGTTATTGAAAACTGGAGAGAAGAAAATTGGTTAAAAATGCCCATTACCGCGTTGTATCGGAATCAGTGGAACACGAGTTCCTGCTGGTTCTGCTAGCGTAACGGCGGAGTGCGGGAGCTAGTGAGTACTTTGGGCATGTGTGGCTGAAGGGGCTTTAGCAGACCCACTAGCTGGCTACTCCGGGAAAACTCGTGTTTCCTGGAAAATGGGTATGGAAAAGGAGTGTGCGTGAGGCTTGGGGGTGGGTAGGTTTTCCTGGACCCGGCCAAACGGTGAGGTGCGGGTGTTGGCGACATAGCGCGAAATGGGCGTAGATAGATGTCCTATCAAGCAGTGTGGGTGAGTACATTGGCAAAACTCTAGTTACTGCAAACTGGAGACAAGAACATTGATGAAAAATGCCCATTACCGCGTTGTATTGGAATCAGTGGAACACGAGTTCCTGCTGGTTCTGCTAGCGTAACGACGGAGTGCGGGAGCTAGCGTGTAAATGGGACATGGGTGGCTGAAGGGGCTTTAGCAGACCCACTAGCTGGCTACTCCGGGAAAATTCGTGTTTCCTTGAAAATGGGTTCGTAAAAGTAGTATGTTGCCGGCTTGGGGTGGTAGGTAGGTTTTCCCGAACCCGGCCAAACGGTGAGGTGCGGGAGTTGGCGACGTAGCGCGACTCGGACATGGATAGATGTCCTATCCAGCAGTATGGGTGAGTATACTCGCAAAACTCTAGTTATTGAAAACTGGAGAGAAGAAAATTGGTTAAAAATGCCCATTACCGCGTTGTATCGGAATGAGTGGAACACGAGTTCCTGCTGGTTCTGCTAGCTAAAGCCCCTTCAGCCACACATGCCCCACGTACTCACTAGCTCCCGCACTCCGCCGTTTCGCTAGCAGAACCAGCAGGAACTCGTGTTCCACTGATTCCGAAACAACGTGGCAATGGGCAATGTTCACCTATTTTCTTGTCTCAAGTTTTCAGTAACCAGAGTTTAGCGAGTATACTCACCCATACTGCTGGATAGGATATCTATCCATGTCCGAGTCGCGCTACGTCGCCAACTCCCGCACCTCACCGTTTGTTCGGGTTCGGGAAAACCTACCTACCACCCCAAGCCGGCAACATACTACTTTTACGAACCCATTTTCAAGGAAACACGAATTTTCCCGGAGTAGCCAGCTAGTGGGTCTGCTAAAGCCCCTTCAGCCACCCATGTCCCATGTACACGCTAGCCCCCGCACTCCGTCGTTACGCTAGCAGAACCAGCAGGAACTCGTGTTCCACTGATTCCAATACAACGCGGTAATGGGCATTTTTCATCAATATTCTTGTCTCCAGTTTGCAGTTACCAGAGTTTTGCTAATGTACTCACCCACACTGCTTGATAGGACATCTATCTACGCCCATTTCTCGCTATGTCGCCAACACCCGCACCTCACCGTTTGGCCGGGTCCAGGAAAACCTACCCACCCCCAAGCCTCACGCACACTCCTTTTCCGCACCCATTTTCCAGGAAACACGAGTTTTCCCGGAGTAGTCAGCTAGTGGGTCTGCTAAAGCCCCTTCAGCCACACATGCCCCAAGTACTCACTAGTTCCCGCACTCCGCCGTTACGCTAGCAGAACCAGCAGGAACTCGTGTTCCACTGATTCCGATACAACGCGGTAATGGGCATTTTTAACCAATTTTCTTGTCTCCAGTTTTCAATAACTAGAGTTTTGCGAGTATACTCACCCATACTGCTGGATAGGACATCTATCCATGTCCAAGTCGCGCTACGTCGCCAACTCCCGCACTTCTCCGTTTGGCCGGGTTCGGGAAAACCTACCCACCATCCCAAGCCGGCCACATACTACTTTTCCGCACCCATGTTCAAGGAAACACGAGTTTTCCTGGAGTAGCCAGCTAGTGGGTCTGCTAAAGCCCTTTCAGCCACTCATGTCCCACGTACTCGCTAGCTCCCGCACTCCGCCGTTACGCTAGCAGAACCAGCAGGAACTCGTGTTCCACTGATTCCAATACAACGCGGTAATTGGCATTTTTCATCTATGTTCTTGTCTCCAGTTTGCAGTAACCAGAGTTTTGCCAATGTACTCACCCAGACTGCTTGATAGGACATCTATCTACGCCCATTTCGCGCTATGTCGCAAACGCCCGCACCTCACCGTTTGGCCGGGTCCAGGAAAACCTACCCACCCCCAAGCCTCACGCACACTCCTTTTCCGCACCCATTTTCCAGGAAACACGAGTTTTCCCGGAGTAGCCAGCTAGTGGGTCTGCTAAAGCCCCTTCAGCCACACATGCCCCACGTACTCACTAGCTCCGCACTCCGCCGTTTCGCTAGCAGAACCAGCAGGAACTCGTGTTCCACTGATTCCGAAACAACGTGGCAATGGGCAATGTTCACCAATTTTCTTGTCTCAAGTTTTCAGTAACCAGAGTTTAGCGAGTATACTCACCCATACTGCTGGATAGGACATCTATCCATGTCCGAGTCGCGCTACGTCGCCAACTCCCGCACCTCACCGTTTGGCCGGGTTCGGGAAAACCTACCTACCACCCCAAGCCGGCAACATACTACTTTTACGAACCCATTTTCAAGGAAACACGAATTTTCCCGGAGTAGCCAGCTAGTGGGTCTGCTAAAGCCCCTTCAGCCACCCATGTCCCATGTACACGCTAGCTCCCGCACTCCGTCGTTACGCTAGCAGAACCAGCAGGAACTCGTGTTCCACTGATTCCAATACAACGCGGTAATGGGCATTTTTCATCAATGTTCTTGTCTCCAGTTTGCAGTAACCAGAGTTTTGCCAATGTACTCACCCACACTGCTTGATAGGACATCTATCTACGCCCATTTCGCGCTATGTCGCCAAAACCCGCACCTCAAAGTTTGGCCGGGTCCAGGAAAACCTACCCACCCCCAAGCCTCACTCACACTCCTTCTCCGCACCCATTTTCCAGGAAACACGAGTTTTCCCGGAGTAGTCAGCTAGTGGGTCTGCTAAAGCCCCTTCAGACACACATGCCCCACGTACTCACTAGTTCCCGCACTCCGCCGTTACGCTAGCAGAACCAGCAGGAACTCGTGTTCCACTGATTCCGATACAACGCGGTAATGGGCATTTTTAACCAATTTTCTTGTCTCCAGTTTTCAATAACTAAAGTTTTGCGAGTATACTCACCCATACTGCTAGATAGGACATCTATCCATGTCCAAGTCGCGCTACGTCGCCAACTCCCGCACTTCTCCGTTTGGCCGGGTTCGGGAAAACCTACCCACCACCCCAAGCCGGCCACATACTACTTTTCCGCACCCATTTTCAAGGAAACACGAGTTTTCCTGCAGTAGCCAGCCAGTGGGTCTGCTAAAACCCTTTCAGCCACTCATGTCCCACGTACTCGCTAGCTCCCGCACTCCGCCGTTACGCTAGCAGAACCAGCAGGAACTCGTGTTCCACTGATTCCAATACAACGCGGTAATGGGCATTTTTCATCAATGTTCTTGTCTCCAGTTTGCAGTAACCAAAGTTTTGCCAATGTACTCACCCACACTGCTTGATAGGACATCTATCTACGCCGATTTCGCGCTATGTCGCCAACACCCGCACCTAACCGTTTGGCCGGGTCCAGGAAAACCTACCCACCCCCAAGCCTCACGCACACTCCTTTTCCGCACCCATTTTCCAGAGAACACGAGTTTTCCCGGAGTAGCCAGTTAGTGGGTCTGCTAAAACCCCTTCAGCCACACATGCCCCACGTACTCACTAGCTCCCGCACTCCGCCGTTTCGCTAGCAGAACTAGCAGGAACTCGTGTTCCACTGATTCCGAAACAACGTGGCAATGGGCAATGTTCACCAATTTTCTTGTCTCAAGTTTTCAGTAACCAGAGTTTAGCGAGTATACTCACCCATACTGCTGGATAGGACATCTATCCATGTCCGAGTCGCGCTACGTCGCCAACTCCCGCACCTCACCGTTTGGTCGGGTTCGGGAAAACCTACCTACCACACCAAGCCGGCAACATACTACTTTTACGAACCCATTTTCAAGGAAACACGAATTTTCCCGGAGTAGCCAGCTAGTGGGTCTGCTAAAGCCCCTTCAGCCACCCATGTCCCATTTACACGCTAGCTCCCGCACTCCGTCGTTACGCTAGCAGAACCAGCAGGAACTCGTGTTCCACTGATTCCAATACAACGCGGTAATGGGCATTTTTCATCAATGTTCTTGTCTCCAGTTTGCAGTAACCAGAGTTTTGCCAATGTACTCACCCACACTGCTTGATAGGACATCTATCTACGCCCATTTATCGCTATGTAGCCAACACCCGCACCTCACCGTTTGACCGGGTCCAGGAAAACCTACCCACCCCCAAGCCTCACGCACACTCCTTTTCCATACCCATTTTCCAGGAAACACGAGTTTTCCCGGAGAAGTCAGCTAGTGGGTCTGCTAAAGCCCCTTCAGCCACACATGCCCCACGTACTCACTAGTTCCTGCACTCCGCCGTTACGCTAGAAGAACCAGCAGGAACTCGTGTTCCACTGATTCCGATACAACGCGGTAATGGGCATTTTTAACCAATTTTCTTCTCTCCAGTTTTCAATAACTAGAGTTTTGCGAGTATACTCACCCATACTGCTGGATAGGACATCTATCCATGTCGAAGTCGCGCTACGTCGCCAACTCCCGCACTTCTCCGTTTGGCCGGGTTCGGGAAAACCTACCCACCATCCCAAGCCGGCCACATACTACTTTTCCGCACCCATTTTCAAGGAAACACGAGTTTTCCTGGAGTAGCCAGCTAGTGTGTCTGCTAAAGCCCTTTCAGCCACTCATGTCCCACGTACTCGCTAGCTCCCGCACTCCGCCGTTACGCTAGCAGAACCAGCAGGAACTCGTGTTCCACTGATTCCAATACAACGCGGTAATGGGCATTTTTCATCTATGTTCTTGTCTCCAGTTTGCAGTAACCAGAGTTTTGCCAATGTACTCACCCACACTGCTTGATAGGACATCTATCTACGCCCATTTCGCGCTATGTCGCCAACGCCCGCACCTCACCGTTTGGCCGGGTCCAGGAAAACCTACCCACCCCCAAGCCTCACGCACACTCCTTTTCCGCACCCATTTTACAGGAAACATGAGTTTTCCCGGAGTAGCCAGCTAGTGGGTCTGCTAAAGCCCCTTCAGCCACACATGCCCCACGTACTCACTAGCTCCCGCACTCCGCCGTTTCGCTAGCAGAACCAGCAGGAACTCGTGTTCCACTGATTCCGAAACAACGCGGCAATGGGCAATGTTCACCAATTTTCGTGTCTCAAGTTTTCAGTAACCAGAGTTTAGCGAGTATACTCACCCATACTGCTGGATAGGACATCTATCCATGTCCGAGTCGCGCTACGTCGCCAACTCCCGCACCTCAACGTTTGGTCGGGTTCGGGAAAACCTACCTACCACCCCAAGCCGGCAACATACTACTTTTACGAACCCATTTTCAAGGAAACACGAATTTTCCCGGAGTAGCCAGCTAGTGGGTCTGCTAAAGCCCCTTCAGCCACCCAATGTTCATGTACACGCTAGCTCCCGCACTCCGTCGTTACGCTAGCAGAACCAGCAGGAACTCGTGTACCACTGATTCCAATACAACGCGGTAATATGCATTTTTCATCAAAGTTCTTGTCTCCAGTTTGCAGTAACCAGAGTTTTGCCAATGTACTCACCCACACTGCTTGATAGGACATCTATCTACGCCCGTTTCGCGCTATGTCGCCAACACCCGCACCTCACCGTTTGGCCGGGTCCAGGAAAACCTACCCACCCCCAAGCCTCACGCACACTCCTTCTCCGCACCCATTTTCCAGGAAACACGAGTTTTCCCGGAGTAGTCAGCTAGTTGGTCTGCTAAAGCCCCTTCAGACACACATGCCCCACGTACTAACTAGTTCCCGCACTCCGCCGTTACGCTAGCAGAACCAGCAGGAACTCGTGTTCAACCGATTCCGATACAACGCGGTAATGGGCATTTTTAACCAATTTTCTTGTCTCCAGTTTTCAATAAAATAAAGTTTTGCGAGTATACTCATCCATACTGCTAGATAGGACATCTATCCATGTCCAAGTCGCGCTACGTCGCCAACTCCCGCACTTCTCCGTTTGGCCGGGTTCGGGAAAACCTACCCACCACCCCAAGCCGGCCACATACTCTTTTTCCGCACCCATTTTCAAGGAAACACGAGTTTTCCTGCAGTAGCCAGCCAGTGGGTCTGCTAAAGCCCTTTCAGCCACTCATGTCCCACGTACTCGCTAGCTCCCGCACTCCGCCGTTACGCTAGCAGAACCAGCAGGAACTCGTGTTCCACTGATTCCAATACAACGCGGTAATGGGCATTTTTCATCAATGTTCTTGTCTCCAGTTTGCAGTAACCAGAGTTTTGCCAATGTACTCACACACACTGCTTGATAGGACATCTATCTACGCCCATTTCGCGCTATGTCGCCAACACCCGCACCTAACCGTTTGGCCGGGTCCAGGAAAACCTACCCACCCACAAGCCTCACGCACACTCCTTTTCCGCACCCATTTTCCAGAGAACACGAGTTTTCCCGGAGTAGCCAGCTAGTGGGTCTGCTAAAACCCCTTCAGCCACACATGCCCCACGTACTCACTAGCTCCCGCACTCCGCCGTTTCGCTAGCAGAACCAGCAGGAACTCGTGTTCCACTGATTCCGAAACAACGTGGCAATGGGCAATGTTCACCAATTTTCTTGTCTCAAGTTTTCAGTAACCAGAGTTTAGCGAGTATACTCACCCATACTGCTGAATAGGACATCTATCCATGTCCGAGTCGCGCTACGTCGCCAACTCCCGCACCTCACCGTTTGGCCGGGTTCGGGAAAACCTACCTACCACCCCAAGCCGGCAACATACTACTTTTACGAACCCATTTTCAAGGAAACACGAATTTTCCCGGAGTAGCCAGCTAGTGGGTCTGCTAAAGCCCCTTCAGCCACCCATGTCCCATGTACACGCTAGCTCCCGCACTCCGTCGTTATTCTAGCAGAACCAGCAGGAACTCGTGTTCCACTGATTCCAATACAACGCGGTAATGGGCATTTTTCATCAATGTTCTTGTCTCCAGTTTGCAGTAACCAGAGTTTTGCCAATGTACTCACCCACACTGCTTGATAAGACATCTATCTACGCCCATTTCGCGCTATGTCGCCAACACCCGCACCTCACCGTTTGGCCGGGTCCAGGAAAACCTACCCACCTCCAAGCCTCACGCACACTCCTTTTCACTAACCCATTTTCCAGGTAACACGAGTTTTCCCGGAGTAGCCAGCTAGTGGGTCTGCTAAAGCCCCTTCAGCCACACATGCCCCACGTACTCACTAGCTCCCGCACTCCGCCGTTACGCTAGCAGAACCAGCAGGAACTCGTGTTCCACTGATTCCGATACAACGCGGTAATTGGCATTTTTAACCAATTTTCTTGTCTCCAGGTTTCAATAACTAGAGTTTTGCGAGTATACTCACCCATACTGCTGGATAGGACATCTATCCATGTCTAAGTCGCGCTACGTCGCCAACTCCCGCACTTCTCCGTTTGGCCGGGTTCGGGAAAACCTACCAACCACCCCAAGCCGGCCACATACTACTTTTCCGCACCCATTTTCAAGGAAACACGAGTTTTCCTGGAGTAGCCAGCCAGTGGGTCTGCTAAAGCCCTTTCAGCCACTCATGTCCAACGTACTCGCTAGCTCCCGCACTCCGCCGTTACGCTAGCAGAACCAGCAGGAACTCGTGTTCCACTGATTCCAATACAACGCGGTAATGGGCATTTTTCATCAATGTTCTTGTCTTCAGTTTGCAGTAACCAGAGTTTTGCCAATGTACTCACCCACACTGTTTGATAGGACATCTATCTACGCCCATTTCGCGCTATGTCGCTAACACCCGCACCTCACCGTTTGGCCGGGTCCAGGAAAACCTACAAACCCCCAAGCCTCACGCACACTCCTTTTCCGCACCCATTTTCCAGGAAACACGAGTTTTCCCGGAGTAGCCAGCTAGTGGGTCTGCTAAAGCCCCTTCAGCCACACATGCCCCACGTACTCACTAGCTCCCGCACTCCGTCGTTACTCTAGCAGAACCAGCAGGAACTCGTGTTCCACTGATTCCAATACAACGCGGTAATATGCATTTTTCATCAATGTTCTTGTCTCCAGTTTGCAGTAACCAGAGTTTTGCCAATGTACTCACCCACACTGCTTGATAGGACATCTATCTACGCCCATTTCGCGCTATGTCGCCAACACCCGCACCTCACCGTTTGGCCGGGTCCAGGAAAACCTACCCACCCCCAAGCCTCACGCACACTCCTTCTCCGCACCCATTTGCCAGGAAACACGAGTTTTCCCGGAGTAGTCAGCTAGTGGGTCTGCTAAAGCCCCTTCAGACACACATGCCCCACGTACTCACTAGTTCCCGCACTCCGCCGTTACGCTAGCAGAACCAGCAGGAACTCGTGTTCCACTGATTCCGATACAACGCGGTAATGGGCATTTTTAACCAATTTTCTTGTCTCCAGTTTTCAATAACTAAAGTTTTGCGAGAAAAATCATCCATACTGCTAGATAGGACATCTATCCATGTCCGAGTCGCGCTACGTCGCCAACTCCCGCACCTCACCATTTGGCCGGGTTCGGGAAAACCTACCTACCACCTCAAGCCGGCAACATACTACTTTTACGAACCCATTTTCAAGGAAACACGAATTTTCCCGGAGTAGCCAGCTAGTGGGTCTGCTAAAGCCCCTTCAGCCACCCATGTCCCATGTACACTCTATCTCCCGCACTCCGTCGTTACGCTAGCAGAACCAGCAGGAACTCGTGTCCCACTGATTCCAATACAACGCGGTAATGGGCATTTTTCATCAATGTTCTTGTCTCCAGTTTGCAGTAACCAGAGTTTTGCCAATGTACTCACCCACACTGCTTGATAGGACATCTATCTACGCCCATTTCGCGCTATGTCGCCAACACCCGCACCTCACCGTTTGGCCGGGTCCAGGAAAACCTACCCACCCCCAAGTAACACGCACACTCCTTTTCCGCACCCGTTTTCCAGAAAACACGAGTTTTCCCGGAGTAGCCAGCTAGTGGGTCTGCTAAAGCCCCTTCAGCCACACATGCCCCACGTACTCACTAACTCCCGCACTCCGCCGTTACGCTAGCAGAACCAGCAGGAACTCGTGTTCCACTGATTCCGATACAACGCGGTAATGGGCATTTTTAACCAATTTTCTTGTCTCCAGTTTTCAATAACTAGAGTTTTGCGAGTATACTCACCCATACTGCTGGATAGGACATCTATCCATGTCCAAGTCGCGCTACGTCGCCAACTCCCGCACTTCTCCGTTTGGCCGGGTTCGGGAAAACCTACCCACCACCCCAAGCCGACCACATACTACTTTTCCGCACCCATTTTCAAGGAAACACGAGTTTTCCTGCAGTAGCCAGCCAGTGGATCTGCTAAAGCCTTTTCAGCCACTCATGTCCCACGTACTCGCTAGTTCCCGCACTCCGCCGTTACGCTAGCAGAACCAGCAGGAACTCGTGTTCCACTGATTCCAATACAACGCGGTAATGGGCATTTTTCATCAATGTTCTTGTCTCCAGTTTGCAGTAACCAGAGTTTTGCCAATGTACTCACCCACACTGCTTGATAGGACATCTATCTACGCCCATTTCGCGCTATGTCGCCAACACCCGCACCTAACCGTTTGGACGGGTCCAGGAAATCCTACCCACCCCGAAGCCTCACGCACACTCCTTTTCCGCACCCATTTTCCAGGAAACACGAGTTTTCCCGGAGTAGCCAGCTAGTGGGTCTGCTAAAGCCCCTTCAGCCACACATGCCCCACGTACTCACTAGCTCCCGCACTCCGCCGTTTCGCTAGCAGAACCAGCAGGAACTCGTGTTCCACTGATTCCGAAACAACGTGGCAATGGGCAATGTTCACCAATTTTCTTGTCTCAAGTTTTCAGTAACCAGAGTTTAGCGAGTTCACTCACCCATACTGCTGGATTGGACATCTATCCATGTCCGAGTCGCGCTACGTCGCCAACTCCCGCACCTCATCGTTTGGCCGGGTTCGGGAAAACCTACCTACCACCCCAAGCGGCAACATACTACTTTTACGAACCCATTTTCAAGGAAACACGAGTTTTCCCGGAGTAGCCAGCTAGTGGGTCTGCTAAAGCCCCTTCAGCCACCCATGTCCCATGTACACGCTAGCTCCCGCACTCCGTCGTTACGCTAGCAGAACCAGCAGGAACTCGTGTTCCACTGATTCCAATACAACGCAGTAATGGGCATTTTTCATCAATGTTCTTGTCTCCAGTTTGCAGTAACCAGAGTTTTGCCAATGTACTCACCCACACTGCTTGATAGGACATCTATCTACGCCCATTTCGCGCTATGTCGCCAACACCCGCACCTCACCGTTTGGCCGGGTCCAGGAAATCCTACCCACCCCTAAGCCTCACGCACACTCCTTTTCCGCACCCATTTTCCAGGAAACACGAGTTTTCCCGGAGTAGCCATCTAGTGGGTCTGCTAAAGCCCCTTCAGCCACACATGCCCCACGTACTCACTAGCTCCCGCACTCCGCCGTTACGCTAGCAGAACCAGCAGGAACTCGTGTTCCACTGATTCCGATACAACGCGGTAATGGGCATTTTTAACCAATTTTCTTCTCTCCAGTTTTCAATAACTAGAGTTTTGCGAGTATACTCACCCATACTGCTGGATAGGACATCTATCCATGTCCAAGTCGCGCTACGTCGCCAACTCCCGCACTTCTCCGTTTGGCCGGGGTCGGGAAAACCTATCCACTACCCCAAGCCGGAAACATACTACTTTTCCAAACCCATTTTCAAGGAAACACGAGTTTTCCTGGAGTAGCCAGCCAGTGGGTCTGCTAAAGCCCTTACAGCCACTCATGTCCCACGTACTCGCTAGCTCCCGCACTCCGTCGTTACGCTAGCAGAACCAGCAGGAACTCGTGATCCACTGATTCCAATACAACGCGGTAATGGGCATTTTTCATCAATGTTCTTGTCTCCAGTTTGCAGTAACCAGAGTTTTCCAATGTACTCACCCACACTGCTTGATAGGACATCAATCTACGCCCATTTCGCGCTATGTCGCCAACACCCGCACCTCACCGTTTGGCCGGGTCCAGGAAAACCTACCCACCCCCAAGCCTCACGCACACTCCTTTTCCGCACCCATTTTCCAGGAAACACGAGTTTTCCCGGAGTAGCCAGCTAGTGGGTCTGCTAAAGCCCCTTCAGCCACACATGCCCCACGTACTCACTAGCTCCCGCACTCCGCCTTTACGCTAGCAGAACCAGCAGGAACTCGTTTTCCACTGATTCCGATACAGCGCGGTAATGGGCATTTTTAACCAATTTTCTTCTCTCCAGTTTTCAATAACTAGAGTTTTGCGAGTATACCCACCCATACTGCTGGATAGGACATCTATTCATGTCCAAGTCGCGCTACGTCGCCAACTCCCGCACTTCTCCGTTTGGCCGGGTTCGGGAAAACCTACCCACCATCCCAAGCCGGCCACATACTACTTTTCCGCACCCATTTTCAAGGAAACACGAGTTTTCCTGGAGTAGCCAGCTAGTGGGTCTGCTAAAGCCCTTTCAGCCACTCATGTCCCACGTACTCGCTAGCTCCCGCACTCCGCCGTTACGCTAGCAGAACCAGCAGGAACTCGTGTTCCACTGATTCCAATACAACGCGGTAATGGGCATTTTTCATCTATGTTCTTGTCTCCAGTTTGCAGTAACCAGAGTTTTGCCAATGTACTCACCCACACTGCTTGATAGGACATCTATCTACGCCCATTTCGCGCTATGCCGCCAACACCCGCACCTCACCGTTTGGCCGGGTCCAGGAAATCCTACCAACCCCCAAGCCTCACGCACACTCCATCTCCGCACCCATTTTCCAGGAAACACGAGTTTTCCCGGAGTAGCCAGCTAGTGGGTCTGCTAAAGCCCCTTCAGCCACACATGCCCCACGTACTCACTAGCTCCCGCACTCCGCCGTTTCGCTAGCAGAACCAGCAGGAACTCGTGTTCCACTGATTCCGAAACAACGGGGCAATTGGCAATGTTCACCAATTTTCTTGTCTCAAGTTTTCAGTAACCAGAGTTTAGTGAGTATACTCACCCATACTGCTGGATAGGACATCTATCCATGTCCGAGTCGCGCTACGTCGCCAACTCCCGCACCTCACCGTTTGGCTGGGTTCGGGAATATCTACCTACCACCCCAAGCCGGCAACATACTACTTTTACGAACCCATTTTCAAGGAAACACGAATTTTCCCGGAGTAGCCAGCTAGTGGGTCTGCTAAAGCCCCTTCAGCCACCCATGTCCCATGTACACGCTAGCTCCCGCACTCCGTCGTTACGCTAGCAGAACCAGCAGGAACTCGTGTTCCACTGATTCCAATACAACGCGGTAATGGGCATTTTTCATCAATGTTCTTGTCTCCAGTTTGCAGTAACCAAAGTTTTGTCAATGTACTCACCCACACTGCTTGATAGGACATCTATCTACGCCCATTTCGCGCTATGTCGCCAACACCCGCACCTCACCGTTTGGCCGGGTCCAGGAAAGCCTACCCGACCCCAAGCCTAATGCACACTCCTTTTCCGCACCCAATTTCCAGGAAACACGAGTTTTACCGGAGTAGCCAGCTAGTGGGTCTGCTAAAGCCCCTTCAGCCACACATGCCCCATGAACTCACTAGCTCCCGCACTCCGCCGTTTCGCTAGCAGAACCAGCAGGAACTCGTGTTCCACTGATTCCGAAACAACGTGGCAATGGGCAATGTTCACCAATTTTCTTGTCTCAAGTTTTCAGTAACCAGAGTTTAGCGAGTATACTCACCCATACTGCTGGATAGGACATCTATTCATGTCCTAGTCGCGCTACGTCGCCAACTCCCGCACCTCACCGTTTGGCCGGGTTCGGGAAAACCTACCTACCACCCCAAGCCGGCAACATACTACTTTTATGAACCCATTTTCATGGAAACACGAATTTTCCCGGAGAAGCCAGCTAGTGGGTCTGCTAAAGCCCCTTCAGCCACCCATGTCCCATGTACACGCTAGCTCCCGCACTCCGTCGTTACGCTAGCAGAACCAGCAGGAACTCGTGTTCCACTGATTCCAATACAACGCGGTAATGGGCATTTTTTATCAATGTTCTTGTCTCCAGTTTGCAGTAACCAGAGTTTTGCCAATGTACTCACCCACACTGCTTGATAGGACATCTATGTACGCCCATTTCGCGCTTTGTCGCCAACACCCGCACCTCACCGTTTGGCCGGTTCCAGGAAAACCTACCCCCCCCCCCCCGAAGCCTCACGCACACTCCTTTTCCGCACCCATTTTCCAGGAAACACGAGTTTTCCCGGACTAGCCATCTAGGGAGTCTGCTAAAGCCCCTTCAGCCACACATGCCCCACGTACTCACTAGCTCCCGCATTCCGCCGTTACGCTAGCAGAACCAGCAGGAACTCGTGTTCCACTGATTCCGATACAACGCGGTAATGGGCATTTTTAACCAATTTTCTTGTCTCCAGTCTCAGTAACCAGAGTTTTGCGAGTATTCTCACCCATACTGCTGAATAGAACATCTATCCATGTCCAAGTCGCGCTACGTCGCCAACTCCCGCACTTCCCCGTTTTGCCGGGTTCGGGAAAACCTATCCACTACCCCAAGCCGGCCACATACTACATTTCCGCACCCATTTTCAAGGAAACACGAGTTTTCCTGGAATAGCCAGCTAGTGGGTCTGCTAAAGCCCCTTCAGCCACTCATGCCCCACGTACTCGCTAGATCCCGCACTCCGCCGTTACGCTAGCTGAACCAGAAGGAACTCGTGTTCCGTTGATTCCGATACAACGCCGTGCGTGCGTGCGTGCGTTTTAATTATCCATCTGCAATACCGTTCGAAATATGTTCACAAAACGTTTGAGAAATACATTCATGTAGGTATGTTACAAGGTTGACCCTGTTGGATAGTTCCTGCTAGCAGGAGATTTGACTCCGGCCGGAACTGGAATGTTCCGGCTGGTCCTGCCAGCAGGAGATTGAGTTCCGGCTGGAACTGCTCTCCTGCTAACTTCACGCACCTAGCTTTCGGATGAGTCTTTAAACCGAGGTCCTTTCTCCGTTTGACCTTAGCTGTTGGTGAGACGTAAAAATCAAACACTGAACTGACTAGCATTAGCTAGCTAGAAACTTGTACACTGCATACCTTTCAGTTCTGTAGTGCATCCAAAGGATAACCCTTTCTTAGAACGTATTGAAAGCGTAGCTACTGTTTGTGTCATTCGAGCAAGAACTTGTGGTTTAGAACCTTTATCTTTCATAATAGATCCTAGATATTTGAAGGACGTTACTATCTGTAGCGTTGCACTTATGAGTTTGGAGACGTTTATGCGGCCTGAACAAATCATTTGTCTAAATCGCGACGGAAGTAAGGGCGAGGATTGCAGCCGCGTAAAACCGATATAAGCCCCCCCCCCCCCCCCCCCCCCCGTGGAATTCGTTCCACTGACCGTTCCAAGGCGGTTCGTCTATCGTGGTTTATTTTTGTTATGGTTTGTCTTTGAGTGTGTGTATCGCTTGCATTTTTTGTTTTGGATAGCATATCAACCATTTTGTGGGAAAGTAACTGTCCTTTTGATGTTTCCATTAGGGTCTAGTTATTTCATATTTGTGCTTCTTTCCCTTGGGACCTGTGGGTTAATTGTATCGATTCCTGATCATTGCCTTCACTTCACAGGAATCGGAAAACGCTAGTAGGGTGATTTGGGATTCTGTACCTTTGTGTCGGAAAACCGATGGTAGACAGCAATATTTTTGTAAATGTATAATAAAAAATAAACCATCGGGTTCCATCTCTGTCAGGTAGCGCCTTCCTCACGAAACACTATTAGTCTTGCGACGACAGATATACAGTCGAAAACCTTCCGACCCATGAATATACAGTCGAATTTCAATGATTCGAAATCATTTCAATCTGTTAATTGTTTGTCTAGATAGGGATAGTTAGAGCTACTGGGACAAAAGAATAAAGAATAACGCGAGTTCATGGGACGTAATGGAGCTCACGTAAGGATGGTTTTACGAGCTTTGAAATTAAGATATCTTGTCTGTACTCAATAGAAGCGATTCTAACGAGAAAACACAACACACCTTTTAAATACAATGACTGGAAAACCTCTCTAAAATATCCAACTGCAGTGAAACTGCACTGCAATGGCTCGAATACGGATAATTCATTTACTATGGTAAATTCAAACTCACTCGGGTCGAAAAAGAACTGTTCCTGTAACTCCAGATATCCATGTCTCTTAGTTTATTTATGGATAGTTGATTGGTTTTTAATGACAGATTCTATCTCTCTATTCTTGCTGTGCTACACGTTTAAAGTAATTCAGACTTCAGTTCTTCCGGCTTTCACAGCCATAGAAAATTGAGTCCGCACAAATTGTAGTCCGGTTTGGTGCAGTAATCAAAATTGTACAAGCGTATTAGTTATCCTGTAAGAGTAATACGAACTTTTGAAGCAGACGACTTGACGATTTTACCTTACGATTCAGCTGCATCATGCGACGGGTTTGGTGACGACTGTAGTTGAAAAAGTTCCATGAAAGATCAGACGACACACGTCTTTCGTAAAACGAACAATGAACGTGTTAGTTAACTTAAAAGTGCCATACAAAACAGAAGCAGACGAATTTACATTTTTATGTTATTTTTCAGTGATTGGATTTCATTTGAATCAGCTGTCTGAGATGAACCGTAAGAAATATGAAGTTTGTGTCGCAATTTAAGAGAAAAAAGGGGGAAAAAGATGAAATGGCCTCTGCTACATTTCAAAATGGCCAGGTTAAGATTTTACCCCTTCCACCCACGAGTTTCTCAAGTTCACTCTTTAGTCACTGATTTTGTACGCGTCCATTCTACACATGTAAATTGGGTGTCTAGTCAATAGTCGTCAACAGCATGTCAAACCATGTAGAACAGAACGCGATGTATCATTATGAGCCATCTCACCAGGTTCTTCACTGTTTGCATCTGTAGGTATCTGTACTTGGCTATAAAGGGCTGAAAGGGTACAAACTCATAACACTTACATGACCTAATTAAATGCGAGGTACGTGACGCTAGAAACTTCACCGTACGGTAGCAAGCCAGCAATAATATACTCCTAACAGTTATCACTGTCCAATTCTGTTGTAGGTCTGAATAACTGAATATGTAAGCACAATGTTGTGATAAATAATACAAGTCACATGCCGCAAAACTTCAAACATGGCACAAAAAGTGTTTTCCTTTATTGTAGCGTAAACATAAGGCAGGTTCTTTACTGAGCCGCGAAACACATCAGTCAACAAGTGTAAGCTTTTACAAGAAAGTTGCGTCTACGCTTTGTGTTTTCATAAAACTGGCAACTATCCCAGCAGGCACATGACGTAATTGTGACGTCACATTAACGTCGGTGCAACGTCATGACGTTGCATCGACGTTGATTTGACGTTGCCCTAGCGACGTTTGCCTGCTAGGTAGTCATTTGCATGTTGTATTATCTATAATGTGCTAGTAAAATGATGATGAAAGTGTATAACAGCCGATTCACCTCAGTTTTGTGAACCAAACTAAAAATCAGCACTCCAGCGCCATTGTCCTTATCACTAAAGAAAGTAAATCTGAATTTTTCACAGAATCTGTCATTTCAGTGCCTTTTGGCGCTTTAATATCTTAAAAGGTATGTCAAGGTGTATATGTATTCTGCAGCTATTGAACAAATTCTCAAGGTACTCAAGAACGTTTTCGGATTAGCCAACGAGTCATCATTGTTTGAGTTATTGAAATTTTACTGTAACAGCAAAAAGTATTTGCAACTGCAGCTACGACGAATAAATTTTCCAGTATGTAACCACATTACGCCAACATCCGCACCTCTGGAACTTAAAACTTTAATAAATATCGGTAACAGTTACAAACTCCTGCGATCTTTGTAAGAGATGCGTTTACTACGAGTATGCTCAACTCATACGCTTGTCGCTAAATGGGACAATAAATGTGGTCATTAGCATTATACTAAATCTGCTAAATAATTACAATTTTTAAACACAAGTTGCCTAGGACATTTATTCGTCGGACCAAAAACGCATACCAAATACTAGTATCACCCTGGCTTTAGCAGTTCCATATTTTGTCCACGACTTTCCCTCTGATATCAAAAAAGCTTAGGTTCTAAGAGACATTTCTAGGTTAAATATCAATTTAAACATCAAAATAGAGATGAAGGCAATGATCAGGAATCGATTCACTTACCTCACACCTCCATCAAAGGGAAAGAAACACAAACATGAACTAATTTTACCATAATGAAAGCGTCACAAGTGGAAAGTCAAATGAACAGTTACCTTCCCACAACATTATGAAAACACGCCTATACAAATACACTGACTATTTTACCGCCGAAAAAAAAATCGAAAATTTTATGATAAAAAATTGTGATATTTTTCTTATTTCTGCTCAAAATACAGATTGTGGATACTCGTTAGAACCGCCTCGATGAGGCGGTTCTAACGAGTACCCACAATCTATATTTTAGAGTAGAAATAAGAAAAATAAGGTTTACCCCTGTAAACCCCAATTTTACTATATAAAAGTGGGATTCAAGGGGGGTCAAAATTATATAGGCATGTTCGTGATGAAATGACCATACAGCCATCCAAAATAAAAAGATTATAGCAATGCATGCATGCAAAGACGAACTATAACAATAATAAACAACAACAGAAGTGCTGATGGTGGAGCTGTTTGCCTGCATTTTTATTATAGCTTGTGGTTTATTATTTTATAGTTCGTCTTTCCGTGTATGTATTGTATTATTATTATTATTATTATTATTATTATTATTGATACCCGTTTGCCCATTTCTTTGGGGGAAGTAACTGTCCTATTGTCCTTTCCTCTTTCATTATTGTAAGGTTGTTTTATATTTGTGTTTCATTCCCTTTGTTTTATATTTGTGTTTCCTTCCTTTTGGTGTCTTCGATGAGAGGTGTTGTGTGAGTGTATCGATTTCTGATCATTGCCTTCACTTCTGTTTTGCAGTATTACTCACATCAAGAATATTGGCATCATACACAATGGTTGCAATGGATTTTGTTGTGGCATCACACTGAGTGAAATCTTATGCCTTCATGTCTTTAATATACTGAACCGAAAAAAGAAACTCAACTTTTTAACCCAAAAGATTTTTATGCAACCATCAGGTTGACTGAAAAATCATTTCATACTTTTTAAACTTTCTTATGCAGAAAACATTTGGGCGATATCTGTGCAGTTTAACGCCCCGCTTGGCAATTCGTTGTTCACAACATTTCCTCGTGCAGTACATTAAATGTATACAGTAACCTCGTCATATTGGCATATTGTGTTACCTGGAGTTTAGGTTTCAAAAGTCCGGTAAAATTTCTCTACGGAATATGGTACTTTTGACGTAAGATCAGCGTAACGTAGCGGTCCAAACGCTTCTACGTGGGACGTCTCAGGCTGTCATCACCAGGAACTTCCAAGTGAGTAAATCGACGATAACTCGCTTGTATCAGCGTCTACGTCAAACGGGAACGACAAATGACAGGCCCAGAAGTGGACGTCCACGCGTCACGACATGTCGACAGGACCGATGCATCCGTCCAACCCACCTTCGTAATCGGTTCCGTACAGCCGTCGAGCCGTCTCAGGTGACACAAGGAACGCACAACAATCGAATAAGTGCAGAACCTGTCAGGAATCGCCTTTGAGAGTTCGGCTTACGTCCGCGTCGTCCGTACGTTGGTATGCCATTAACACCACGACGACGACAGTTAGAATGGCGTGGCTCACACAACGTAGGCCAAACCTGTTTCCCCTTCGTCAGTGGCGTAACATAATGTTTCTGACGAGTCCAGGTACTTGTTGTACAGAGCTGACGGCCGTCAACGTGTGTATAGGGGTGACGGAGAGCGTTATCGTGACAATTGTTTGGTTGAACGTGATCGATTTGGAGGCGGTGGGTTGATGGTGTGGGCTGGCATATCGCCAGTATGGTCATAGAACGCCCCTGGTATTCATTGATGGATCTTTGATGGCTCAGCGTTACGTTGACGTCGTTTTACGACCAGTAGTTGTTCAATATGTACGACAGCACAACGTTACGTTTCAACAGGATACCGCTCGTGCGCATGTAGCAAGGCTCAGCATGGCGTTTCTTCAGCAAAACAACGTTGACATGATGCACTGGCCTCCGTATAGTCCAAATCTCTCTCCTATAGAACATTTGTTGGACGTCTTGGATAGGCGCGTACGTAACCGCCCCCGGCCGCCAACAACGCGTCAAGCCTTGCTTCCGCGCTCATACAGGATTGGAATGCTATTCCCCAGGCAGAGATCAATCGTTTAATGCTGTCCATGACCAGACGTGTGCGTGCAGGACTGAATGCAAACGGAGGACATACTCGCTATTAACTGCTTATGTTCTGAACTTGTGAAATGACTACCTCTATGACAAACCGGATTTGTATTCCAAACATTCCCACTGGAAATTGAACTCTATGGCAGTCACTTTCAGGAATGATTATATTATTGCGTCATTAAATCGATTTTCTGCAAACATGATTATTTCTGCAAATACTCGCATTTATATTTGGCGTTGCGTTTCTTTTTCGGTTCAGTATACCATAAGGGCCACAGCTAAAAAGATTTTTTTTTTCAATCGGCGTGGTAGAAAAATACCACTTATATCAGGTGATAGTATCATTATATAGAAGTAAAAAAGTGTGTATGCCAGATTCAAAAGTGGTGCAGATTTTTTTACAGGGCCTTTTGTTACCTCACCCACTTCAACACAATGGTGATATGCTATATTGGATAGCAGCTAATTTAAGCTAATGTGCTCTCCACAAAACCAGTTCTTATAATATCAAACGGTTTTCTAGGACCTGCTGATTACATTAAAATAAATTTTAAACAAAAACCTTAGTTGATCGTTTTGAAACCTTCCATTTCCATGGCAACCTTTGGTAATAATAATGTGTGGGTACACAAAGTAAATTTATCAAATCAACACCGACATGTCAATACAGATAAGCAACCTTGATACCATATCAATTTTAGTTAATACAAATATGCAAATGAGCTATTTTGAATATTCATAAATATTTATTAACCCATTTAAGCCTAATGTCACTTTTTATGGGACATAGGCAAACAGTCTATATCCAGATGCGGCGTCTCATCAGGATCTTCACGTTTTGCTTGAAAGATACAATTTATGGTAAAACATTAAGATAACATCTACATGACACCCTAAAATGAAGAATGGACTTGTCCAAATGATAAGGATGGACGAATCCATTCGGCATAAATGAGTTAATACTTATGTTTATGGGAAAATAAACAAAAAAATATCAAGAACCAAACTATCGATATCGAATTAATATCAAGACAGCGTAAGATACATTTACAACAATGATACTTACAATATAGGGAAAGGGAAAATCATCATCATCATCATCATCATCATTTACATCGTTATCAACATCACCCACCTTGGCATCTATTAAATATGTTCACTAACTTCTTCAGTTTTATGCTACTGTGATGAATACTGCTAGACCCATCACGTGAACAAGTCCGTGAAATGAAGACCCCCTAAACCCACTTTATATAGAGAAAACTTTGGTTAACGGCGGTATTTATTGTTTTTCTTATTTCTGCTGCAATACATAGGTTGTGGGTAATGGGTTGTCGTTAGAACCGCCTCAATGAGGCGGTTCTAACCAGCACCCACAACCTATGTTTGAAGTACAAATAAGAAAAATATAACAGTTTTTTATCGGAAACTGAGTAGCCATTTTGGAGATATGAAAGAATGCAATATGTCGCACGAGTGTGTTATCGTATTGTTAGTTAAATTGTAATTTCACAATATATTAAAAAGTTCCTTACAACACAGCCTTGGATAAAGCACAAGATGAGTCCCAAAATCCTTAGATTATATAGATATACAACCATAAATGGTCATATGCCTGAATAATTTATACATTTCGCTCCGAGATTTGGCTGCTGTTTTGCTAATTTGCTTTAATGTTTGGATACAAGCGTAATAGAGAATTTGTGTTTTATCTATAAGTCCAATTGTCATCATCATCATCATCACCATCATCATCATCATCATCACCATAACCATCATCATCATCATCATCATCATCATCATCATCATCATCATCAACAACACTTTCAGAGCTCACAGAGCATTCAAGTCTGTTTAGACTTCGCTATCACATCCATAGACATCAGTGCACCATAATGTTTCCTTGTTGCAGCTACAACGTTTCATAATGCAATCACTCTTACAACCACACTTTGTAAAATAGAAGTGGAGGCAATGATCAGGAATCGAAACAATTAACCCACACCACCCATAAGAGACACCAAAGGGAAAGAAAAACAAACATGAAACAACCAGACCCTAATGGAAACATGAATAGCGGAATGCCAAAAGGACAGTTACTTTCCCACAAAATGGTCAACTGACTTTCCAAAACAAAATTATATAAGCGATACACACACTCAAAGAAAAACCATAACAAAAATAAACCGCGACAGAAGAACCGCCTTTAAACGGTCAGTGAAACGAATTCCAATGGAGGGCTTAAATTGATTTTATGTGGCTACAATCCTCGCCCTTACTTCCGTCGCGATTCAGACAAATAATTTGTTCAGTCCGCATGAAGGCCTCCTAACTCATCAGTGTAACATCTCCGTAAACACAAAACTCAAACAAACACAGAGATGAAACAATGGTGACAGCAAGAAACCACTGAAATGCTGGAGCAAAAGAAAACCAACAGTTAGAATCCAATTTGCCCGACCGGAGACAGAGCATCAGGCACCAACCAACATTACATAAAATGAGATACTCTAATCATCTCAGCCTTTACGCTGGACCCATCATAGAATCTGAAGCCTGACCCACCGGCGAGAAATTAAAGAGGGAAGAAAAGTTGTGAGTGTTGAAGTCAGTTACATGACTGGACACTCTGGTAAATAGAATTGATTGCGAAATATTACACCATAGGATGTCCCTCCAGGCACATCACCAACCAAGAAAGGAAAATTTACAATCTCAAAATCAAAAGCATCGCGTTTATCATAAATTTTGCAGGAAACAAATCCATCTACAATAGATAGATAATCCAAAAACAGGGCCGTGGTATCAGAACACTATACTTTATTCAACTGAAGTTCCGGGGGGGGGGGGGGGGGGGAAGGTGTAAATTTGACTGATCGAAATAGGTATTGTCAATATTTAATAAATCATCCCAATATCTAGAAGTCGAGCTAAAAGCTTCAATGCTTTCAGATTGATTTTCAACGGAAAGGGACACCATGAATAAAAATCAAAAATGAGATAAAAATCAAAAGTCTCTTTCATAACAAAACAAGAAGAGATCAGACACAAGGGGTGCGCAATGCGTACCTACCATGCATTAAGTGATTTATACGAGCAGAATGCTCTGTTAATGTCACTTGTTCCAGGATTCGACGTGACTTAAAAAGCTCACGCAAGTTCCTGAAATCGTTGCCAATCGCTTCCTTTTCTTCTGATTACAATTAACCCTTTTTGTACCGAATGACATCTTCCTTCATATATGTATTTGACATGTGTCCATTTCAAAAAGTATCATCATCATCATCATCAGGTTGTGTTATTTCAAAATGTATTTGTAAATTGGCTGAACGTTTTGCAAACAGTGTAGGCCCTGGTCAGAAGCCGCATTCTGTGGTGTCTGATCAGGGCCTTCACTGTTTGCCAATTACCCCTTTTGGGGTTTCCAGTACCAAATGGGTTAAACAAGCAACAATAGGTGGTGGAAGTAAAGAAAACAGGGATCATGGTCTCCAAAACATTTTACTCTTTACTGCCTTATAAGTTGATAAATCAATAACACATTTTTTTTTCAATTTAACAAATCAGGAAATCAAATAACAAATGTCATATTACTCTATATGCAAATAAAGGCTATAAATAATGGTGGGTGGAGTAACCGGCTCAAAATGTAAACTTTTATTTGCTTTATACCTTTGATTGGTCCAATAGGACAATAATCCAGCCTAAAATAAAAAGCAAAGTTACTCCCCTTCCGTAAATGCTGCGGAAAAATAACACTGTGTTTTGGTGGGTGGAGTAACAAAATGACCTCTAAAAAAAATCTGTACCACTTTTGAATCTGGCATACACATTTTTTTCATTCTATATAGTTATACTACCACCTGTTATAAGTGGAATTTTTCTACCATGTCGATTGAAAATCAAAGCACTGAGAGTGCTGATGGAGCGTAGCTTTGATAATTTGATTTAGCGTCTGATTGGTATTTTAATTCAGGCTCATATTGATCCACTGAACATAGCTGTTTGAAGCCTGCTGGGCAAAAGGTCGTATTAAAGCAACAAGACCTAAATTGAAATTAACTCACGCTAAGGTGTAGACCCCGCAACAACCATCACGAAAACACGCCTGTACAAATACATTGTCAAATTTTTGGCAAAAAAAAAAAAAAAAAAAAAAAAAAAATGGAAATTTTAAGATACGGTGCTCTTGTTTTAATCTAGCAACGGTAAAATCCAACAAATATGTTACCGATCGTTGTGTCATATCTGAATTCGTTTTGATTTTTATGTTCTCGGAGATGTCGGAAAAGTCAGAAACCTTTCAGAACTGAACAAACTATTTGTGTAAACCACAATAAAACCACGGGCGAGGATTGTGGCCCCGTAAAATCGATTTAAGATCATTTAAGCCATCGGGCAAAATGTTTTTAACTGGTCGTTCCAATGTGGTGCTTATCTTGTGGTTTATTACAGTCATTGTTTGTCTTTCTGTATGTACTGGTAATATCTTTTTTTATTTCGGATAGCTGTTTGGTAATTTTGTGGGAACGAATGTCTTTTTCGCTGTACACTTGAAATGTTTCAATTACGGTGTCGTCACTTTATGTATTGTTAGTTCTTCGATCTTTCCCTTTGGTGTCTTGGATAGAAGGTGTAAGGTTATTGTATAGATTCCTGATCATTGCCTTCACTTCTGTTTTGGTGAATCAACAAGAATCTAACGCTGTAGCAGAAGATCAGGGAGGTCCGTGCCCATGACACAATTATCTGGCTCCAGGGGCCAGTTGTTCAAACTAAAGTACAATTCCTATATTAAGACCACCGTTGAGACTGTTCAAAAGTGGTCTTAGACCAGAGGATACTGTATACAGAAAACACAAAGAAAGAATAACAGCAGCCTATTAAGTAAGCTTTTAAAGGAGAAGCAGTCTTAATTTTAGGTGGTCTTAATAGCGGAATTTCACTGTAGTAGGAAAAGGTCACTCAGGGAAAGGCCACAATCAAAGAACGCAACCTTCTCAAGTCACCTAAAGAAAGTAAGCGACATGGAGGCACACACAACTAGAACTTTTTGTGAAACACACTTATGCCCCGCACTCTGGATCAACTATAACAAAGGGCTTCATTGATGAATTTCACAAAGGGCTTTGCATTGCTATTACTTTTTTTCTTCCTTTTTCTTTACGCAATCATTTATTAACTAAGAAACCAGTTACAACAAAGCAAAGTATCATGTTTATGATATTATATGAGCCCCGCCAAGCGAATTTGTGTCTTCGAGCATTCCGTCATGACAAATTTTAACTGCGCATGCACAGCCATTCAGAGGGGCCAAGGATATGGCTTTCTGTCTGAAGGTTCCTCTTGATTCACTGCTTGTATGAGCGAGCAGCAAAGGTTCTGGCGAGACTGCGCGGATGCGCAGGCTCGCCTGAACCTTCGCTGCTCGCTTAGGCGATAAGTACCAAAATCGCTTGACGGGGCCCAATTATGACGATAGGAGCAGCTCCTAACATTACATTGGCTATTACCTCACTATATTATTAAGTTGGGCTAATGATATCTCCATACTTTTTGCAGTCTCCTGTTCCATTCAAAGTTCTAGACACTGACCTTTAGCCCCACCAAAGCTTTTTGGTCTTTAACCCTTGACCTCCTGAAGATTTAAATATGCCACACCCACCACTGATTATCAACCAATCAGATTTCTTGATGCAAATCATTGCAACAAATTCTTCAACTGAATGGCAAACGATGAAGATCCTGATCAGATGGCCTGATCTGGATCTGCATTGTTTGCAAGATCAGACATATCCGGGCTCAGCAGGACAAGGGTTAATTAACATTTAATTTGTCACTTTGAAATCCAGATGTCTGTTTTTTTTGTTGTTGTTTTTTTTAATTTAGTTGATATCTCTACCCATACCCACACCGATATCTAATCATAATCCACACAAAATTCATAAAAACATTATGTTTCAACTCATTAATCAATTCAAAAAGGACCATAATCCATGCAAAATGCATAGTAGAGTATTGGCCCTCGTGATACCGAGTCTTTGTAAGGTAACATGATACGAGGGTATCACACAACCATAAACATATATGACACAACATGAGACATGTGTCATGAGATATGACACAACGATCGGTAACATAGTTGTTGGATTTTACCGTTTTTCTGTGGCGATTTATTTATGTTGTTGTTTGTTACTTACTGTGTGTATCACTTGTGTCTTTTAATTTTGGATGGCCATATGGCCATTTTGTGGGAAAGTAACTGCCCGTATGGCCTTCCTTTGTTTAGGTTTCCATTATGGTCTGGTCGCTTAATGTTTGTATTTCTTTCCCTTTGGTGTCTTTTATGGATGGAGTAAGTTAATTGTATCAATTCCTGATCTTTGTTTTACTTCTACTATGATACGAGGGTAAGTCAATAAGTAACCGGCCTATCCCATTGCCAATTGACCTAGACAACCCAGATTTTCATGCCTTCTTTCAATACATGTTTCAGGCATGAGGGCAAAATTGCACTCTAATCGTGTCAGTCACTCATTAGATATTGAACGTCAAACATGGCTAGCGATGCTTTAAAGCAAGCTTTTCGTCAAAAGCTGAGTGCCGTGCTATAATTCGGTACTTGTATTTGAAAGGGAAAACAGGTCAGGAAATACATTGCCAGTTGACCAATGTATATGCGTCTTCTGCACCATCGTTTACACAAGTTAAATTCTGGGTTGAGAAATTCAAACGCGGTAGAAGGTCTTTAGAAGACGAAACCAGGTCTGGACGCCCATCAGATGCCACTGATGAAGAAATATGTAACTAAGTACGTGATCTGGCGAACTCTGATAGGCGAATTAAGGTGGAAGAAATAGCGAATGCATTACACATTTCACATGATAGAGTTTCAACAATTTTACACGATCGTTTGGGTATGCGCAAGCTAACAGCCCGTTGGGTCCCAAAATCCCTTAGCGACGAGCAAATGGCAACCAGAGCATCAGTATGCAGCGCATTGTTGAAACGGTTTAGGCCAAAAGAAGATGGTTTCTTTCACATTTGGTGACTGTAGATGAGGCCTGGGTCCATTATTATGAGCTAGAGAATAAAACTCTACCAGTGGGTAGGGCCGGGGTTTCCGAGGCCAAAGAAGTTCAAAACGCAACTCTCTGCTGGCAAGGTGATGGCAGCTGTATTTTGTGACGCACAAAGCGTTATTACACCAGTGGACACAAAAGCATTCAAACTCCTATGAAATAACTTTCAATGAATCTCTTTGCATCAAGTTAGTTTGACAAGCAAATGTCATTCATCAAAGAAATCTAAAACTAGATCAAGCCATTGATTGGTCTTATTTTGGAAACAATATCTGATTGACATTTGAGATGTATTTTGATTGGACAGTGCAGGAGTTAGCAATGAAATGTACACCACCTTGTGTTTTGAATTTATTTCTGTTGATAGGATGTTAGGATATATTGAATGACGTTTCAAGTCCGAATTAAATGAAGCTCATCAAAGTTCGAACGCTTTTGTGTCCACAGGTGTATGTTGGACTTCCTAGCAAAGACAAGTACAATAACGAGTGCGTATTATGCATATTTGCTCGACCAACTGAGAACTGTGATCCGTAAACACGCCTAGTAAATTCTCGAAAGCAGGACAGTGCATGAGTCCACACTTGCAAAATTGCAATGGATGGTGTTGAGCGGAATGGGTAAGAGATAATACTGAACCCCGCCTCTTTTCCGGACTTAGGACAGAGGAGGCAATCATCCTTCATTACGATAACACACCCGTGCGACATAGTGCAGTTTTACACATCTCCAAAATGGCTACTTTTCTGATGAAAATCCGTGATAATTTTCTTATTTATACTACAAACATAGGTTGTGGGTGCTCGTTAGAACCGCCTCACTGAGGCGGTTCTAACGAGTACCCACAACCTATGTCTTGGAGCAGAAATAAGAAAAATGTATACCCCCGTAAACCCCAGTTTTCTCTATATAAATTGGGGTTTAGGGGGGTCTTTATTTCAACTTTTTCACGTGATGTTGCTAAATGCACACCAGAGTAATGCCACATGTTCTATGAATTCATTATAAGGTAGCCGACAAGCATTTGAAGTTGTAAATTGATCCTGTAATAAGACCATAAATTATAAATAACCAGAGGGCGATGGCCCTGGATCGCTCACCTGATCCATAGTGTAACAAGTGGGCCACGGGGAGGGCCATAATTTGCATAATCTTGAGGGAGATCTAAAACGTGAAGCTTCATACCAAATATCAAATACCAGAGCCTTCATGTTTTAAACAAGAAGATTTTTAAAGGCTTTCCTTATATAAGTCCATATAAAACCTGTGGGCTCCGGGTCAGGGCCATTTTCGGTCGCTAGGTTCACTAGACAAAGCTTCATACCAAATATCAAGGAACTGAGTCTTCTGGTTTCAGACATCATCATACCAAATATCAAACACCTGAGTCTTCTGGTTTCAGACAAGAAGATGTTTAAAGGTTTTCCCTATACAAGTCAAAGTAAAACCAAAGGGCCCCTAGGCGGGGGTGGGGGGGGGGGGCATTTTTGGACCCAGTGCTATAATTTGAACAATCTTGGTATAGGTCCACTAGATGAAGCTACAAACCAAATTTCAAAGACCTGGGCCTTGTGGTTTCAGAGGAGATTTTATAAGATTTGATGCCCCCACCATTCGAAGAATGGTGGAAGGGCATATAGCGTTGCCCCTGTCCGTCCGTTCGTCCGTCCGAAACTTAAACGCTGTCAATAACATTCTTATTTCTGGATGGATTTTGAAATTACTTTGTAGAAATATTAACCATCATGAGACAATGTGTCACGTGCAAAACCCAGGTCTGTACCTCCAAGGTCAAGGTCATACTTAGAGGTCAAAAGGTCCAAAAAGGGTCCGAAACTTAAACGCAGTCAATAACTTTCTTATTTCTGGATGGATTTTGAAATAACTTGACAGAAATGTTGACCATCATGAGACAATCTGCCCCACATAAAAAAGGTCCTTATCTCCAAGGTCAAGGTCATACTTAGAGGTCAAATGTGAAAAAAGGGTCCAAAACTTAAACACCGTCAATACCTTTCTATGCATTAATACGAACATAGATATATTTTCAGGCGTGGGCATCCGTGTGCAATGGACGCATTTCTAGTTCGTATATGTCAATGTAAAACCAAGCCCGGGGCGGGGGCATTATTGGCCCCAGGGCTATTATTTGAACAGTCTTGATAGAGGTCTACTATATGAAACTTAAAACCAAATATCAAAGACCTGGGCCTTGCGGTTTTAGAGAAGAAGATTTTTTGAAGATTTTTCCAATACAAGTCAATGTAAAACCAAAGGGCCCCGGGTCAGGAGCATTTTGGCACAAGGGCTATGATTTGAACACTCTTGGTAGAGGTCCACTAGATGAAGCTACAAACCAAATATCAAAATCTGGGCCTTGTGGTTCCAAAGGAGAAGATGTTTTAAGCCGTGATTATTCCTATATAAGCCCATGTAAAACCAAAGGGGCCCGGGGCGGGGGCATTATTTACCCCAGGGCTATAATTTGAACAATCTTGATAGAGTTCCACAAGACAAAGCTTCATACCAAATATCAAACACCTGAGCTTCTGGTTTCAGACAAGAAGATTTTTAAAGCTTTTCCCTATATAAGTGAATGTAAAACCAAAGGGTCCAGGGGCAGGGGCATTTTTGACCCCAGGGCTATAATTTGAACAATCTTGGTACAGGTCCACTCGATGAAGCTACAAGCAAAATATCAAAGACCTGGGCCTTGCGGTTTCAGAGGAGAAGATTTTTTAAGATTTTTCCTATATAAGTCAATGTAAAACCAAAGGGCCCCTAGGCGGGGGCATTTTTGGCCCCAGGGATATAATTTGAACAATCTTGATAGAGGTCCACAAGACGAAGCTTCATACTAAATATCAAACACCTGAGCCTTCTGGTTTCAGACAAGAAGATTTTTAAAGCTTTTCCCTATGTAAGTCTATGTAAAACCGAAGGACCCAGGGGTCGGGGCAGTTTGGTTCCGGGACTATAATTTGAACATCTTGGTAGAGGTCCACTAGAGAAAGCTACACACCAAATGTCGAAGGCCTGGGCCTTGCGGTTTCAGAGGAAAAGATTTCATTAAAAAAATCTATTTT
Source organism: Lucinisca nassula (assembly GCA_963580285.1). Taxonomy (NCBI): domain Eukaryota; kingdom Metazoa; phylum Mollusca; class Bivalvia; order Lucinida; family Lucinidae; genus Lucinisca; species Lucinisca nassula. The sequence goes on from OY757012.1 coordinate 3,754,175, forward strand.
GGCTCCCGTGACCTTGGTGTGCAATGGACCTAAACCATTTGAACAACTTTGAAAGGGGACTACCTAAGAATCATTCCTGTGAAGTTTGGTCAAAATCAGATCAGTGGTTTAGATGTCTTTTGAAGAAAACGCACGCACGCACGCACGTACGACAGACGAAGTGATCCCAAAAGCTCATCTCGTCATTACATGACGGGTGAGCTAACAAGAGGCCCATGGGACACTACGCTCACCAGAGGTCATGTGGTTTATACCATATATAGGCAAGGTGCCCATCTTGGTCATGTGACAACAATACCACGAATAATGTTTAATTGCCTCACCCCCATAGAGGCTTTTCATGTGATTTGGTTTCAATCAGCACAGCTCTTTTACTGGAGAAGAAGATAAAAATACTGAATCTGAGCCATCCAAGACAAAGGTCAGTAATGACCTTGACCTTTGGAATTGATAAACTTCCATTCAGCTAACTGCAAATATCATTTTTGATGTCACAGCCTATCAGGCAATCAGAAATATCCACTGCTTTGTCATTTTTTCCATACAAATGTCTAAGTGACCAACTTTGACCTTGACATAAAACAGGTCAAGGTCAACCAAAGATCATCATTTGAACAAACTCAGTAGGGCCAGAGTCCCTGATGCTGCATACCAAGTTTCAAGATCGTCGGCCATTCGGTTCTTGAGAAGATTTTAAAGTTTTTTACCATATGTGGGCATGGCGGCCCATATTGGTCATGTGACCCAGTCCTCACGAACAAACTTTCGTTCCCTCATTCCATAGAGGCTCCACATGTTATTTGGTTTCAATTGGCCGAGTAGTTTAAGTGAAGAAGATAAAAATACTGAATCTGAGCCTTCCTGGACAAAGGTCGGTAAATGACCTTGACCTTTGGAACTGATAAACTTCCATTCAACTTAAGGTAAATACCATTTCTGATGCCACTAGCTAACATACAATCAGAAAAATCCACCGTTTTGCCATTTTTCCAAACAAATGTCTAAGTGACCAACTTTGACCTTGACGTAAAACAGGTCAAGGTCAACCTAAGTTCATCATTTGAACAAACTTTGTAGGGCCAGAGTCCCTGATGCTGTATACCAAGTTTCAAGAGCATCGGCCATTCGGCTCTTGAGAAGAAGATTTTTAAGGTTTTTACCATATATGGGCATGGCGGCCATATTGGTCATGTGAACCAGTCCTCACGAACAAACGTCCGTTCCCTCATTCCATAGAGGCTCCACATGTAATTTGGTTTCAATTGACCAAGTAGTTTAAGTGAAGAAGAAGAAAAAAATACTGAATCTGAGGCGTCCTGGACAAAGGTCGGTAAATGACCTTGACCTTTGGAACTGATAAACTTCCATTCAGCCGATTGTAAATACCATTTCTGATGCCACTAGCTAATATACAATCAGAAAAATCCACTGTTTTGCCATTTTCCATACAAATGTCAAAGTGACCAAATTTGACCTTGACGTAAAACAGGTCAAGGTCAACCAAAGGTCATCATTTGAACAAACTTTGTAAGGCCAGACTCCTTGATGCTGTATACCAAATTTCAAGATCATCGGCCATTCGGTTCTTGATTAGAAGATTTTTAAAGATTTTTACCATATATGGGCACAGCGGCCATACTGCTCATGTGACCCAGTCCTCACGAACAAACTTTCGTTCCCTCATTCCACAGAGGCTCCACATGTAATTTGGTTTCAATTGGCCCAGTGGTTTAAGTGAAGAGGAAGATAAAAATACTGAATCTGAGCCGTCCTGGACAAAGGTCGATAAATGACCTTGACCTTTGAAACTGATAAATTTCCATTCAGCTGATTGCAAATACCATTTCTGATGCCACTAGCTAACATACAATCTGAAAAATGCACTGTTTTGCCGTTTTTCCATACAAATGTCTAAGTGACCAAATTTGACCTTGACGTAAAACAGGTCAAGGTCAACCAAAGGTCATCATTTGAACAAACTTGGTAGGGCCCGAGTCCCCGATGCTACATACCAAGTTTCAAGAGCATCGGCTATTCGGTTCTTGAGAAGAGGATTTTTAAAGGTTTAACCATATATGGGCATGGCGGCCATATTGGTCATGTAGGCCTCCTAGTGGCCCACTTTGAAAATAAAGGTTTTTATATAGGTTCTTCTTACTCAAAATATAGGTTATTTACAGGTTTTTCAATAAAAATATAGGTTAAAAAAAAAGAGTCTTCCAAACTTACATAAAGATTTAAAACTCAAGAAAAAATATTTGATGAATTTTTGTGCCACAATTACTCAGATAAAGTTGATCTGAATTTTACAAAGTCCGAGCGAGCGAAGGCAGCGAGGAAAAAAAATACAATTTCTTGACAGTTTTCATCACTTTTTATGGGACTAAAAAGTAAAAAATAGTAGTGCATTTTGAAGAAAAGTTAGAGTTGAGTCGCAAGAAGGTTCAACAAGAGCTGTCGCCAGACAGCATAGCTCGCCTGTTTTGCGACTTCAAGATATAAGGAAAAATTTATGAACCATGAAATATAGGTCACACTCACCTTGATATATTTGAGATCAATAATCAGGTCAATTGGAACATATATTCCAGATATTACATTTAGGATCAAATTGTATCTGAATTATAAGGCAAAATCATTGAACCATGAAAATAGGTCACAAGGACCTAGATATATTTCCATGTCAATCATCGGGCCACATGGAACTAATTATCCAGGTAAGACATTTCTCCATCAAATAGTATTCAAGATAATAGGAAAAATCACTGAACCATGAAATATAGGACACACTGACCTAGATATTAATTCAAGCTCAATCATGGGGTCACATGGAATAAATAATCCAGGTATGACGTTTCTCCATCAAATAGTGTTCAAGATAATAGGCAAAATCACTGAACCATGAAATATAGGTCACACTGACCTGGATATATTTTGCGGTCAATTATAGAGTCACATGGAACTAATAATCCAGGTATGACGTTTCTCTATCAAATTGTATTCAAGATAATAGGCAAAATCACTGAACCATGAAATATAGGTCATACTGACCTAGATATATTTTGAGGTCAATAATGGGGTCACATGCAACTAATAACCCAGGTATAACATTTCTCCATCAAATAGTATTCAAGATAATAGACAGAATCACTGGACCATGAAATGTAGGTCACCATGACCTAGATATATTTTGCGGTCAATTATTGGGTCATATGGAACTAATAATCCAGGTATGACATTTCTCCATCAAATAGTATTCTAGATAATAGGCAAAATCGCTGAACCATAAAATATAGTCACGGTGACGTATATATATTTTGAGGTCAATAATGGGGTCACCTGCATTTAATAACCCAGGTATAACATTTCTCCATCAAATAGTATTCAAGATAATAGAAAAAATCACTGGACCGTGAAATGTAGGTCACCATGACCTAGATATATTTTGCGGTCAATTATTGGGTCATATGGAACTAATTATCCAGGTATGACATTTCTCCATCAAATAGTATTCGAGATAATAGGCAAAATCGCTGAACCATGAAATATAGGTCACAGTGACCTAGATATATTTTGAGGTCAATCGTGGAGTCACATGGAACTAATATCCCAGGTATGACATTTCTCAAACAAATAGACTTCAAGATATAAGGCAAAATCACTGGACCATGAAATGTAGGTCATCATGACCTTCACCCTTTAACACTTGAACCAATGTCACTTGATTGGCTGATGCATAACCAATTGTGTCTATAACTCGTTAGTATAATGGAAAGGTATACAACAAATTACAAAGGTGTCCTAGATTTTGACCCCCAGCCCCACCCCATCCCAAATCCCAAGCATGAACCCAGGGGTGAGTTGTCTTGGAATCTCAGAAGACACTCCCAGGTATCCAAGTTGTAAATACGAATGCTTAGTGATGAGTGACTGTTGAGATATAAGCATTTCAAAAACTTTAACACAGAATTACAAAGGTGTTCTAGATTTTGACACCTAGCCCCACCCCGGGGCATGAACCCAGGGATCTGTTCTCTTTGAACATCAGAGGACCCTCCCAGGTACTTAAGTTCCAAATATGAGTGGTCTGTGATGAGTGACTGTTGAGATATAAGCATTTGAAAAACTTTAACGCAGTGTGACGGGAACGCAAACGCACACGCACACGCGCACGCCATCCGAGGTGACAACAATAGCTCTCCTTGTACTTCGTACAGGCGAGCTAAAACGTGAAAAATATAGGGTTTTTCATGAAAATACAGGCTTTTTGTAGGTTTTATGAACAAAATAAAGGTTTTATAGGTTTGGCACAAAATTATAGATTATAGGTTTTATAGGTTTTGCTAGGAGGCCTGGTCATGTGACCCAGTCCTCCCGAACAAACTTTCGTTCTCCCTTCCCAAAGAGGCACCACATGTAATTTGGTTTCAATTGGCCAAGTAGTTTCAGAGGAGATGTTGTTTGAAAATGTTGACGACGCAGATGCAGACGACCACGTCGACGGACGACGGGCAAATGCCTATAATATAAGCTCCGCCGGAGCCTTCGGCTCTGGTGAGCTTAAAAAATTATCTAAACTGCACACCTTTCAAAAAATAGAAGTGAAGGCAATGATCAAGAATCGATACAATTAACCCACAGCTCCTGTTAGAGACACCATAGGGAAAGAAACACAAACATGAAACAACAGACCCTAATGGAAACATCAATAGCGGAAAGCAAAAAAGGACAGTTACTTTCCCACAATATGGCCAATTGGCTATCCAAAACAAAATAATATAAGCGATACAAACACTCAAAGACAAACCATAACAAAAATAAACCACGACAGAAGAACTGCCTTGGAACGGTCAGTGGAACGAATTCCGCAGGTGGTGCTCAAATCGATTTTACGTGCCCACAATCCTCGCCCTTACTTCCATCGTGATAAATCAGAAAATGCATAACAGAGTGATGGTACCTTTTAAGCGTATTCTCTGTAAGGTAACATGCTATTATTATATACCCAGAAAATGTCCCGTTTACTTCCTACAGAAGTTACCGGTCAATATTTTTTCATATTGCCAGTAGTCAAGTTCATATTGCCCGTAGATAAGCAGTCACGTTCAAAATAGAACTACTTTCAAATTTGTTCATTTCGATACTAAAAATCGGCAGCCATCTTGTCGTCCGTATCGATTGAAAGAACGTAAAACAACACGAATATAGGTTCTAACAAAGTGCATAAACCTCATTTTATGCTGTCAAATATGACCTACCTGCAATCTGTTTAGATTTTCAATACTTTCTTCTAAGAAATCAGGAGTATTTTGAAAGAAATATAACCGACGCTTCGGAAAAAACGGCGTCCTGTGTTGGGAAATGTCAATATTTTTAATGACGTCACATCCACCAACGTTAACGTCGTCTACACTTTGACGCCATTGGGCGTGGTTTTTCAACGTGTAGGGAAACACTTAACGACCTTCATTATTTTCCATTTCAAACCACTTAAAGATGTATAATTTGATTTTACGTTCAGAAATTCATACCAGGCAATCCTGAATTCAAGCCGACATTTGAAATTTTGGGTATATAATAAAAAGGTTATTGACTTTATGTTGTGAAATATTCGGCACTCGTTCATATGGCGAAGAAGCACTCGTAAGCTCGTGCGTCCTTCGCCATATGAACTCGTGCCGAATATTTCACAATATAAAGTCAATAACCTATAAATATTTCGAGTTTCAAATCAATCCCCCAAAGGTAACAAAAGTTATAAATCAAAAGGATAATTTCAAAGTCAGAAAGGGGCCATAATCCATGCTAAATGCATAATAGAGTTCTGCCACTTTTTCTATGAATTCTTTGTAACATACTTGACTAGTATTGAAAATCAATCCTGCAATTAAATCAGAAATTATCTAAATTGGACATTTTTTATGTCAGAAATAGAGGAGCTTACATGAGTGTTCATGTATTATTGAATTTATTAAACGAGTTGAGGAAAAGGGATAAAATGCGAGGCTTTTCTTTGAGTTTAATAAATTCAATAATGCATGAACACGAATGCAAGATTCTATTTATCATATGACAAATCAAACCCCAAAAGATAACGGGATAACATATGAATAGGGCAATTTCAAAGCCAGGAAGGGGCCATAATCCATGCTAAATGGACAACAGAGTAATGCCACTTGTTCTATGAATTCATTGTAAGGTAGCTGACGAGTAATTTCAGTTGCAAATCAATCCTAAATCTCTCTTGCGATAAAATCAGAAATTATAAATCAAATTGTATTTGAACGGGGCCCTTTTTTAAAGTCAGAAAAGGGCCATAATCCATGCAAAATGCATATAAAAATTATGGTACTTATATATATATATTCTCTGTATGGTAACAGGCTAGTATTAAAAATATCAAATCAACCCCAAAAGGTAGCAGTTATGAATCAAACTTCATCTGAATAGGACGTCTAAGTCAGAAAGGGGCCATAATCCATGCAAACTACCTGCTAGAATTATCTGAGTTATCCTGTCCATGTGTCTTGTTACAATGTACTGTAAACCAATTATCAAAGACAACCAACATTATTAGCAATAATCAAATGGGATAGGAAGGAATGCGACAGAGTGAATCCAGTATAAAACAAGAGCTATCGCATGACAGCATAGCTCGCCTGTTTTGCGCCTTCAATATATAAGGTAAAACTACTGAACCATGAAATATAGATCACACTCACCTACATATATTTTGAGGTCAATCATCAGGTCACATGGAACATATATTCCAGATCTTACATTTCAGAATCAAATTGTGTCTGAATTATAAGGCTTATCATTGAACAATGAAAATAGGTCACACTGACCTAGATATATTTCTATGTCAATCATCTGGTCACATGGAACTGGTTATTCAGATATGAAGTTTCTCCATCCAATAGTATTCAAGCAATAAGTCAAAGTCACTGAACCATGTAATATAGGTCACACTGACCTACATATATTTTGAGGTCAATCATCTGGTTGCATTGAAGTAATATCCCAGGTATAACATTTCGTTATCAAAATATTATTCAAGATAATAGGCAAAATCACTGAACCATGAAATATAGGTCACACTGACCTAGATATATTTTGAGGTCAATCAGCAGGTCACATGGAACTAATAATCAAGGTATGACCTTTCTTTATCAAATAGTATTCAAGATAAAAGGCAAAATTAGTGAACCATGAAGTACAGGTCAAGGTGACCTAGATATATTTTGAGGTCAATCATGGGGTCACATGGAACTAATAATCCAGGTATGACATTTCTTCATCAAATAGTATTCAAGATAATAGGCAAAATCACTGAACCATGAAATATAGGTCACAGTGACTTAGATATATTTGGTGGTCAATGATCGGATCACATGGAACTAATAATCCAGGTATGACATTTCTCCTTCGAATAGTATTCAAGATAATAGACAAAGTCACTGAACAATGAAATATAGGTCACAGTGACCTAGATATATTTTGAGGTCAATCATGGGGTCACATGGCACTAATATCCAAGTTTTGACATTTCTTCAACAAATATTCTTCAAGATATAAGGCATAATCACTGTACCATGAAATATAGGTCACAGTGACCTAGATATATTTTGAGGTCAATAATGGGGTCACATGGTACTAGTATCCCGGGTATGACATTTCTCCAAAAAATAGTCTTCAAGATATAAAGCAAAATTACTGGCCATGAAATATAGGTCACAATGACCTAGATATATTTTGAGGTCAATCATGGGGTCACGTGGTACTAATATCCCAGCTATGACATTTCTCCAACAAATAGTCTTCAAGATATAAGGCAAAATCACTGGACCGTGAAATGTAGGTCACCATGACCTTCACCCTTTTACACTTGAACCAATGTCACATGGTTGGCTGATATATAACCAATTTTGTTTATAACTTGTTAGCATAATGGAAACGTATATAACAAATTACAAAGGTGTCCTAAATTTTGACCCCTAGCCCCATCCCATTCATCCTCCCAGGCATGAACCCAGGGATGTGTTGTCTTGGAATCTCAGAAGACACACACGGGTATCCAAGTTGTAAAATATGAATCCTTTGTGATGAGTGTCTGTTGAGATATAAGCAATTCAAAAACTTTAACACAGTTTTACAGAGGTGTTCCAGATTTTGGCCTCTAGCCCCACCCCGGGGCATGAACCCAGGGGTCTGTTGTCTTAGAACATCAGAAGACCCTCCCAGGTACTTAAGTTACAAATATGAGTGCTCTGTGATGAGTGAAGCATTTGAAAAACTTTAACGCAGTGTGACGGGAACGCATACGCAAATGTGCACAAATGAGATGACAACAATAGCTCTCCATGTACTTCGTACAGGCGAGCTAAAAACATCAGACGCAACATGAACCAACGACACAAAGCCAACAAACAAATAAGATTCTACAAAAGAACTGCCACCCTGGGACGGTCAGTAGTAAAACTACTGGGCGGCTTCAACTCCGGAGTTTATGGAATTTCAACCCTCGCCCTCAGTTCCAGTGAAGCATCAAACTTAAAAACAAAAAACAATTTGATTCTTACGGAGGCTTCGTAGCTCAACAGTGGTTCATAATAAAATACACAGGAAACGATCATGTATAGATTAATACAATCATGAATCAGGGCTGAGGAGACAACGACATTGTTAATTAACGCATCGTTAAAACTGCCAGACACTTAAGTTGTTAGTTTCAATTATTCAGGTCATTGGCAAATCGATGCATGAAATGTGCATTTTTATTTGGGTTAAACGGTCCTATCAAGATTATATCACTCATATCGAACCAACTGGTATTCAGACGTGAACAAAAACCCGGTGCGCAGGGAAATCCAGACCTTCCGTTGCAAAACTTGGCGTCTCATATGTTGCACCCGAGTGGTTGCAGCATTTTAAAATGGATTAAATACGTAAAATAAAACAATGAAAACATGAAAGGGGTTTCCTTTATTTTAAACATTTAAGGACAAACCATACAATTATATTATACACTACATGTTTACGTAACAATTAACAAATATACAGATAAGACGGTAAAATTATGTGAGAAATAACCGATGAGTTCATGATCAACGCCATGTTATTATATTTTGAGGAGAAGAATTTAATTTAATAAAGGAGTTGGAATAACATGTTGCCATAACATGTACATGTACATCATATAGAGAACTTCATATGCCAAATATTTTTGTGCAAATTTCATTAACATCAGTTTACAAATATGGACGATATTAATGTTAAATTTTTAATTTTCCAACCAAAGATGCCAAACTGGATGCCATACTTGATATTCGTGAGAGTTTATGACAAAATTCAATCCTATTTAATATGGATATACACTATTATCAGTATCGTAAGCACTTCTGTACGATAAACTTTGTGTTTATTAATTGAACTGATGGTCAGTTATCAGACCTGATGAACTGATGTAGTTTTATATTAAAATTAGAATTTTGTGCAAATTTTGGTGTGTTTTTCTAGTAATCTAATTATTCAAAAGTGCGAAAAAAGAGACTGTGTGCTTCAAACTCCGTAGCTTCCATACGTGTTGATTGATTATAATGAAATTTGCTCCAAAATAGATCTCTGTTGCATGAAAACGATTTTGTTTATCTTTCTCCTTTATAATTCATGAGCTTCAAAGGTGGTTGCCAAGCTAGACAACGAGTGACAAAACCTTTGAATAAGTTCTGAACCGGTAGATCCCTTGGAAGCAAAGAAAACACCAAATAAACGAAAATAGCAGACTCGGCCTCTAGCACCAGCTTAAGCAGAAATCTACGAAAGTATACCAAAACTACAGCGAAATATATGGATGTCAGACAGACCTAAGAGCATAGTCAAATCATTTTACCCCAAGACATTTCAATGCCAGAGTACAATGGCACTAGTCACTAGGACATTATCAAAAAGCAATATGTGACTAAGCTACAGCAGCACCTATTTCAATAATAACAAGAACTAACAGCTAAATGCTATTTTGAAGCGTTGTATGTATATGCACCAAAACAGAAAAATCATGTATATTACAGGGCAATTGTATTCACCAATATAAAGAACTTGCATTGTTGCAATAAACTTTAGACATCTACTTGACTGACCTTAAGAAGAACAGGTACAAAAGCTTGAGCTAAATAACAATCTTTTATGCTCATCAATAGTAATATTTATCATTTTGGAAAATCCAACCTTCATGGCTATGATGAAACGTTGATTTTTTTGTTCAAGCTAATTGTACATGTTGATTAAAATCGCCTCGTAAAATATATACCGCACGGACTTGTGGTGTTAAAAGACAACAAAACTTGCTCAGAGAGGAAACATTTTTTCAGCATCCTCCATCTATAATAGAAAGGTCATTTCCTGATTCGAAACTACTTTCCCGTTCGTGTATAAGGAAAACTCTGTTCATGAGTATCTATTTACCTGAAAATCATATTGTGGCGAAACTACACCAACAATAGGAACCGTTGTTGTTGCACCACGAATGTTAAGCCTGACACAGAAAAAGGCTTTCAAACTTATTCACCATGATATCAGCTGAAGTAAACGTAACTCAAATTATGAGAAAAATTAGTTACAATGGGTCATAGTTGACCTGCTCACTCAGATCATTGGTTTTTTCGGCAAGACCAACATTCTCTGGCAGACCATTCTAATCTTAAAAGCTCGTGTGAGTTTTCAATGGATATGTGAGGTAGTTCAAGATCTACTGTTAACTGCTTTTGGAAACACACAGACACAAAAAAGATACTTGAGACACCGAGACCCGATCCTTATCAATCTGATATGAATTCAAGATCCAATTTTTAGTACAATTATATAGTTAAAGAAAATATATTAAACATAAAATTGAGTCCTAAACAGAGAACCTCTAACAATATAACAAACTGAAAACTAAAACATAAAATGGTTACAATTGCATATATATTATTCAATATATTGCACTAAGCTAGAGACGATACGTTATTGAACTTATACATACAAAATGAATGTGTCTGTACAATCAGAATAATAGTTTACAAATAAATATAAAAGCCAAATCGTCAACAAAATATCTCATGAGAACATTCCATAATCCTGAGTAGTAAAGCGTGACCATTAAGAATGAAGGTGAGCTCTCAAACGATAACCGCTGCGCGTTTTGCAGGTGACATAAAGTACTGTACGATAACCTTTACTACTTTCTAGGCGAAATCAGCAGATGATAAACTGTTCATATTTTTCCCAGTAAACAGGACTTGCCATCTGTGCAAATTATCTCCAAAGGAGACAATTTGCATGAGATGTCAAATCCTATTAGGGAGATTAGAAAAATATTTCAAAGTGTCGTCTGCTGCGAAAAAATTACCAGCATGCAGAACGTTAAAGATGTTCTGTTACTTTCACTTGGAAAAATCAAAAAAATATCTTTCAGTAGCATTTTCAACGCTCTAACCACCCGGTCCAAATGTCCCGTCATGTTGGCCAATCCAACTGGCCACTATATTAGCCTTCATAGAATTCTTTTCCTTGCATTGTTCTGATTTCTTTATTTTTGTAATGTCCCCATTACATTATCTATTGACTTAGATGCCTATTTTGTCGTTTCACACAGGAAACATTTATTGAAAATGACATTGTACAGACAATGGCGATAAACAGTAAGACAGGTTTCTTGCCCACTACGGATGTTTTGGCAAGTCGATGGACCGAGTGATGACACTGCTTCTTTGTCATAGCATCCTGCGTTCTGATCCCCGTAGTAAATATGCCACACTGCAAACGGATGTATTTTCTGACAGAGAAAACCATATAAAATCTTTGCTAGCAGCGACTGTATTTTTTCAGTCTTTTGAGTGAAAATATGGAAAGAATGCATGTATTTACATACAGATCGAGAATTCATATGTACTTCAGAGGTAAATTTTGTTTTGTTTGGTTTGAGGTTTAACGTCCCCGTCAACACTGTAAAGGTCATTTTGGAGACGTTGCTTCCAATTTTGTGGGACTTTTACCCGACATTGAGATGAAATGACATCTCAAGCCCTGTCGCCCAATGAAACCAATAGGGTTTATTAGCATGGACGGTCCGCCTCGCACCGCGGTTACTGGACAGGCTTAGATCCTCTAAGCGGTTTACCAGTACTAGTGGGCAGGCCGGATTCAGCTCTGCGTGGATGCATCATGCAGCCCATATATTTCTTCAAGCCCCTATGGGCGAGGGCTTACTTCAGACGTAAAAACTACCCATGAAGATATATCAGGGTATGGGAAAACCTACCAGAATTCCTGTGCGACCAGCCCTCTCAGATCTGATCATCCATGCAGCCCAATCAGTCTTCCCTGTTCAGACGTGCCTTCTACAGACTCTGGATTTTCCAAAGTTCGGTAAGCATCAGGGTAATATGTATGTGTAATGAACGGCCCCACTATACCCCACTTTATATAGAGAAAAGTGGGGTTTATGAAAGAATTCATTAGTTTGGCTCAAAAACATAGATTGTGGGTACTCCTTCATGAGGCGGTTCTAACGTGCATCTGCAATCTATACAGTAGAACTTCGATGGCTCGAACACCGATGGCTCGTTTACCATGGATAAGTCGAGCACATTCTTGAGCCCCTAGCGAAATCCTCTACATAAGAAATAGTGGGGGGATAATTCAGGAATTTTAGTCTTTTACCTTGCAAATGTATGCTGTGTGTACTCATTAGAATCGCCTCGATGAGGCGATTCTAATGAGTACACACAGCATACATGTTCATTATAGAACACCGAAAAGATGTCTAAAAGTATCTCGTTATGCCTCCTGACAGTAACCTCATTGGCTCGAACTACCCCTGTCTCGAACAGATTTTCGAGGTCCCAAAGGTGTTCGAGCCATTGAAGTTCGACTGTATTTAGACAAATAAAAAAGAATACTAACAAACATTTTCAACTGAAAGGTGCTTGTTCTATAGATAAGAAAGATGACATTTTAGCACACAGGTGTGTTATCGTTAGGGCTGGCTAATCGGAGCTGAAAAGATAATCGATTATCAGTACTGTCATTGCGATCGATAATCGATTCGTAATCGCTAAGGTTTTTGTCACGATTTCACCTGTCTGACTTGCTGTCTGAGCATGACTCTTACCATAGGTTGTACTTTACCATGTATATTTGAACAGTCAGGCCTGAGCAAACAGTGTAGACCCAGATGAGACGCCGCATAATGCGGCGTCTCATCAGGGTCTGCACTGTTTGCCACACATCCGGCTATCTTAGGCATGACTTTGGGTAGTAAATTGTACCTATCAAGTAACCGATTAAAAGCAAATCAGAAATGAAAATCATTTTTGTGGAATTTATCGATCGATTAATCGATTATACGATTAATCGTGTCAGCCTTAGTTATCGCAATGCAAAGAGTCTAGCATGACTGCATGGTAGCAGGAGTAGGTTGGAATCTTTGTTAGTTGCACGTCATTCTTTGGGGTTTCATCATGCCCTGGCTCATATTCTTTGCAAACAGTGTAGATCCGGATCAGATGGCTTCTGATGAAGCGTTATCTAGCTGTTCATGACAACCCCTACCTTTGCAAACAGTGTAGATCCGGATCTGATGGCTTCTGATGAAGCGTTATCTAGCTGTTCATGACAACCCCTACCTTTGCAAACAGTGTAGATCCGGATCAGATGGCTTCTGATGAAGCGTTATCTAGCTGTTCATGACAACCCCTACCTTTGCAAACAGTGTAGATCCGGATCAGATGGCTTCTGATGAAGCGTTATCTAGCTGTTCATGACAACCCATACCTTTGCAAACAGTGTAGATCCGGATCAGATGGCTTCTGATGAAGCGTTATCTAGCTGTTCATGACAACCCCTACCTTTGCAAACAGTGTAGATCCAGATCTGATTGCTTCTGATGAAGCGTTATCTAGCTGTTCATGACAACGCCAACCTTTGCAAACAGTGTAGATCCAGATCTGATGGCTTCTGAAGAAGCCTTATCTTGCTGTTCATGACAACCCCTACCTTTGCAAACAGTGTAGATCCAGATCAGATGGCTTCTGAAGAAGCCTTATCTTGCTGTTCATGACAACCCATACCTTTGCAAACAGTGTAGATCCAGATCAGATGGCTTCTGAAGAAGCCTTATCTTGCTGTTCATGACAACCCATACCTTTGCAAACAGTGTACATCCAGATCAGATGGCTTCTGAAGAAGCCTTATCTTGCTGTTCATGACAACCCATACCTTTGCAAACAGTGTAGATCCAGATTAGATGGCTTCTGAAGAAGCCTTATCTTGCTGTTCATGACAACCCATACCTTTGCAAACAGTGTAGATCCAGATCAGATGGCTTCTGAAGAAGCCTTATCTTGCTGTTCATGACAACCCCAACCTTTGCAAACAGTGCAGATCCAGATCAGATGGCTTCTGAAGAAGCCTTATCTTGCTGTTCATGACAACCCCTATCTTTGCAAACAGTGTAGATCCAGATCAGATGGCTTCTGAAGAAGCCTTATCTAGCTGTTCATGACAACCCCAACCTTTGCAAACAGTGTAGATCAAGATCAGATGGCTTCTGAAGAAGCCTTATCTTACTGTTCACAACAACCCCTACCTTTGCAAACAGTGTAGACCCAGATCAGATGGCTTATGAAGAAACAATCTGACCAGAACCTACACTGTTTGTTATACAAATTGTGAATTTGAATGAATAAATAACATCAAGTAATTTGGTCGGTTGAAATGTAAATGGGTGTGGCTAAATTAATTTATGCCGTGGGATAACCCAAAATACCCCCATTATGCCTATGATTAAACCCCCAGTGGTAAGAACATCTGTCTTGAACAAATATTGCATCGTCAAATAGGCATTGGTGCCATCGAAATTTGATTGTATACGAGCCGTGACATGTGGTACGAGACAGTGGATATGTAGACACAGAAAAGACTCAGATCAGGCTGCTTATGTGTGCAGTCTTACAGTCTTCGCTGTGCGGCATGTAGAATTGAACTATAGTTTATCATTTGAAAACAACACAGACATGAAAGGTGAAATGCCTGTTGATCGAAGGCTTTTTCACTAACCCTTGTCTTGCTGAACATTTGCCAGTAGTGTAGATACAGATCAGAGAGCTTCTGATGAAGCTATCTGTTCAGTATCTTCTATTCAGAGGCCATCTGATCTGTATCTACACCCTTTGACTTGACATCCATTTTGCAAATTTGCGGGAATAAATTACATCAAATGATTTCACCTGCTGAAAGTTAGAAATGGGGGTGGTTAAATAAATTAACCCTTCTCTTGCTGAATATTCATTTAAGCCAAACCCATTTCTGTCTATCGACCTATCAAATTACTTGATGTAATTTATTGCTTCAAATTCATAAAATGAATGCCAAACAGTGTAGATCCTGATCAGATTCAGAAGCCATCTGATCTTGATCTACACTGTTTGCAAAGATAGGGGTTGTCGTGAACAGCAAGATAAGGGTTAATACAGCAGGACAAGGATTAGGATCTTCGGAGTTGGCAGGATAGCTGATTTGAGACATCAATAGTCGCACCTTTCAAAACATTTTTACTTGACATGGCCTATATATTAATTGTTATGGTGTTTTGTTCATACATCCATGATAAATTCTGCAGTATCATTACGATAACACACCCGTACAACATAGTGCATTTTTCACATCTCCAAAATGGCTACTTTTCTGATGAAAATCTGTCATATTTTTCTTATAAATGCTCATAACATAGGTTGTGTGTGCTCGTTAGAACCGCCTCATTGAGGCGGTTCTGACGAGTACCCACAACCTATGTATTAGAGCAGAAATAAGAAAAATAATGAAGACCCCCGTAAACCCCAGTTTTCTCTATATAAAGTGGGGTTTAGAGGGGTCTTCATTTCACGGACTTGTTCACCTGATGACAATAATGACTGTGCTGCAAATTCGATATCCGGATTACGTTTTTAGAAAAACAAAAATACATTTTTGTTGCCACAACCATACAGTGAGATACAAAATTATAACAGGAAACAATATTTTTTAAAAATAATCAAAATGTACAATTTGCATCTAATACAAGCAACCAATCACATACTGAGCCAATTATACTTAATTACTTTTGAACCGTCTAATTAACCCATTCAGCACCAGAAACCCCTAAAGGAGTATCTTGGCAAACAGTGCAGGCCCAGATCAGACGTGGCGTCTGATCAGGGCCTACACTGTTTGCAAAAAGTTAAGCCATTTTCCGAATCAATTTCCAAGAAAACACAACCTGGCATCCCTATATTTCGAAATGGACTCCTGCCATATATAAGGTGGAAGATTCCATTTGGTACAAAAAGGGTTAAATGACAGTAAAGTTTGGTGGTTTTCAAAGGAGCATTAGTACAGTACTAGTAGGAAGCAAACAGTATATTTACAGTGACTTACTGGACAATATAACATGAATGGGGTCAGCAAAGAAAAATCCTCAATCAATCCTAAAGGGGCAGTTTTGTTAGGATACTGACATACACGATTTGATACAGACACAAAGAAGTGCACAAACAAATTTCACTGCTGCAGATTAAGAGCAGTAACAGGGAGAATCTCTCTATTTTCTGTCAGAAAACAGACATTTTGGATACTAGCTAGAATCGCCTCATTTTAAGTACCCACAACATGCCTTTGCACAAAAAATCCTCAAATTATTCACAATACACCTGCTTATCTGGATCTATGTCTGCATATTGACGAAAATTGAGATGACTTTCATCTGGAATATGAAATAGATTTAAACACCTAACAAAGGGATCAAGTCAAGTCAAGTCAAGTAATATTTATTTAACGTCGGATCAATTTTACAAACATTTTAACACAAGCTCCTAGGAGCTTTTTCTTCCGACTAACATATAAAAAATATCACGCGGATTTCACAGCATAAAGCTACCTACTACTTCTGTCTGGATAATATAAGAATCTGATATGGGTTCTGTTGTAGATGAATGTTTCCAACCTGAGGGATGACCATGCTGAGCGGAACTTAGGGTACGCCGAGGTTCCGCTCAGCACGGTCATCCCGAGGGTTGGAAACGCCCATCTACAACAGAACCCATATTGGATTCTTTTTCTTGCACAACACCTCCGGTTAGTTTTGACAGCTCACACATTGTATATTGTTTACAAAAAAAAGTAGTGCGGAAGTAGTTCCGGCAGTTGAATAGAATTGAAGGGCATTTATGTTAGTTGCCTGGGTCGGAACACCAGGGTCAGGACATAAATTTCTATCCCACAGTAAAATCACGGATTTCCATGTCTGGTGTGCAAGAAAACGTTTTCTGTGACAGGGCTACTTATTTTACGACGCATTCTTGCAATTGAGACGTTTCACAGAACATGTACTTAACCCTTATCTTGCTGTTAACGACAACCTCTATCTTTGCAAACAGTGTAGTTCCAGATCAGATGGCTAAAGAAGCCATCTGATCAGGATCTACACTGTTTGACATTCAGTTTTTGAATTTGCAGGAATCGATTACATCAAGTAATCTGATTGGTTCAAAGTCAGAAATGGGTGTGGCTAAATTGAAAATTCAGCAAGAGAAGGGTTAAACAACAGACACCCAGCATTCTGTACATCTGTTCAAGGACTTTGACCTCAAATCATTTTTTAACCCTTCTCTTGCTGAATATTCATTTTAAGCACACCCATCTCTGACTTTGAACCAATCAGATTGCTTTATGTTATTTATTCCTACAAATTCATAAAGTGAATGTCAAACAGTGTAGATCCTGACCAGATGGCCATCTGATCTGGATCTACACTGTTTGCAAAGATAGGGGTTGTCGTGAACAGCAAGATACGGGTTAATATTGAACATAACTACATGTAAATAAGCTTGAAACTTACTGACCCCATGTACAACTATATACAATCTTGTAATTATAAAACGTAATATATAATTAACTCAGGTAGTAATCAAGTCCTTGAGCTATCAGACAGTAAGGCAAGAGCAAACAATTCACTCAACTGCTGAAAGTGAACATATTCCGTTACATGTACTGACACTGGGGTTAGTATACTTCAGACATTATGCCATATTAGTTGTAATTAGAGCACTGTGCTCTTAGAAACTTTAATCTTTACAATCCACAGAAGCGCACAGTTAGTTATAATCAAATGCTCCTTTTGTCTACTTGGACCAAACATGTCTAAAGTCGGCATTAGGAGCACATATAACAAAACAATGTATTCCTCAACAAGCATACAGCAGACCTCAACTGGAGAAAAAATATTTGTAAAAAAAAAAAAAAAACACACACTTTCCTTACAGTGCAGCCATTCCTGTTAAAGGCATTAATTCTCGTTTATTGAGGACCATCATTGCATTACATAATATTATGTAGCCCACAGTGCTGACTGAAGAGAAGTCCTCTGTCTTCAACAAGTGAGGGCCTCCTTGGGGAAAAATCAATAGTTTACTAGCTGTTGGCTAGAGTGTACCTTATTGATTTTCCCCTCAAGTGTCTCAGTCAGGGATTCAACAAAAGCTACTAATCACCATATTAGGGTCTGCCTTTGATCTGCTGCAGAGAGTATATCACAGGGGGCAATAAAACCATTATGAGCACACGGTGTGTCCTACCTTACAAGAATAAATGCCTTTAAAACTCTGCATATTTGATAAATTTGGTTTTCGTGTCGACTGAATGACTGCTGAAATGTGTATGATCTTGCAAACTTGAATTTAAGAAGTGTATGGTCTGGACTCAAGGTTAAAAAACACTTCTCTAAGTTTTGAATATAAAAATACAATCGAATACAGTGATTCAGCTTGGATCAGCAGATAATGTTATTTTCTCTGCAAATAAATTTTCAAATTCAAATAATAACTGGCATTTTAAAATTCATGAGTAGGTCAAAGTCCATGCTCAAGTGAGATGAGCAAGAAAAATGTTTTTGACAAGTTTTTTTTTAAAATGTACTGCCATGCAAGGGCTATGCCCCGGGGATGGAGCTGGGGACACGCAGAATTTGTCTGCTACATAGGCTGGTCCCTGGCATCTAGTGTACACCTAAAATATCAAGATAGATAGTGTACCCTACCCTAAAGAAATATCCAGTTATCATCTATGCCCCACAAAATATCTCCAAATATTGCCCAGAATGTTTTTCACATACCCTAAATATTATTCCAAAATTACATTGGCTTATGCTCTGAAGTGATAAAATACGTTTTTACATATCTCCCCCTGTAATGTATGTATCGGTTATAAAAGGTCCCAGCTCCCCACCTCCCACTCCAAAAAATACCTAAGGTTTTGGATTCTTCCCCACCCCCATCCCCCCGACTATACCTCAAATCTAGCATGGCTTTCCTAGAATCCCAAAAATAGTAAAAATGAAAATTCTAAATCCCCAAGATAGTTCGAGCCAATGTAACAGGCAAATATTTTAGCACCACCCTGTCCCAGGGGTACGACTTGTGGTGACTCTCCCTGAATTTTTCTTTTTTTATTTTTCTGACCCCAGGGACACTACATTAAAGACCTACAACATCGTGCATTTTAATTGGCTGCTATGCATCACTAAAACTTGCCTATGCATAGAATACCCTGGCGAACCTCACTTCATACAGATAAAAATGCGGTTTAAATAGGTAAACAATTTTTACTTATTACTGCACAATAACAAAGATTGTGAATACTCATTAGAACCGCCCCAATGAGACAGTTCCTCGTTAGAACTGCCCCAATGAGGCGGAACCGTCCCAATGAGGCGTTTCTAACGAGCATCAACAATCTATATTTCTTGTATAAATATGAAAAACTTTTTTCTTCTGAAAAGTGTCTTCTTATAGACACTGGAGACAATTTTATACCACACAGACATGTCGTCGTGAGTTCTCTTCAACAAGCAAAATTCTAGTAACTGTCAAAGGTACTCTTAGCACATGGCTACTGATAGCTCAAAGATCTTATGCTTCCCGACTCTGTCATTCTCTTTACACAGATATATTCCTTTTTAATACACTAAAGAAGCAGATAATACGCATATGCAACTATTCGAATAATTCATAAACCATAATTTGGCAGCTATGAGTAGATCACAATGTACAGATTTATAAAGTATTACATGACATTACAAACTGCTTGACATTAAAATTATACATACTATTATGACATAGCAGGGTGTCCCAGTTGCTTGGTCAGCTGATTAAACTGAAACCAGCAGGGGTATTTGACATAACTAAATACAATGCAATATACAAGCTCTATCACGACAAAACCTGTCTTCAGGGTTGGTGAGCAGTTAACCCTTATCTTGCTGTTCACGACAACCCCTATCTTTGCAAACAGTGTAGATCCAGATCAGATGGCTTCTGAAGAAGCCATCTGATCAGGATCTACACTGTTTGGCATTCAGTTTATGAATTTGTAGGAAAAAATAACATCAAGTAATTTGATTGGTTGACAGACGGAAATGGGTGTGGCTTAAATGAATATTCAGCAAGAGAAGGGTTAAGACACAAACTGACCTGCTCAGCCACACAGAGTGGCAAGAGTCTTGAAATGTTCAATATACAGTTTAACCCTTCTCTTGCTGAATATTCATTTAAGCCACACCCATTTCTGTCTATCAACCAATCAAATTACTTGATGTAATTTATGTCAAACAGTCTAGATCCTGATCAGATGGCTTCTTCAGAAGCCATCTGATCTGGATCTACACTGTTTCCAAAGATAGGGGTTGTCGTGAACAGCAAGATAAGAGTTAACTTCGATAACTCGAATTAGCCATGGAAAACGAACTATCCGTATTTGAATTATCAAAGTTTCACTGTAGAAACTACAGATGTTCAGACTACGGAGATGCCCAGGATGATCTGCATCTTTGTTGTTTGCATATGTGAAAACATATTTTGTCTTGATGTGGCTCATGTTTAGTGTATCTCACTGGCTTCATATATACACATCTTCTATTTCTTAAATTTACTTTATCAATTCTTATATTTAGTTTGTCAATTCTTTATTTTTTTTGTCAATTCTTAAGTTTAGTTTGTCAACTTGACATGACCCAGCAAAGTGGCAAGGCCTCATAAGGATGGAAAGTATGTCTGTTTGATTGGAGGTTCAACGTCCCCGTCAACACTGTAAAGGTCATTTTGGAGACGTTGCTTCCAATTTTGTGGGACTTTTACCCGACATTGAGATGAAATGACATCTCAAGCCCTGTCGCCCAATGAAACCAATAGGGTTTATTAGCATGGACGGTTCGCCTCGCACCGCGGTTCCTGGACAGGCTTAGATCCTCTAAGCGGTTTACCAGTACTAGTGTGCGGGCCGGATTCAGCTCTGCGTGGAAGCATCATGCAGCCCATATAAGGGGTGGAAAGAAGGGGTGGTGTGTGTATGTGGAGTGGGTTGTTAATACAAAATAAGAAAAGTCTGCATGGCCAAGCAGAAACATGCTCAGCGGAAAGTAAAAGCATATGTGCACTGATCGATACGGAAACCCACAGTGGTCATTATGTCAGTGGTGGTTTCATCCTCGATCAGAGCATATATGGGAAACTTCTGCTCCATTTTTTCATCATTTAAAATGAGGAAACGGCTTCAAAGGATTAAACATTGTTAAAAAGTAACAGAATACAAATAGAAACTCAACTAAGTTCCGGATATCAATATCATTTGGGTTAACTTTTCACTAACAAATGAAAATCTGGGGCCAGTTGTTCAAATAATTGTTAGCTTAACGAGCTCGTTAGTGGTCAAATTGTTAACTGTTCTAGCAAGTTAAATATTTAAAATTTTTGTATTTTTGCTGAAAAAATGTGAAAAGCTGCTCACATTTTTTTCAGCAAAAATATAAGCATATTTGCCTAAATAAACGATCATAGTTTTAACGATACATTAACTACCGATGTCGTTAGTTTTGAACAACTGGCCCCTGGATTAAAATTGCTCGAAATCAACTTTCATACAGAGGCTGCTTAAACTACATTTTGAAGAAGACGATGAACTACTTTTTACATAGAGGATCTTACATGAGTGTTCATGTTTTATTGAATTTATTAAATGAGTTGAGGAAAAGGGATAAAATGTGAGGCTTGCCGAGCATTTTATCCCTTTTCTTCAATGAGTTTAATAAATTCAATAATACATGAGCACGAATGCAAGATTCAATATATCATATGGCATTTAAAGCGCATTTTATTCACAATTGTTTAACGAAAACGTCAATATTCCACCATTGGTTAACGCTACATCGTTAAGGACATCGTACATGTAACGTTACGGTGCGTTTCTAACTAATTTGCATATTTAATCCACTAGTGGATTATCAAATTTATTACATGGCGTTATTACATTCTCAGACGCGACGTCATATGATAAAACCTATTATACAAAAGTTATAATCTTTGAACAGTCTCAGCTGTCACAGAAATTCTAAATGGGCCAACATTTACATTCTCTGGTTAATGTCCATGCAGCCAACGAATAGTGCAAGATATGTGACCTATTACATGAAGCTTCCTAAGTGTCTCTTGTATATGCCGACATGCAGTTACCATAAAAATCCTAAGAGTTCGGACACCCTGAGAACTTGCTATAATTCTCAAAAAAAATTAACAAATTTGTTTCACAATGCAAAAATGATTTCAAAAGATGCAGACGGAATGGCAAACAGTGTAGACCCTGATCAGACAGGTCCTTCAGGAACACTCACCAGTCTGATCAGGGTCTGCACTGCTTGCTTAGGCATATCTGTCCCAATACTTAGACTTGTTACAGTAGGCTCTGGGGAGACATGGCTAGCTGCCTATCAGTACCATTTTATCATGAGTTGGCTGAAATATATGATAAGTGTATGTTTAAATAATTTTGTTTGTTTGTATTGGAGTTTAATGGCCCAGTCAACATTGTTTTAGGTCATTTTTGCGCCGGTCAGTTTACCTATCCACACTTTTCCTTTGTAGGCTTATACGTGAGCGGTTAACCAGTACAGTGCACTTTCTTTTGCCAGAAACTGACAACTGCCTTTCTTGAATCAGCGGTAGGGAGAGAATGACTGTAGAAAAGATTTCATAATCAATCTCCACAAAAGAATGCTGCAGACCCCGGCAGGTATCGAACCTGCGTCCTTCTGATCTCCAGTCAGACGCACATCTGACTGAGCAACCGAGGCAGGCATGTCTTAAATGGTATCATATTTAGTTGTTTGAATGGGTCTCTGTGGCCTAGTGCGTTAGAGCGCTGAATCATCATTAGGTCGTTCACTGCTGTGGTTTGAGCCTTACTTGGGTCAGATGAGAGGCGCCAAGTTCTACAGGGTTTTTTCTGTCTGGGTACAGCTTTGATAAACAATCAGCTCGATATAAGTGAAATAATCTTAAAAGGGCAGTAAAACCAACACAAAAACAAAATAATAATAAAAAAAAATGTTGCTTGGTTTTACCAATATAAATACATTATACTACAAAGTATATCATACATTAATCAATTAACGATAATTATCTTACATAAATACATAATGTGTTCCCTATAAAGTAAGAGAAGGATGTTTACAGAATATAACTACTTCGAAGATACTTAATGACAAATTCATGAAATGGACGCTTCAAAAATATGGAAATAATGTTTTTCAATATCTTGATAAATGGTCAACAATTTCAGAAATTTACCAAAAATATTAGGGCAAGCCCATAAATAAAATATTAGCAAGGACTCATTGAAACAAGACAACTTTTGTTTATCCTGATTGTTTTCATGCTAACAACGATTCTCGAAGAGTAAAAGAAAATGTCATCTTTTGAATTTTCGTTGGCTTTGTGTTGCTGCTTTACACTGTTTATTCTTTTGTGCCTGTCTTCATGCCACTAAATACAAATGAACATGCATATGGCCAACAAATAAAGTCTTTGGGCAGCTGCAATGAAGTTTAATAATTATAAGAAAAAACAGTGACCCATTCCATTGAGAACCTGCAGTCCTGCTACCCAGCTTCTGTTGACATATATGCTTAAAGAGGAGGCACAAAAATAAGGCCTATAAAATCCTCATTTAAAGCTGAAGTAGGAGCAATTTGGCTTTATCACCAAAAGGGACATTGTCGTAAAGGAAATAATAATCTGCTGAATTTCCTTCTTTTTTGGAGGGGTCGATGCATAGGAAAGCAGCAACGTCCTTATCACACTGTTCATTTTAATACTGATTTAGATATAACATGGACGCCCCCGTCCATCGGACCTTGAAGAAATAGATGGGTTGCATGATGCTTCCACGCAGAGCTGAGTACTGGTAAACCGCTTAGAGTATCTAAGCCTGCCCAGGCAAAGCGGTGAGTCAGTCCGTCCATGCTTATAAACTCAACTGGTTTCATTGGGCCGCAGGGCTTGAGATGTCATTTCATCTCAATGTCGGGTAAAAGTCCCACAAAAATGGAAGCAACGCCTCCAAAATGATCTATACAGTGTTGACGGGGAAGTTAAACCTCAAATCAAACAAACAAGATATAACATGGTTTGAAGATGGATCCCCAAAATAGAATGCATTATGTAGGAAAAAGATGTTTTTTATTATTATTATTAACCCTTATCTTGCGGTTCACGACAACCCCTAACTTTGGAAACAATGTAGATCCAGATCAGATGGTTTCTGAAGAAGCCATCTGATCAGGATCTACACTGTTTGGCGTTCAGTTTATGAATTTGTAGGAATAAATTACATCAAGTAAGTTGATTGGTTGATAGACAGAAATGGGTGTGGCTTAAATGAATATTCAGCAAGATAAGGGTTAAATCTATATATTTTATTCAGAAAAATAACACATAGAAGCCTCCGTGGTGCAGTGGTTATGCTACTCGCCTTGTAAACCAGGGGTCGCAGGATCGATCCCGGGCTTCTCCAGTCTTTCGGATGTGTCTTTAAACCAAGGTCCCCTCTCCATATGACCATAGCTGTTGGTGGGACGTAAAACTCAATAACTCACTCACTCAGATATAACACAGTTGTTCATTATAAGGAGTTTGTGATGTATCTTAAATGTAATTATTTGTGGAAAATAAATCTCGCTAGCCCTTGTCAGATGTCATTGGGAGTGTACCTTTTACAATGACTTCAGTGAATGATACAGTTTCAGTAGAGTCAACTGAGCCTTCTAGAATATATAATTACAGATATATTTGATTGTATTTTTCACAAAAAAGGCCCCATTTAACACGTTTATCGCTAGGCAGACAATTCACATGGAATGACAAACCTTCTTTTCTCTGAAAAAAAAGAATTAAAATTGTAATCAGCTCTATAAGTTTCCATGGTGCTTTAAGGGTAAAGAGTATTTGTTTGTTTGTTTGATTTGAGGTTTAACGTCACCATCAACACTGTAAAAGTCATTTTGGAGACGTTGCTTCCAATTTTGTGGGACTTTTACCCAACATTGAGATGAAATGACATCTCAAGCCCTGTCGCCCAATAAAACCAATAGGCTTTATAAGCATGGACGGGCCGACTGGCAGCGCTTTGCCTGGGCAGGCTTAAGATCCTCTTAGTGGTTTACCAGTACTCGTATGCGTGTCGGTTTCAGCTCTGCGTGGAAGCATCATGCAGCCCATATATTTCTTCAAGCCCCGATGGGCGGGGGCCGGGTAAATAGTATTACTTTTCAAAAGGAAAACAAACAGAAACTAATGCTAATTGTTTTCCTTTCGGATAATATTTCAGGTGTATTCACGCTTTTAACCCATAAAATGCCAGTCACAACGACTGTCGTCTGCTTTACCGTCTACTGATAACTTTAAAATATATTTTTTTTTGCAAACAGTGTGGACCAGATCTGTCTGATGGGGGTCCACACCGTTTGCCTGTGTGCAAAAATATGTTTGAAAAGTTTGCAAGAAGATGCAGCAGACGGCATAAACAATTGAGAGTTTCAGGTGCAGTTTTTCATGGCATCTTATGAGTGGTACTATTAACCCTTGTCCTGCTGAATATTCATATATGCCCCACCCACTACCGATTGTCAACCAATCAGATTGCTTGCTGCAAATTATTACAACAAATTCACAATCTGAATGACAAACAATGTAGATCCTGATCAGATGGCTTCTTCAGAAGCCATCTGATCTGGATCTACATTGTTTCAAAGAAAAGGCATATCCGGGTTCAGCAGGACAAGGGTTAAGCCAGCACCGAGATGTACTGAGATATGCAGCCAGGCAAAGTTTGCAGATGGGACGACCTTGACGGAGAATGGACAAGTCTCCAGGTGAGGATACCCTATTTGCCCTATCAGTATGCGTCTACTTGAAAACGAACGATACCAGCTGTATATATATCCCTTAATGTTTTAGTTTTTTTCGATTATCCACGATTTATTACGTGGTCAGATAAGCCATTTAAAAGAAAATATTAAAATGTTGAGAAGCTAATCAACCATCAAAATGTTTTCCTTCGATATGCTTCACTAATAACACTATTACCTTCACTCCTATTTTATTATATTTTATCTATTCTTGTCATTATATAGTCGAAATCATACTGTGACAGTATCAAATTGCAATACCATCCCAGTTCAGAAATACTATTTGGGGTTACATACTTGTTAACCCATTGTATACTAGTGAACTCTTCCATTGCTATATGTTTGACAAGTCCATTTGTCATATAAGAGGACTCGGGAGTCAAGCAAATTTTTTTTTGATTTTATTCTATTTTTTACAGAAAACTTAAAGCAAATGGTGCAGGCCCTGATCAGAAGCCGTGTTCTGCGGCGTCTGATCTGGGCTGCAGACACCGTTTGCCAAAGTACCCCTTTCTAGCATGCAATGGGTTATATTACTTGCTTTATCTTATTTCAAGTGTTTTAAAAGGTATCTTGTCTGAAACACACAAGAAAATGTCCACTTGCAGTCTTCATTTTATAATGTGTATTCTGCAACCTATTTTACAATAATTATGAGCAGCTTAATTGAACAAAGTTGGAAGGTTGGTTGGTTGGTTTAAATTTAAACAAACCTTTCAACACTATTAAGGACGTATCAAGAGGGTCAATTTACCTAACCACTTTTCCTGGGCAGGTTAATACATGTATTTAAGAAGTTCACGAGTACAGTGCAAATTATAACTGCCCCTCTTGAATCAGCAGAAAGGAAATAATTACAAAAGAAAATCTTTCTTGATCAATCTCTGCAAAAGGACGGTTTAAGATGAGGCCTACTGTTACTTACTTATCATATACTTCTCAAGATCATACAATATTTTTGTATGAGTATCCCAAATTTACGTCTTGACCATACACATTTAACACCGTTCAGAAATTCTTAATGTGATAGTGCCATGAAAGGTAAGGTGTTTAGCCTGCGACTAACAATTACAAATTATATCAAGTAAACACATAAGGAAAGAGACTATAGCATTTTCCAATTAATGTTCATCAAATGTGCATATACACATCAAACTAACATGGCTAGACGCATGGCCTCTTGTCCGTCTTTTAGTGGATAACGGTATTCAAAATTGCCATTTGTGGGAGGTAAATCGGGGGTTTTATGGTTGGAAATTTCGTTTTACGGCGTCGCATTAGCGGAGCCGTAAAACGGAATTTGCGACCGTAAAACCGACGATTTACCTCCCAAATTGACAATGTTCAATAGTTAGCCCCATTTTAATGCACGTATTCACTTGTTTTGTTGAAAAAAATTGTTCTATTCCTGCCCATAAACAAATGTCAACCAATGAATAGCGACGTTATATGATGATGACGACGGGTTTTCGACAGTATATCGTAGAATAAACAGTGACACTGTCTCACATTTTGGCGTTATCCAATCAGAGGTCACGTTACATACACAAGTGCATTAGAATTCTTCATATCTGCGAGCTGCACAGACTCTGGCGAGACTGTACTTTTGCGCAGGCTCCCCTGAGCGATGCCGGTCACCAGTTGTATGCTCTCATTTTCATGAGCTTGCCCTGTTGAATTTGAGAATCTCCTAATCCTACATAAAAAGCATTTACTACAAGCAGTAAGGCACAGTTAACACATTATACACATATAGCGTACGGTTAGTTGCCAAGTCACATAATCTGACTAGTATTCTAATGAATTTTACAACACATACAACAATTTTTTGGTCCTCTAGGTAATTATCAAATCCAAACTGATTTCCGGAAATCAGCGGTTGAAGCGCCATTTTCTGTGAATACACTGCTTTATATTCGTGCAAAAAAATCCCA
Organism: Lucinisca nassula; assembly: GCA_963580285.1. Taxonomy (NCBI): domain Eukaryota; kingdom Metazoa; phylum Mollusca; class Bivalvia; order Lucinida; family Lucinidae; genus Lucinisca; species Lucinisca nassula. Next base: position 3,782,417 of record OY757012.1, read on the forward strand.
TTTTTATGGATCCAGCACACGATAAAACCTAACATATCACCAGCGAAGACTAAGATCAGCCTGCGCGCCCGTGCAGTCTGATCAGACTTCGCTGATCACGAGCCGTCTACAACTTACGGGCTTAAGAAAACCTCTCACATTGGGTGATGTGCAGAATGACCTGCATCTTTGCTGATCGCACATTTTGTCATGCGCTGGCTCCAACAACAAGCATCTGGGCCCCGCCAAGCGAATTTGTGTCTTCGAGCATTCCGTCATGACAAATTTTAACTGCGCATGCCCAGCCATTCAGAGGGGTCAGGGACATGGCTTCTTGTCCGAAGGGTCCTCTTGATTCACTGCTTGTATGAGCGAGCAGCGAATGTTCTGGCGAGACTGCGCCGATGCGCACGCTCGCATGAACCTTCGCTGCTCGCATAGGCGATAAGTACCAAAATCGCTTGACGGGACCCATCTTCAGCTAAATAATGTGGATCATGACATGGACTGCGACGAGCGAGAATATGTCTTAGAAAGTATGAGCACAGTGAAAACACAAATCAGTCTGCGCATATGATCAGACTTGGCGATGCTCTATAAGATTGGCCCTTTAACCAAATCTGAAAAGTCAGTATTCCTCTGAGTGGGTATGGAAGCTGATGCGTGTCTAAGCTGAGCGCACATTTCCCAACATATATTTTCGCTTGCTCCTGGCTAATATGTATACCTGAATGCAAAACCACATCTGAAAGTGGAATTTTTATCTTCTTTAGAACAAGACCTGTGTATTTCCGAAACCAACGCTTTTATTCACAATATGGACTTCTCGTAATCCCTTATAAACCTATCCGTTTTCTCTCCTAGAAAACTCTAATCTGCGAAACCGTCTTTCTTGGACGGTGGTATCAAATGATCTGGCAATTCATTTGGTAAGTCGTGTCCTTCCATTTTTATATTAATAAGATGATTTGCTAGAGCCCACTCATCTTTATCTAGCATACCATCTCTATCACAATCTGCGAGTTTCCAAATTTTACCAAGTACTGAATTCGGTAACTTCGATTTGACCATTTCAGCTTTGGCTGCCGCGCCGCTTACCTTACCATTTACTGGACTTAACTTTTCAAAAACTTCATCATACTTATATCGGTCCTGAGTAACAATCCATTCGTGTTCGCCTTTGCCAGCATCAGCACCCTCTCCACGTCCAAAACCAAAAGGACTTTCTACATAGGCTTCAAAAGCCCCTCCTTCGACATTCGCCTGTCCATTCATGTTCTCTTCCTCTCTTGGTATCATCTCCATTAATCTAGCTATATCATTTGCCAGCATAGCATCGACTGTTTTCAGGAGGTTAGGTCGTAAGTTATGAAACTTGGTGAAGTCTTGGTGCATGAGTTGTTCTTGCATCCGTTTCAAATTCGGAAAATCGCCTCTAGAAATTTGTTGCTCTCTTTCTATAGTGCCATATATATCTCCTAATTTATTGATCAACTCTTTCTTCTTGGAATCTTTGCCGAACATTGATGGCATCTCCTTCTTTAAATTGCTGATGATGTATGCATGCACCTGAAAATAACAAGAAATAGAAATTACAGTCAACCCCCTTTATACCGACATTCGATATACCGACACATCTTGTTATAACGGCAATTTCAATGGCGCGAACCCACAGCTCAGGATGAGACGATTAATGGAGATGTTTGAATACTGTGATTATTTAACACTCCAATAATGGAATCTTGCGGATATCTGTTAGAACCGCCTCGGAGATATGGTAGAATCGCCTCGGCAAGGCGAGTCTATCAAATGTCCACAACATTTGTTTCTTGGAGTAATTAAGAGAAAAATCCTTCACTGCCTTATTGGGATTCTTGACCGCGTCAAAGTCGCTATACCGGCAAAATGTTACAGAACAAATACTGTCGTCATAAGGAGGTCACCCAGCAGGCACATGACGTAATTGTGACGTCGCATCAACGTCGGTACAACGTCATGACGTTTATGCAATGTCACATCTACGTCGTTGCAACGTCGTGATGTTGCACCGACGTTGATTTGACGTTGCCTTAGCGACGTGTGCCTGCTGGGCAATGTGTGTAATGTTTTATCTCAAGTCGCCCCCGCCCATCGGGGCTCGAAGAAATAGATTGGGCTGCACGATGCTTCCACGAAAAGCTGGAACCGACCGCGCACATGAGTACTGGTAAACCGCTTAGAGGCTCTAAGCCTACCCAGGCAAAACTGGGGCGAGTCGGACCGTCCATGCACCCTTTTGGTTTCATTGGGCGGCAGGTCTTGATATGTCATTTCATCTCACAGTCGGGTAAAAGTTCCACAAAATTGGAAGCAACATCTCCAAAATGACCTAAATAGGGTTGACGGGAACGTTAAACCCCTAATCAACCAATCAATCAATTTTATCTCAAGTGTACGGTGAAACTGGTTTTGAATGTGAAATTATTAATTGACTATCCTGTATTGTTCGGAGGTCATCCGTATTAACACTGGGGTCAAAAATCAAAAATCATGTTTTTAATTGTGTCAATTAATAAAATTGTCATTAATCAAGTAATTTCGTATTGACCCAGTAACAGGTCCGAGGTCTGCTGCATTGGCCCGAGGACGATTTCTTATTGACCCAGTTACAGGTCCTCGGTCAGCTGCATTGGCCTCGGCCTTCGGCCTCGGGCCAATGCAGCAGACCTCGGACCTGTTACTGGGTCAATACGAAATTATTGACCCACGAAATTACTTGATTAATAACATTAGAATAATAAAGACAAGGGTAGAATTTGTTTCACAACAAGGAATGCAACTGCTGTAATACATACATGTACACGTAAAACCCATAACAATTGTTAGGGAATGTTCTTTCAAAATCTATTTCATATTAAATGACCACGTGTCACACAGGTAGAGGATTAAATTGATCATACGACCACCAGAGTTCATTTCCCATTCCAATCATAAATCTCACAAAATCTTCACAAAGTTTTATCGAACTAACTGAGAAGATACCACGCAGAGCTGAAATCGACCGCAAACGAGTATTGGTAAACCGCTATGCCCAGGCAAAGCGGTGCGAGTCGGACCGACAATGCTTATAAACCCTATTGCTTTCATTTGGCGACTCGGCCCCCGCCCATCGGGGCTTGAAGCAATAGATGGGCTGCATGATGCTTCCACGCAGAGCTGAAACCAACCGCGCACGAGTACTGGTAAACCGCTTAAGAGGATCTAAGCCTGCCCAGGCAAAGCGGTGCGAGTCGGACCGTCCCTGCTTATAAACCCTATTAGTTTTATTTGGCGAACCGGCTTGAGATGTCATTTCACCTCAATGCTTTCATTTCGTGACTCTCGCCCCCCCCCCCCCCCCCACCCCCGGGTCTTGAAGAAATAGATGGGCTGCATGATGTTGAAATCGACTGCACAGGAGTACTGGTAAACCGCTTAGAGGATCTAAGTCCGCCCAGGCAAATCGGTTCGAGTCGGACCCTCCATGCTTATAATCCCTATTGGTTTTATTGAGCGAATGAGCTTGAGATGTCATTTCACCTCAATGCCGGGTAGAAGTTCCACAAAATTGGATGCAAAGTCTCCAAAATGACCCATACAGTGTTGATGGGACGTTAGACCTCAAACAAACAAATGAATTTGGCGACATGGCTTGTGATGTCATTCCATCTCATTGTCGAATAAAAGTCCCATAAATTAGAAGCAACGTCTCCAAAATGACCTATACAGTGCTGACGTGGACGTTCAACCTCAAACTGAACGTATCTATACTGCCTGATATTTTTTCTGTCTTTCTTCGATTTTAACTTGAATTAGGCCCATCCTGTGATTGTTAAAATGCGGTGTTATTCCTGTCATTTTCTGTCTTGTTTTGGATGACCGTTTGGCCATTTTGTGGGAGGGAGGTTGTCCTTTTTGGTTTTCTGCTTGTGATATTTTAATTATGATGAAGTTGTTTTATGTTGGTGTTTCTTTCTTTTGTGTCGGTCCCCGCCCATCGGGGCTTGAAGAAATAGAGGGGCTGCATGATGCTTCACCGCAGAGCTGACACCGACCCGCACAGGAGTAACTGGTAAACCGCTTAGAGGATCTAAGCCTGCCAAGGCAAAGCGGTGAGAGTAGGACCATCCATGCTTATAAACCCAAATGGTTTCATTGGGAGGCAGGGCTTGAGATGTCATTCCATCTCAATGTGGGTAAAAGTCCCACAAAATTGGAAGCAACGTCTCCAAAATGACCTGAACAGTGTTGACGGGGACGTTAAACCTCAAATCAAAGAAACTTTATTTTGTGTCTTGGATGCGGGGGTGTTAGGTTATTATATCGATCCCTGATCATTGCATTCACTTCTGTTTTGAAACCCATCTTCAACATATAAGAGAGTCAAACTCTTTCATTTCTTGTTTATGCTAAACCCTGAAGACGCCGAGAAAAACTACATCTGAAAATGTCTTCGGCCGAATCTTTTTGCTAACTATTTAAAAAATAATTTTGCATGCAGGCAAACAGTTCGGGGCGTGAAGAAATAGATGGACTGCATGATGACTCCACGCAGAGCTGAAACCGACCCGCACACGAGTACTGGTAATCTGCTTAGAGGATCAAAGCCTGCCCAGGCAAAGCGGTGCGAGTCTGACCGTCCATGCTTATAAACTCTATTGGTTTCATTGGGCGGCAGGGCTTGAGATGTCATTTCATCTCAATGTCGGGTAAAAGTCCCACAAAATTGGAAGCAACGTCTCCAAAATGACATGTACAGAGTTGATAGGGACGTTCAACCCCAAATCAAACAAAACAAAACAGTCAAACAGTGTGGGTCAGATCAGACTGCTCCTACTGATCTGGGTCCACATTGTTTGCAAAATGACTGACGACAAAGCAGACGACAATTGTCAAGATTGGCATTTTACGGGTAAATCTTTCTCCAAGTCACAAACAAAATATTTAACACTTTCAACCCTGATTTTCTGAAGTGGTATCTTCCACATTCGAATCTGAACACATCCATTCCGTCAACATGGCGATTGATCCTGAAGATCTCATCTGGATCTTCACAGGTCTACAGATTTTTTGAAAGAGTTAAACATCATAAGACTGAAGGTTTCCACTAACGTTCTCTGTCTTCCTTCAGAAAGCAGAACTACAGTCATTCTTAAGGGGAAGGAAGACACCTTCAGGGGAGGCAACTCCTGCAAAAGTAGTTTTGTCTCCCATGTCAACAGGGGTCAACTCTTGAAGGAAAGAAATGAAATTCTTTCCTTTAAGAGTAGACCACTTTTTTCAGTGGACATTGCTGATAGAAAAGGGACAAGATGTCTCGAAAGTCGTCTCCCTTTGAACAATGGCGGGACAGTCTGACAGTGTTCCCATTCCCCTTCAATGGCTCGACCACTTTTGGGACCATGGAAACATGCTCTAGAAATGGGTAGTTGATTACGCAAAAGGGCATAATTGGGATTATTTAGATATATATTTTAGAAGTCCTACAAAGTTATCAGGGTTATCTTTTTATTTTGGGTAGCAATTTGGCCTCACAGTTGTTTAATCTCTGTGGTTGTTTGCTTTTTATGTTCACGAAGATGTTGCACTCATGAGTTAGAAGGGCCGCCTTCATGCGGACTGAACTAATTAACTAATTATTTGTCTAAATCGCGAAGGAGGTAAGGATTTAAGCTTCCCCCCCCCCACACACCCCCCTGTGGAATTCGTTTCACTGACCGTTCCAAGGCGGTTCTTCTGTCGCTAGTTATTCTTGTTATGGTTTGTCTTTGAGTGTTTGTATCGCTTATATTGTTTTGTTTTGGATAACTGATTGGCCATTTTGTGGGAAAGTAGCTGTACGTTTGGCTTTCCGCTATTGATGTTTCCATTAGGGTCTGGTTGTTTCACGTTTGTGTTTCTTTCCCTTTGGTGTCTCTGATGGGAGCTGTTGGGTTATTGTATCGATTCCTGATCATTGCCTTCACTTCTATTTTGAAACCGTCCGTTTTGATTTCAGCTCGTGATATTTTGATTACGATCTAGTTGTTTCATGTTCGTGTTCTGGGGCCAGTTGTTCAAAACTAACGATTTCGTTAGTTAACGTACCGTTAAAACTTTGATCATTAAATATGGCAGATATGCTGAAATTTTTGCTGAAAAATGTGAGCAGCTTTTGCAGACGCAAAAGCTGCTCACATTTTTTCAGCAAAAATACCAAAATTTACGATATTGTACTTGCTAGAAGAGTTAACAATATGGCCACTAACGAGCTCGTTAAGCTAACGATGCTTTGAACAACTGGCCTCAGGTGTTTCTTTCCTTTTGACTCTAATCATTCCCATCAGTGTTTTGTACACTGAAGCCTTCTGTGACAGTGTTTTCTTGAAGTTATGCAATACAATAAAATTCCTATATTAAGACCACCTTTGGACTGTTCAAAAGTGGTCTTTAAGACCATTTTTGAACAGTCCCAAAGGTGGTTCCTGACCAGGGGACACTGTGTGCAGAAAACACAAAGAAAGAATGACTGCACCATTCTAAATGATCTGTTTAAAGCAGAATTAGTATTAAGTTTAGGTGGTCTTGATAACGGAATTTTACTGTATATGTATTTTGTCAATGAAAATTATGATACCGTTTCCAACCCATTTGCTACAGAACAATAATTATAAAACATAGAAAAATGGCCATTTAAGTTTTTACACCCAAGGAAATATGATTTCAGCCCCGCCCGACATCTCCAGAAAACCTTAGTCTAGTACGAAGTGCTAAATAGAATACTGTAGCTGTGCTTTAACTAACGTAATTTCAAAGTGTCAATGCAACTGGCATTGTTTAGGGCTTCTTTTGTTGAATCTTTAACGCCGTCTAATGGAACTCCACTATTTGTTACCTAGACCAGACGTGTTGTACCAGTATCTTGTATTACTTATTAGAATTACCTCGATGAGGCATGTCTAATAAGTACACACAACTTACATTTATTTTCATGATGAAAGAAGAAGCATCTACAATCTGTTACCTGGAGATGTTGAGAAGAACTGCCTAGGGCCTCAAGAACAAGGTTCTAATTAACCCTTTACCTCTGAAAATGTCTTCTGCTGAATCTTTTTGCAAACATTTTAAAAATATTTTTTGCATACAGGCAAACGGTGTGGCACTAGATCAGACTGATCTTAGAGGAGCAGTCTGATCTGGGTCCAAAGTGTTTGCAAAAAAAAAAAAAACGTAACCGGCAGACGACAATTGTCGTGATTGGCATTTCATGATAAATGATCTCGTATGTCTTTTTTCAATAACCTTATTGCCTTCGCTTTGCCTGATGTGAGTACCGTGTGACACGCTGAGTCACGCAAATAAAGTTATAGCGTTCTTTAACCCTTTTTGTACCAAGAATGGAATCTTCCACCTTATATATGGCAGGAGTCCATTTCGAAATTTAGGGGTGTCAGGTTGTGTTTTGTTCAAAATTGATTTGGGAAATGGCTTAACTTTTTGCAAACAGTGTAGGCCCTGATCAGACGCCGCGTTCTGTGGCGTCTAATCTGGGCCTGCACTGTTTGCCAAGGTACCCCTTTAGGGGTTTCTGGTACTGAATGTGTAAAGAAATGGAATAAACGTACATCAAGATGGCGAAAGGATATCAAATTGCATGTAATGCGATATGCGTAGGATCTAAAATTGAAAATTATCAGGTGATGATTTGTGATAGTCAATTGGGTTTAACGACACGTCAACCCTTGATGGTCATTTTGTGTCGTCTCCCACAGAAGTCGTCTCCCAGAGATAGGAAGAAAAGAGACAGAAAAGATAGCAGTGGAGATGAAAGTGAGGAACAGAGGAGAAAGAGGAAAATAAATGGAAGTGAGGAAAAAGAAGAAATAACAACATTCCCCTCCTTACCTGCTGCAAGGACACCAGGCCTTGTCCAACTGTAAGCCAAATCAGTTGGATACCCCACTGACGCAAGATACACATCACCTTTAGTTCGCCCAAACTTCAATGATTCAAACATTTTTGGAGACAAGAAAAACAAATGTTCTTTGGGACATGAGAAATTGGTAATTTTTTACAGAACATTCAATCTGTTGAAATAATTTTTAAGGGCTCAAAAATCGGCGTTCGGGTCATTGAAGTTTTACTGTTTTTTCTTTTTTTTTTTTTTTTGTTGTTGTTGTTTTTTTTTTTCTTGTTTTTTTTTGTCTTTTTTTTTCCTTCATCCAACCATATAGACTGTGTGAGCTCCTTACCAACAATCTATGTTTATGAACGCAGGGTGCAAGTTATAGCTATAATATGGAGTAATAGATGCGTTCAATACACGCACGAGTCACCTATAGCCAGTATCAAACACCGGGCAAACGTCGGACCGATAGCGATACGACGTTACTCTGTTGTTGGTACTAGTCCGTCCGAATCCCCTCACACTAATAAGCACCAGAAGCACGGGTTTGGATAAAGTAAAATTATCACTTAATCATTGTCGCTAGTCCCACCTATACTGGAGCTATGATTTCATAATTTTAAAAGAAGAATTCCGCCAAAAGGCTATGTCGCGCCTGTGGTGACGCAAAGTAACCGAACCATGAAATCTAGGCCAAGATCAAACATTGATGCTTGCATTAAAGTTGTCATTCCTAGATGCAAGTTTGTACTTGTCTAAGTATCATTAATGAAGCTCTAATAGTTCTTGAGAAATGAACACTAGGGTTGATCAGGTTGAACACTAGGGTTGATGAAATAGTTCACTAAGTCGGTGAACCATGAAATTTAGGTCAAGGCCAAATACGGATGCTTGTATTGTAGTTGCCGTCCCTAGGTACAAGTATGTACTAAGTATCATTAATAAAGCTCTTGTAGTTCTTTTGAAATGAACTTGGCCATTAGGGTGAACGCAATGGTGGTCGCAATATTTCACCAAGTTGGTGAATCACTAAATGTAGGTCAATGTCAAATATGGATGTTTGCATTAAAATTGCCATCCCTAGATACAAGTTAGTACCAAGTATCATTAATGAAGCTCTTGTAGTTCTTGAGAAATGAACTTGACCATTAGGGTGAACGCTAGGGTGGTCGCAATATTTTCCGAAGTCAGTGAACCATGAAATGTAGGTCAATGTCAGATACGGATGCTTGCATTTCAGTTGCTATGCCCAGATACAAGTTTCTAACAAGTATCATTCATGAATCTCTTATAGTTCTTGAGAAATTAACTTGACCATTAGGGTGAACGCTAGGGTGGTCGCAATATTTTACAAAGTCAGTTAACCATGAAATGTAGGTCAAGTTCAAATATGGATGCTTGAATAAAGTTGTCATCCCCAGATGCAAGCTTGTACCAAGTATCATTAATGAAGCTCTAATAGTTCTTGAGAAATTAACTTGACCATTAGGTCTTGACAACCCGGCGGACGGACGGACGAACTGACGGACGGAAAACCGGACGCCTATATCGCGTCATGCTCATAGCAGGCGCGACAAAAAGATTAAATGATGCCAATGTAAGCACAGACAAAATCATAGATCACAACTAAAGAAAGGCTTGATGAGGATGAACAAAGAATGTGTACAAACCTCTGGGAAGGAACTACTTGAAAGTTCGAACTTACTTTCGAAAAGCGGGATAATTGGGTGAATAAACCCTGACCCATGAAAACGTCCCTTCGGGGTCTGACATATGCGACCAGGCAAGACATATACAGGCCTGCTCAATTACACAGATTAGCCAATTTAGTAAAATTCATATCTACTCAAAATCTAGAGGAACTGTGCTATCCAAGCAGCTAACACTAAGGCGTGGATGCTCAGGGTGAGCCCCGCCAAGCGAATTTGTGTCTTCCAGCATTCCGTCACGACAAATTTTAACTGCGCATGCCCAGCCATTCAGAGGGGCCAGGGATATGGCTTTATGCCTGAAGGTTCCTCTTGATTCACTGCTTGTATGAGCGAGCAGCGAAGCTTCAGGCGACTGCGCGAATGCCCAGGCTCGCCTGAACCTTCGCTGCTCGCATACGCGATAAGTACCAAAATCGCTTGACGGGGCCCAGGGTAATCTACACCTTTGTTATTCGCAAATGCTAAAAATAGACATTCCCACAGCCGTGGCTCGAATGGTATTAGCCAACAGATGCCGCTAATGTGTCTCGGGCTACATAGAGGATCTTACATGAGCGTTCATGTATTATTGAATTTATTAAACGCGTTGAGGAAAAGGGATAAAATGCGAGGCTTTGCCGAGCATTTTATCCCTTTTCCTCGACCAGTTTAATAAATTCAATAATACATGAGCACGAATGCAAGATTCTATTTATCATATGACATTTAAAACGCATTTTATTCACGACTGTTTACAAAAATGTCAATATTCCGCCGTTAGTAAACGCGACGTCGTTAAGGACGTCGTACATGTCTAGCTAATTTGCATATTTAATCCACTAGTGGATTATCGAAAATATTACATGGCGTTATTACACTCTCAGACGAGACGTCATATGATAAATATATATTCTGGCACTTTGTCGGCACCTTAACCCTTTTTGTGCCAAATGGAACATTCCTCCGGTCCATTTCAAAATTTAGGGGTGTCAGCAAAATGTAATTGGAAAATGGCTGAACTTTTTGCAAACAATGTAGGTCCTGATCAGACGCCGCGTTCTGTGGCGTCTGATCTGGGCCTACACTACCGAACTATGAGGAATAATATAGTGCAGGCCTGTGTACGTCTTCTCTTTAACACCAGTAAAAACTTGGTAAACCACACTGCCTGAAAGTCGTTATCTAGGTTAGCATGTATGCGGAAAAACAACTTAAATACGACCTATATAGAGAACCAGTGCTTCAGCTGAAGTGCACGACCCGCCGGATGCTTTTAGCTTTATGAGTGTTACCATATGGGTATGGCGGCCATTTTGGTCATGTGGCCTGGACCGAAAACGGTTCCCCCAATAAATGCGCCATATCGTAAGGAGCAAAAATATATCTTATACTTTAGTACTGTATCGTTTGCAGGATAAAATGCATTCTCACTTTTCCAATACAAAAGCATATGTGTCAAAGTTTGACCTAGGCACAAAGAAGGTCAAGGTCAACCCAGGGTCACCATTTTAGCAATTTATGATGGGCCTACGTCCCAGATGCTATTTATCAAGTTTCGTGGAAATCTGCCCAGTGGTTCTGGAGAAGACTATTTTTGAAGGGTTTTACCATATATGGCTTGGCGGCCATTTTGGTCATGTGACCTGGACCCCATGAGCAAATTTTGGTTTCCCCCATCCCATAAAAGCTCTATATGAAATTTGACTTCAATCGGCCCAACGGTTTCCGAGGAGTGAGTGAGTGTTTCAGTTTTACGTCCCACCAACAGCTAAGGTCATACGGAGACGGGACCTCGGGTTAAAGACTCATCCGTAAGTCTGGAGAAGCCCGGGATCGAACCTGCGACCCCTGGTTTACAAGGCGAGTAGCGTAACCACTCGACCACGGAGGCTTCTACGGTTTCCGAGGAGAAGCAGTTCGAAAATTTCCACATTTTTCGCCTCAGCGAAGCTATACTAAATGGAATGTAATATTTCGCAAGTTCATTGGTTAGATCTCATTGATATCTATCAGTATGCCAAAAATTGTTTCAATATTCCACCAAAAGCATATGTGTCAAAGTTTGACCTAGGCACAAAGAATGTCAAGGTCAACCCAGGGTCACCATTTTAGCAATTTAGGATGGGCCTACGTCCCAGATGCTATTTATCAAGTTTCGTGGAAATCTGCCCAGTGGTTCTGGAGAAGACTATTTTTGAAGGGTTTTTACCATATAGGGCTTGGCGGCCATTTTGGTCATGTGACCTGGACCCCATGAGCTAATTCTGGTTTCCCCCCACCCCTAGAGGCTCCATATGAAATTTGACTTCAATCGGCCCAACGGTTTCCGAGGAGAAGCAGTTCGAAAATGTTCACATTTTTTCGCCTCGGCGAGGCTATACTAAACGGAATGTAATATTTCGCAAGTTCATTGGTTAGATCTCATTGATATCTATCAGTATGCCAAAAATTGTTTAAATATTCCAAGCGGTTAAGTCACTATCACCAATTTTCACAAACGGGTTACGGACGGACAGACAGACCATATATGGCTTGGCGGCCATTTTGGTCATGTGACCTGGACCCCATGTGCAAATTTTGGTTTCCCCCATCTCATAGAGGCTCCATATGAAATTTGAGTTCAATCGGTCCAACGGTTTCCGAGGAGAAGCAGTTCGAAATTTTTCACATTTTTCGCCTCGGCGAGGCTATACTAAATTGAATGTAATATTTCGCAAGTTCATTGGTTAGATCTCATTGATATCTATCAGTATGCCAAAAACTGTTTAAATATTCCAAGCGGTTAAGTCACTATCACCAATTTTCACAAACGGGTTACGGACGGACAGACTGACAGAATAGAATGACAGAATGACACGGTGATTTTGGGGCACTCTTAGAAAATCAACCGACTTCAGTCGGTCACTTTTTCTGCGGGTCGTGCAATACCAGGTGAGTGTCTTTTGATATCAAGTTTATCAGGCAAGGCTTCGAGAACGCTTGTAGAATCGCGAGGCTTGCCGAGCGATTCTACAAGCGTTCTCGAAGCCGAGCCTGATAAACTTGATATCAAAATACACTCACATGGTATTCTATTTACCAGTTTACCCTCTTGTACACTCTTAAATTAGCAATTTACGATCAGTTATCGATGGTCCTCAGTGCGTCCGAACATTCCACAGGTCGATATATTTCGTATCAGCTGACCATATTCTTTCCTATCATATTTTTTTCAAGTAATTGTTCAATATTTTTCCAGTAATAATGACATTTTTTTTTATTTTTTTTTTCTAGTAGCCCGGTTCATTCATAAAAGTGCAATATCACGTTGACCTGATAAAGCTCACTTGTCCTGAGATAGCATATCTTTATCAGGTCAATGTGCTCCAATGCAATTAATATACAGGGTAACTGATAAAAAGAAGCCCTTGGCTTCCGGTTCGATCACAAGGAGTTCAATGTTGTTAACACGAACAACAGCCAAAGCTGTGCCCATCTGCCTGCTTGGCTTTTCTTACACGCCATTTTGGCAAAGCTTTCTATTGTTGCCACAGGTCCATTGTGGCCTCCAAGCCACACACATTTTGACTGAACGACAACTGTTACCATAGCTCCTGATAAGCAGTAGTAATGACGGTAACTTCGGGATAGTTTTCTTTACTTCATGAAAATATGTTTTGAGAACTTGCAAGAATCACCTCATTGTAGCGATCAAGTACCCACAACGTACGTTTCTGTAAGGCAAAATTTTCCTTAACCTGAGTTACGTACTCGCCACGCTAATCGGGGCTTGGAGAAACACAATGGGCTGCACGATATTTTCAAGCAGAGCTGAGACTGATCACACGTGAGTACTGGTAAACCGCTTAGGACTTAGCCTGCCCAGGCAAAGTGGTGTGAGTCAGACGGCCGAATGCATAACGTCTGCTTAGTGCAAAAAAGGTGTAACTGTCATCGTTATTGCACTAAGCAGACGATATAACCCTTTTGATTACTTTGGGCGGCAGGGCTCGAGATGTCATTTCATTTCAATGTCGGGTAAAAGTCCCACAAAATTGAAAGCAACGTCTCCAAACTGGCCTAAATAGTGTTGATGGGACGTTAAACCTCAATTCAAACAAAACATGGTTACAAGTTCTGATGAACTGAAAGCAAAAGGGTCACGGGCTAGGCGACGAATCAGTGAAAAAAGATTCTACCGGTGCAAATAAATACATATTTATACTCTAATGTTATTAATCAAGTAATTTCGTATTGGCCCAGTTACAGGTACGAGGACCTGCAACTTGGCCAATATGAAAATACTTGATTAACGACAATTTTATTAATTGACACCATTAAAATCATGATTATTGATTTTTGACCTCAGTGTTATTATGGATGACCTGGTGGTGTAATACAGGATAGTCAATTAATAATATAATGTTATTAATCAAGTAATTTCGTATTGGCCCAGTTACAGGTCCGAGGTCTGCTGTATTGGCACGAGGCCGAAGGCCGAGGTCAATACAGCTGACCGTGGACCTGTAACTGGGCCAATACGAAATTACTTGATTAATGACAATTTTATTAATTGACACAATTAAAAACATGATTTATGATTCTTGAATATTGATTGACCTTGTGTAATATTGGATAATCAATTAATAATACATTGTATGTTAAAGCAACGTTGCATCAACGTTGATATGAAGTTGCCTACATTGCACATGCATGAGGGAGGGTCATTTGGTGGGGGAGGGGGGGGGGGGATAAAAAGAATAATAGAAACAAATAAATGAGAACATTAAATATAAAATTATTACTGTGGTACTCCTTTTTATTTTTTATTTTTTTTTTCAAACAAATTTAAAATCTTCAAACCACTGAACTGGATCGTTAATATGCTTGTCCCACCTGGACAAACTACAGTCATAAGGTCAAATAATTCAATTTGCGAATATTCTACAGCACACGTATGAATAAAAGATGATCAAATGATTATAGTGTCACATGGTAAGACCGACCTAAAGACTGCATCTACTGCGGAAGGAACAGTCTTACAGTTTTTTAAGACTTTGACAATGCATGAATACTGATATTTCTTTGGTTTGGCTTGTTCGACAAAAGTATTTCACATGCATCGATCAGATGTGGGCAAATCCGAAATAACCGAAGAAAAAACACTTGAACTCGGCATCTAATATGACGGGTCTATTCGTTCAAAACGGCAAGAAATGACAGATGCGTAGAACCAAATGCAAAGTAAAAAATTCTAAGTCGAAAAAGGGGCACAACTGTGCCAAAAATAATTTGAGTTCCACTTTTCATAATGAACAACTAGTCCGAGTTTCAAGTAAATATGTTCAGTAATGACAGAGATATTACAAAATGTCGAAGACGACAGACGACGCCAGAGCTATGACAATACCTCGTCGTTTTCTTCGAAAACAGCAGAGCTAAAAATCGATGTTACATGATGTGCGATGATGTTTAATTTCGAGCTCTACACCATCCATTACGAAAACACGTCTATTCAAATACACTTCAAATTTTATCGCCGAAAAATGAAACAAGAGGGCCCTAAGGGCCCTGGTTCGCTCACCTGATCCAATGTATAATAAGTGGGCCCCGGGCGGGGTCAATATTTGCCCAAGGTCTATAATTTGAACAATCTTGGTAGAGGTCCACACGATGAAGCTTCATATCGAGTATGAAAGACCTGGGCTTTGTGGTTTCAGAGAAGAAGATTTTAAAGGTTTACCCTGCATAAAGAAGTCTATGTAAAACAAGATTTTCCCTAAATAAGTCTATGTAAAACCAAAGGGCCCCGGAGCGGGGGCATTTTTGGCCCCAGGGCTATACATTGTAATTTGAACAATCTTGGTAGAGGTCCACTAGCTGAAGCTTCATAACAAATATCAAAGACCTAAGCCTTGTGGTTTCAGAGAAGAAGATTTTTAAAGATTTTCCCTATATAAGTCTATGTAAAACCAAAGGGCAACATAGCGGGGGCATTTTTAGTCTCAGGGCTATAATTTGAACAATCTTGGTAGAGGTCCACTAGCTGAAGCTTCATAACAAATATCAAATACCTAAGCCTTGTGGTTTCAGAGAAGAAGATTTTTCAAGATTTTCCCTATATAATTCAATGTAAAACCAAAGGGCCCCGGAGCAGGGGCATTTTTGGCCCCAGGGCTATAATTTGAACAATCTTGGTAGAGGTCCACAAGATGAAGCTTCATATCAAATATCAAGGGCCTGGGCCTTGCAGTTTCAGAAAAGAAGATTTTTAAAGATTTCCCTATATAAGCCCATGTAAAACAAAAGGGCCCCTGTGCGGGGGCATTTTTTGAACCCAGCACTATAATTTGAACAATCTTGGTAGGGGTCCACTAGATGAAGCTTCATACCAAATATCAAAGACCTGGGCCTTGCGGTTTCAGAGAAGAAGATTTTTAAAGATTTTCCCTATATAAGCCCATGTAAAACCAAAGGGCCCCGGTGCGGTGAAATTTTTTAGCTCCAGCACTATAATTTGAACAATCTTGGTAGGGGTCCACTAGATGAAGCTTCATACCAAATATCAAAGACCTGGGCCTTGCGGTTTCAGAGAAGAAGATTTTTAAAGATTCTCCCTATATAAGCCCATGTAAAACCAAAGGACCCCGGTGCGGGGGCATTTTCGGCCCCAGCACATTAATTTGAACAATCTTGGTAGGGGTCCACCAGATGAAGCTTCATACCAAATGTCAATGTCCTGGGCCTTGCGGTTTCAGAGAAAAGGGTTTTTTAAAGATTTTCCCTATATAAGCCCATGTAAAACCAAAGGGCCCCGGTGCGGGGGCATTTTCGGCCCAAGCACAATAATTTGAACAATCTTGGTAGGTGTCCACTAGATGAAGCTTCATACCAAATATCAATGTCCTGGGCCTTGCGGTTTCAGAGAAGAAGATTTTTTAAGTTTTCGATGAAAAAAAATCTATTTTTGGCTCCTGTAACCTATATGTGCAATGGACCGGAACCATTTGAACAACTTTGAAAGGGGACCACCTAAGGATCATTCCTGTGAAGTTTGGTCAAAATCTGATCAGTGGTTTAGGAGATGTCGTTTGAAGAAAAAGTTTATGGACGGACGCACGGACGGACGCACGCACGCACGACGGACAAAAAGTGAACCCAAAAGCTCACCTTGTCACTACGTGACAGGTGAGCTAAAAAAATCAGGTGAAAAAATGTGATATTTTTCTTATTTCTGCTCAAAATATAGGTGATGGGTACACGTTGACGTCTCAAATGAAACTTGCTGAAACTGATATATCCTGTTTTTATTGAATTATCCAACTCGGTAAATAGTTAACCTTTAGGTGAACTCAATCGATCTTGTTTTTGGTTTCTCTTTCGTAACCTCACCTTCCCCAAAGATCTTGTTGCAACCATTAGGACCCCATTGGCAATAAGCCTCAGGTCTTTCATTGGCTGTCCTAGGTTCTATCAACACTTCCAAAGCCAATTTTTCAAATTGCACGACCCGCAGAAAAAGCGACCGACTGAAGTCGTTTGATTTTCTAAGACTGCCCTAAAATCACCGTGTCATTCTGTCATTCGGTATGTCTGTCAGTCTGTCTGTCCGTCCGTAACCCGTTTGTGAAAATTGCTGATAGTGACTTAACCGCTTGGAATATTTGAACAATTTTTGGCATACTGATAGATATCAATGAGATCTAACCAATGAACTTGCGAAATATTACATTCCATTTAGTATAGCCTCGCCGAGGCGAAAAATGTGAAAATTTTCGAACTGCTTCTCCTGGGAAACCGTTGGACCGATTGAAGTCAAATTTCATATGGAGTCTCTATGGGATGGGGGAAACCAAAATTTGCACATGGGGTCCAGGTCACATGACCAAAATGGCCGCCAAGCCATATATGGTCTGTCTGTCCGTCCGTAACCCGTTTGTGAAAATTGGTGATAGTGACTTAACCGCTTGGAATATTGAAACAATTTTTGGCATACTGATAGATATAAATGATATCTAACCAATGAACTTGCGAAATATTACATTCCATTTAGTATAGCCTCGCCGAGGCGAAAAAATCCGTAACTCGTTTGTGAAAATTGGTAATAGTGACTTAACCGCTTGGAATATTTAAACAATTTTTGGCATACTGATAGATATCAATGAGATCAAACCAATGAACTTGCAAAATAATACATTCCATTTAGTATAGCCTCACCGAGGCGAAAAATGTGAAAATTTTCGAACTGCTTCTTCTCGGAAACCGATGGGCCGACTGAAGTCAAATTTCATAATGAGCCTCTAAGGGATGGGGGAAATCAAAATTTGCACATGGGGTCCAGGTTACATGACCAAAATGGCCGCCTAGCCATATATGGTCTGTCTGTCTGTTGTCCGTAACCCGTTTGTGAAAATTGGTGATAGTGACTTAACCGCTTGGAATATTTAAACAATTTTTGGCATACTGATAGATATAAATGAGATCTAACCAATGCACTTGCGAAATATTACATTCCATTTAGTATACCTCGCCGAGGCGAAAAATCCGTAACCCATTTGTGAAAATTGGTGATAGTGACTTAACCGCTTGGAATATTTATACAATTTTTGGCATACTGATAGATATCAATGAGATCTAACCAATGAACTTGCGAAATATTACATTCCATTTAGTATAGCCTCGCCGACGCGAAAAAGGTGAAAATTTTCGAACTGCCTCTCCTCGGAAACCGTTGGACCGATTGAAGTCAAATTTCATATGGTGCCTCTATGGGGGGGGAAAACCAGAATTTGCTCACTGGGTCCAGGTCACATGACCAAAATGGCCGCCAAGCCATATATGGTAAAAACCCTTCAAAAATAGTGTTCTCCAGAACCACTGGGCAGATTTCCACGAAACTTGATAAATAGCATCTGGGACGTAGGCCCATCATAAATTGCTAAAATGGTGACCGTGGATTGACCTTGACCTTCTTGTGCCTAGGTCAAACTTTTACACATATGCTTTTGTATTGGAAAAGTGAGAATGCATTTTATCCTGCAAACGATTCAGAATACAGTACTAAAGTATAAGATATATTTTTTGTTCCTAACGATAAGGCGCATTTATTGGGGGAACCGTTTTAGGTCCAGGTCACATGACCAAAATGGCCGCCATACCCATATATGGTAACACTCATAAAGCTAAAAGCATCCGGCGGGTCGTGCACTTCAGCTGAAGCACTGGTTTATATAAGTAAGGGCATTTGCTTTTTACATTTTTTATTGAAAATTATCAACAGTATCCTTGGCCGACGAGCAGTGCACTGTTTACCGAGGGGGTATCACTTGATGTGATGCCTTCCGGCGGTGAATAGTTGTGCTGCTGCAACATCGGACTTTATAGTTTTAATTGAGGTCCCCAAGTAGGTGGTACAGAAGTTGTGAATGGTTTTCCCCATGGATCGACCGCGCGGTGGAGGTATGGGCTGGCACACGCTGGGGTGGAGTGAATGCTGTTTCTACATTGGATTTGCCACATATACTCTGTCCTAGCGTTGCCGTTTAGTGCCTAGTGCGTGTATCGGGCGGCCGAATATGCATGTAGGAAAACCTTCCAAGAAATTAAGACTGTGATAAATTTCTTAATGTGATATAAACTATTTTTTTTTCCTCGTTTTATTTATTTTAGAATTTATATTTTAACAGCCCATCTGATTAACCTAATGTGCTCACCTTTTACAATGATTAGTGCTAAACTACACTTTTTTTCTCTTTTTTTTAGTCTAATTTAATTTGTTTTATAATCATGATATTTTTTCTTAATTTCTTATCTTGAAGTTTTATAAAAATCATTCACAATTAATTAAGTCATATTTCATGGTATATCAAAAATTTATGCTTGTTTACTTTATATGTGCATGTTGTGTTGATTTTACTGAATAAACAATCAATCAATCAATCACGTTAGAACCGCCTCTTCGATGCGGTTCTAACGAGTACCCACAACATATATTATTGAGCTGAAATAAGAACAAGAATTCCGCCGAAGGCTATGCCGCGCCTGTGAGGGCACAAAGTCACCGAACCATGAAATCTAGGGCAAGGACAAAAATTTATGCTTCCATGAAAGTTGCCATTCCTAGATGCAAGCTTGTACCAAATATCATTTATGAAACTCTAATAGTTCTTGAGAAATGAACTAAAGCATTAGGTTGAACACTAGGGTTGATGCAATAGTTCACTAAGTCAGTGGACCATGAAATTTAGGTCTAGGTCAAATATGGATGCTTGCATTTAAGTTGCCATCCACAGATACAAGTCAGTACCAAGTTTCATTAATGAAGCTCTTATAGTTCTTGAGAAATAAACTTGACCAGTTGGGTGAACGCTAGGGTGGTCGCAATATTTCACAAAGTCAGTGAACCATGAAATGTAGGTCAAGGTCAAATATGGATGCTTGCATTTAAGTTGCTATCCACAGATACAGGTTTGTACCACATATCATTAATGAAGCTCTTATATTTCTTGAGAAATAAACTTGACAATTTGGGTGAACGCTAGGGTGGTCGCAATATTTTACAAAGTCAATGAGCCATGAAATGAAGGTCAAGGTCAAATATGGATGCTTGCATTTAAGTTGCCATCCACAGATTCAAATTTGTACCAAATATCATTCAAGAAGCTCTTATAGTTCTTGAGAAATAAACTTGATCATTAGGGTGAACGCTAGGGTGGTCGCAATATTTTACAAAGTCAGTGAACCATGAAATGTAGGTCAAGGTGAAATATGGATGCTTGCATGTAAGTTGCCATCCCCGGACACAAGTTTGTACCAAATATTATTAATGAAGCTCTTATAGTTCTTGGGAAATAAAATTGAACCTTTGGATGAACGCTAGGGTGGTTGCAATATTTTACTAAGTCAGTGAACCATGAAATGTAGGTCAAGGTCAAATATGGATGCTTGCACTGAAGTTGCCATCCACAGATACAAGTCTGTTCCAAATATCATTAATGAAGCTCTTATAGTTCTTGATAAATAAAATTGAACCTCAGGGTGAACGCTAGGGTGGTCGCAAATGTTGACGCCTTGACAAACGGACGGACGGACGGAAAACCTAGCGCCTATATCGCGCCATGCTAATAGCAGGCGCGACAAAAATAAGGTTTACCCCTGTACTATATAAAAGTGGGGTTCAAGGGGGTCAAAACTATATAGGCGTGTTTTCGTGATGGCAAACTTTTGACATTATGCAGCAGGATGTTGCGCAAATGTACTCAAACGCAATAATGCATTATAATATATCAACAAAAGCTCCTCCACCTAACACAGTTTAAGTTTACAAATGATCAACGCATGACGGTTCAACTCGATAAAAGTTTTATAAAATGTACGGGCATCTAAGTTTAATTTGAAACAAATAACAGTCACGAAAATACAGTTTCTCATGTGAACAAGAATCAGTATAGCTTGTACATCTGAGTAGCCCAGTCTTCTGTCGGCGTTGAATATATACTCAATGACACGGGTACAGCAGCTTATTGTGTCTGGTATAGTTGAGATACATGTAATGTTCCGGTGCTTAACCCATTTTCTACCAGAAACCCCAAAACGGGCACCCTGGCAAACAGTGCAGGCCAAGTTTCAAGTAAATATGTTCAGAACGCGGCGTCTGATCAGGGCCTCCACTTTTTGCTAAAAGTTCAGTCATTTTCCTAATCAGTTTTGAAGAAAACACAACCTGACACCCCTAAATTTTGAAATGATCTCCTGCTATATATAAGGAGAAAGATTCCATTTGTTACTAAAAGGGTTAAAGAAATAGATTGGGCTGAATGGTGCTTCCGCGCAGCTCTTTGTTTGTTTGATGTTTAACGTCCCCGTCAACACTATATAGGTCATTTTTGAGAAGTTGCTTCCAATTGTGTGGGACTTTTACCCGACATTGAAATGAAATGACATCTCAAGCCCTGTCACCCAATGAAACCAATAGGGTTTATAGGCATGTGCGGTCCGACTCGCACCGCTTTGCCTGGGCCGGCTTAGATCCTCTAAGCGATTTACCAGTACTCGTGTGCGGTCAGATTCAGCTCTGCGTGGAAGCAACATGCAAACCCTTTATTTATTCAAGCCCCAATTGGCGGGGCCGACCGCGCAGAGCTGAAACCGGCCAAACATTGGAGTACTGGTAAACCGCTTAGAAAAAAAGGAGTGAAGGCAGTGATCAGGACTCGATACAATTAACTCAAAGCTCCCAGCAGTGACATTACATTGAATTATATCTCTCTAATTCTCAGTAAGCCTTTACGCTGGAACCGTCATAGAATTTGAGGCCTAACCCTCCGGCGGGCAATTAAAGAGGGAAGCAAAGTTGTCAACCGTGATTGGGTTAACTACCATGCATGCAGTCTGTCGTATAACATTTATGTTGTACCAAATCATTTTATATCGAAGAATATTTTTTTCAGAAATTGGGTACTGGAGTCATTGCAATTATATATTTATCTGAATTTATATACTAAGTCACCATAAAATTCGGGTTCCCATAGACCTTGTTGCTGAAGAGATTTAAGTCCAAGATTGTATTTTAAAATTAAATCGGAATGACGACTATAAAATTTTGAAAATGCTTTGCGTAGTTTATGATACCGATAACCCTGATTAAGAAGTTTAGCAGTTAACAATTTTATTACGGGTGTTGAAGTCAGTTACATGGCTAGACACTCTGGCAAATCGAATAAAATTGCGAAATATAAACGCCATAGAATGCCGCACGAGAAACATAACCATCCAAGAAAGGATAATTTACATTCTAACATGACGTTAACGTTTTTCCCATGGAACCCAGTGGAAACGTCAGCGTTTGCAAATATGCGATAATTCACGTCGTCAACGTGATGCGTGCAATTTGGCGTCATCGTGACGTTGCATGTAAACATTTCCTTCTGTCGACATCCGCTGCAAAATAGTCCCCAAGATAACGCTTTGTTACTACTGTATTTCAGTTTAGCATCATGTTAGAATCGAAATAATTTCCACGCACCCGGTGTGTTATCGTGATTAACACACGGTGTTGTCGGGCAGATGCGAATATTAATTCACTCCGGCTTCGCCGTCGTGAATTAATATTTCGCAATCTGCCCTCCAACACCGTGTGTTAATCACGATAACACACGGTACGTGGAGATTATTTCTTAAATCTCAAAATCACAATCATCGCATTTATCATAAATTTTCCAGGAAACAAACCCATCTACATTAGATAGACGGGGCCTCGGTATAAGAAGAAATTGCTTTTTTTAACTGAAGTTCGGGGGGGGGGGTAAATTTGACTAATTAAACCATCGAAATAGGTATTGTCACTATTTAATAAATCATCCTGTTATCTAGAGATCGAACTAAAGGCTTCGATAATTTCAGATTGGTTTTCAACGGAAAGGGACGTCATGAAGTCTCTTTCAAAACAAAACAAGAACAGATCAGCCACAAGGGGACCCATTGGAATACCCACAATTTGTCTAAATAACTTAGTACCAAATCTTATGTAAATATTGTCAAGTAGAAAGGCGAAAGCTTCATACACATTCTGACATGACGATGACCATAAAGTATAATTTTTATGCTCTTCAGAAGTGAAAAGGCATTTCTTACATTACATGCAAGATAAAGGGAGTCTTCCATATGAAATGTACGGCAATGAGGAAGTGCAGTGTAAAGGGTGGGAAACTCATAAGTAGACAGACTTGAAGCAACGAAAACGTCTGGATTTCATTTTATTTAAAACTTCATTAGAAATTTTATAGACCAAAATAGATTTCTCCCTGATATTTCAATGACTTTGTCGCAATATTTAATCACATGTTTTTGATGGCAGTAAAACATGAAGTTTTAAATAATTTGGAAAGCTAAGCGGTGGTACAAGAGCTTGAATTTGCAATAAACCGTGCTTTGTAAGGTATTTCATGAAGTTTAGGTAACCAATACTTATAAAGTAGGAAGCTTGGCCTGGCCTTCTGTAACAGAAAAACCAAACTTGGTGGCTGAATGACATATGTGGTCATCAACTACAGCCCTTGCTACAGCCAAAGGCTGCAGTTCAAAGGCCTTAGTACACCAAGTTCTTGCTGAAAAGCGTTAACATGGTGGAGCCGTCAAACAATGACCACATTGCTGTCAAACAATGACCACATTGTTACCGGCCTTGTCTGCTGGAGCCAAAACAAACTTCTTATGAAATTCTTGAATACCTAGTTTAAGGTGACGTAAAGACGTCTTAGGCTTAGGAGGTAATCAGTTCGTATTTTGAGAGTAGAAAGTCTATGCCTGCCCAGGCAACGTGGTGCGAGTCGGCTATGCGGTTTCTTTAGGCAGTAGGGACTGAAAAAAACATATGGTGAGTAGTTATGCATATAGCGCGCAGAAAAGACCTATTAAACTGTGCAGATGCATAGGCTGATCTGGAACTTCGCTGGGCGCATATGCTCGAAGACCCCTTTTCGTTTGACACAGCCCACATCATCACGCTAACAAGTCCGTGAAATGAACGTCCCCTCTTACACCCCACATTATATAGAGAAAACTGGGGTTTAGGGGGTATACATTATTTTCGTTACTTCTGCTAATAGACGTAGGTTGTGGGTGCTCGTTAGAACCGTTCTAACGACCATCCACAATCTATGTTTTAACTATAAATAAGAATAATATCACAAATTTTCATCAGAAAATTCAAATTTTCATCAGAAAATTGACCATTTTGGAGATGTACAAAAAATGCATTTTGACGCACGGGTGTGTTATCGTAATGTGTGTGAGGACATCCTAAGGCCTACAATAAGACAAGTGCGCATTCGTAGTCTGATCAGAGTCCCATTATCTCATGAAGGAGTTTAAGTATATTCAAATAATTCGGTCACCTTGAATATTGCAGTTGAAATGAATAATCAAAAGGAATATAAGAAATCACGCCATTGCTTTCTATAAGCCACAGAGCAAAATCAATTCATGCAAAGCTCCACTGATAGAAAGGCCTGGGCCGAAAATCGAATTTCATCTTTTTAACTGAAACACAAAAGCTGTCAGTGCATAAAGAACTGAATCCTCCAGAGCATTCATTTCAGTTTAGGTACAGTGATCAGACTGCATTTCTGAATTTCTGAAATGAACGAATTTGCCTAATTTATAACACCACAAAACACTGCGCATTTCTATGGAGAGTATTCTTCATCCACTTTATACACGGGTCTCTGTGGTCTAGTGGGTTAGAGCCCTGATTCTTAATAATTAGGTCTCTGAGTGGGTCTCACCGCTGTGGTTCGCGCCTCGCTCGGGCTACATGTGAGAAACCAAATTCTGCAACGGCAGGTCGGGTGTTTTTTCTCCGGGTACTCCCGTTTTCGCCCACCTCGGACAAACGATCAGCTCGATTTTAGTAAAATAATCTTGAAAGGGTCATAAAACAAAACAAAAGAACAAAAAAATGTATATGGGAAACCTCAAAACGGGGCATTGGCAAACGCAGCATCTGCTCAAGGGCTTCACTGACTGCAGAAAATTCAACCCTTTTAAATAAATTTCTAAAAATTACTGAACTTGACACCCATAAATTTCGAAATGGACTCCTGCGTAATATAAGGGGAAATATTTCATTCTGTTTCAGCCATTACCTTGACTTAAAATTCATTTACTGTACGTCTTTAAAACAATGGGCTAATAGTTGATTTTATTCCAAATATGGGCTTAGATTCTAAAGGCATTTAAACTGCTGGTCAAGTATTTTACCCGACTCGGTGACCTTGACGCACAGTCATACAGGGAGATAAAGTAAGCTATATGTGCCCGTACAAGCCTAAAACTACAACTCTGCATGCCCGACCAATGAAGACTGAAACCAATTTGCAACTCCATGCAGCCGAATTTGCATCTCTCTTTGATATCATAATAATTTGATTAACAGAGCGTACATGTAGCTACCGGTATCTCTAGTTCGAACAAGCGAACTGGTTAGAGCCAAAACACTGACAGCACTGATGGATCGATTCTAGTTGAGTATGGGCTGAAAAAATAGTCCTGAAATTAAGATCGTTTCATTTAATCTTCCTGCTGATGCGTCTGGTCTACACATTGCCACTGTCCCTGTTTTGAGACTCATTGCATATTCATTATCATTAATCAAAGCACTGAGAGTCCTTCCTGATGGGTCGACTGGGAAAACAGCCCTGGACTGAGACTTAAACTGTTTATTTTAACTCCTAAATTCCGTCTGATCAGGATCTACACTACCAAGCCCAACCCATAGCTCCAGTCCAGATTGTCTTGATAACCCTCTTACGTAACACTATGACCTCACATCGTTAAACATTGTGTGGCTACTTTCAGATCAACGGTTAAAACATACAAATGGCGTCTCACATGTGACCCGAGCGAGGCTCGAACCACAAATGATTAAGGGTCAGGGCTCTTATCTACTAGGCCACGAACAGGCGTTTATCTTAACATGTAAGTCTCAGAATTCGTATTCTGCTTTTACGATATGCAGGCAATTACTAAGTGTATCAAAAGTACTAACTTCACTTCGTCTTCTGATTATTAAATCTTGGAACAAAAAATCGTCAATCCGTCCTTCGATAAATTATTAACTAGTAAGAAAATGTCACTAAGGAAAGGCCCCAATCAAAGAATGCAGCCATCTCAAGTCACCTTAAGAAACTAAGCGACATCGAGGCACACACAAAAGTAGACGAAACATGAACCTACGGAACAAAACAATAAAAATATGACTGCTAAAGAACGACCGCCTTGGGACGGTCAGTAGTAAAACTCTTTTTTTTATTTGGGGGGGGGGGGGGGGGTCATTTCCGGAGTTTATGAAATTTCCACCCTCGGTCCTCAGTTCCAGTGCAGAGTCAAACATTATATCAATAACAAATTGATCCGCATGGAGACTTCCTAGCTCAACAGTGATTCTTAATAAAATACACTGTAAAATGATCATCTATAGCTTAATACAATCATGGGGGTTGTGGACTCAACAACAATCCGCGTCAGCAGAAACAAACCACCAGTAAAATAGAAGTAGAGGCAATGATCAGGAATCGATACAGTTAACCCACAGCTCCCATCAGAGACACCAATAAGCCTTCCAAAACTGCAATCATGTGCATATGCATGAACTTATGCAACAATGGATCATGCGCTACACAGTTTGTTATCCTGCATATGAATGCTAATAAATTAAGGCTACGTCGTGCCTGTGTGGGCGAAATCTTCTCCAAGTCAGTGAACCATGAAAACTATGTCAAGGTCGAATACGGATGCTCGAATTAGAGTTGCCATCCTCAGATTCACGTCTGTACCAAGCATCATTAACGAAGCTCTTTCAGTTCTTGAGGAATAGACACTATTGAAACAAAACTTCACAGTCAGTGATTCATCTTGTATTGAAGTCCAAGTTTTTACCCTTGATTATTAGACTTAAAAATTAGGGTTAAAGCTAGGGCTGACGCAATGCAGTACTTTACAAAGTCAAGGAACCATAAAATGCACACTAGGTCAAAGTCAAATACATATGCTTGCATTAAAGTTGCCATCCCTAGATGAAACATTGCACCAAGTGTCAGTAATGAAGCTCTGACAGTTCTTGAGAAATGGACTTGAACATTAGAGTGAAAGTTAATGTTGACTTCTTGACAAACGAACGGACGAAAAACCGGACTCCTTTATCTTATCAAGTCATGCTTAAAGCAGGTGCAACAAAAATGGAACAGCCTCCTTCAGAGACTCCGGGGCATAAGGATTAAGTAATAAAATAATCTCTTTTTGATGGTGGTATCAAATGCTCCGGTAGTTCGTTTGGTAAATCATGTCCCTCTAGCTTGATAGCAATAAGATGATTTGCCAGCGCCCACTCATCTTCATCAAGCATACCATCCTGGTCACAATCGGACAATTTCCAAATCTTTCCAAGTGTGGAGTTTGGCAGTTTTGATTTCACCATCTCTGCCTTGGCAGCTGAACCGGTTATTTTACCATCAACTGGATTCAACTGTTTGAATATTTCATCAAATGCATATCGGTCTTGGTTAACAATCCAACCGGATTCACCCTTCCCCGCGTCAACACCTTCTCCTCTACCAAATCCAAAAGGACTTTCAGTGTAGCCTTCAAACGCTCCTCCTTTAACTTCATTTTCATTTGTCTCTCCCTTTTCTTGTGCCTCATGTGGAATCAGCGCCATCAGTTGTGCAATATCATTAGCCAGCATTTGATCTACAATATCAAGATACTTTTGTCTAAGTGAATTGAACTTGGAAAAGTCGTGGTAAACAAGCTGCCTCTGCATTTTCTTCATATCAGGAAAATCTCCGCTGGAAATATGCTGCATGGTTTCAATGGCTTTGAAGGCCTCTCCTAAACCTTCAATCAACTGTTTCTTCTTCGACTCCCTTCCGAACATCTGTGGCATCTCCTTCTTCAAATGACCGATAATGCAAGCATGGACCTAGAAAACAGAAACGTAATTAAAGCAGTAAGTTGTGGTGGTGTTCTAATAATTTATGAAACTGAGCCGGAGCACAGCAAAACCTACAAGGGTACCTAAGCCAACAGCAAAGACACAGATCAGTTTCTACATCACTTGTGCGCGACAAGCGGAAATAAGCCTTAGAGTACCTGCGCAAACGTAGACTCGACTTATACTGTGTACCAACTCAATTATGATACATCCTTCTCAGCCCGGATGATGAAACTATGGGTCACAGGGCATTAATTAAGTAAACAGCTAGGTCTGTGATCAATTACGCAGATGCGATGGCTGATCTGAGTCTTGGCTGTGGCACATGCTCGATGACGCACATGAGCGCTGGGCGTGGCTCACTGCACGATTTTTGTACAAAATGAAATCTTCGTTCTAAAAGAGCAGGATTTCATTTAAAAATTTAGGGGTGTCAGGTTTTTGTTTTCTTCGAAATTGAATTGGAAATGGCTGAATTTTTGTGAACAGTGTATGCCCTGATCTGACACCGCGTTTTGCGGCGTCTGATCTGGGCCTGCACTGTTTGCCAATTACCCGTTTTATGGATTCCAGTACAAAATGGGTTAACAGTTTTAGTACCGGAAACCCCAAAACGGGATACCGGCAAACAAAGCACGTTCAGATCAGACGCCACAGAATGCGACGTCTGATCAGGGCCGACAATGTTTTGCAAAAAGCTCATATTTTCAAAATACATTTTACACAACCTGTCATACCTATGTTCTGAAATGGACTCCTGCTAAATAACAGGAGGAAGATTCCATTTGGTACAAAATGGTATCATGTAAGAGTCCTTATACACTGTTCTTAGGATACCCGACACTATGGCCACCACTGTCGAAGAGGGATGACTGGTCCGACTGTGCTAGTGAAAAGTTGGATGCGAGTCCTCGATTGTTGCACAGGTCTACTTTGTCGGTTTCATTGTCGCAGGCTCAGTAAAACACGTATAATTCTTTCATAGAAAACGATTTCACTTATAATTCATATATGAAAGAGTAAAACATAAATATCATCGGAAAGCGCGTAGGAAAATGGTCCCAGAGTATTGTTTTGTGTTCAGAATATGTCTTTTTGTGCCAATTTATATTCAATCCGTATAAAGTCTTGAAAAATGAAATATTTCGAAAGACGTTCCATGCCTGCAAAATTAGTTTTCAAGAGTTCCTTTGGACTATATCATGCAGCGAACGACCAGCGGAAGTGGAGTCACGCGGCCCAGTACCGGAAGTAGAAATGCAATGACATAGAAACTTGATTTTATAAATCAACTTTCAAAAATGGAAATATTATGTTCGTCGCGATGCATTTGGTCATTAAGGCAGAAGAGAAAAGGCAAATATCCACATACAGGTATCAACATCTATGATAGGCCCCCGCCCATAGGGGCTTGAAGAAATATATGGGCTGCATGATGCTTCCATGCAGAGCTGAATCCGGCCCGCACACTAGTACTGGTAAACCGCTTAGAGGATCTAAGCCTGTCCAGGAACCGCGGTGCGAGGCAGACCGTCCATGCTAATTAACCCTACTGGTTTCATTGGGCGACAGGGCTTGAGATGTCATTTCATCTCAATGTCGGGTAAAAGTCCCACAAAATTGGAAGCAACGTCTCCAAAAAGACCTTTACAGTGTTGACGGGGACGTTAAACCTCAAATCAAACAAACAAACAAAATCAACATCTGTGATTGTTATTCTTGAGAAATTAACTTGAACATTTAAGTTGAGGCTAGGGTTTACGCAAATGTGGAGTTGACAAACGGACGGAAAATCGGACTCCTGATTCGAGCCATGCTAAATGATGACCAAAGCTTGAAATGCAGGCTTGGTTTTGCTGACTGTGTCCTAGAAAAGACCCAAATTTCAACCAATACCAGATCTTTTAGGTGAATGTAACTAAGCCTAAGTATACCGAAGTATCCATTGATTCTTCGGTGACTGGATTTTTATAATGGTCGAAGTCCACCATATTTGGGTGACAATCATGCAGCGGTTTTTTACGTCACTGTACATGCAGTGACGTCAAACTTTACGGCGGCGTGCATGACGTCCTATTCAAACAGTGCACATCAAACACGTGAAAATTTTCGATATTTTCCTATCTACGATAACCTGGGTAGGATAAGAATTTCTATCCCCAGTGTTAAGACCAGGATTTCCTAAATGCAGCTTCCCCTGGCTGCTTTAGCATATTGCGCACATCGAAGACTCAGATCAGCCTGTGCATCGCGCACGGTGGTTCTGATTCTTCGCTGTTCGCAGATATTCGACAGACACATTTTCGCTTATTGGGACACAAATAAAAGTTTGACCAGAGGTATCTATGTTAATATATGTTTACATGGAGAATAAACGGACTGTCAATTTCGTATCCATGTCAAATAATGTTGCTAAGAAACAATAAACATTTACTTACCGTTACTTTTCTAGAGGTTAGATCTGTTAGAAACATTAGTTGTTAGCTGGCTCTGTTTACTACATCTTTTTACGTCGGCATTCCTTGTGATGACTGCGCGCATTTTCTCGTGATTTTAAAATATTCTGGTTACAGAAAGATTTCCTTTCACTTCTTCGTGTTTAACAGAAAGGTTAATCCTGACTACATGTCTGTTAGATTGAGCACAGGTTATACGCTTACAGTCTAAAAATCTCGCATTACACACCTTTCTTTCTTCCAGAATATGAACGCCCAGACAAAACGTATACCCGAGAACACTCTCCAGGCTAAATCAGCAGACGATAAATTGTTGATATATTTTTCCAAGAAAATAGGACTTGACATCTCATGAATGTCAAATCCTGTTTTCTGGGAAAAATAGAACAATTTTTTCAAAACCTCGGTTTTACTTCCCAGTCAACATTACATAGGTCATTTTGGAGACATTACTTTTACCCGACACTGAGATGAAATGACAAATGCCTTAAGGAACGGTCCGGCTGAAAATAACTTTTCCTGGGTTTTTGAACCACTTTTGACCAGTCCTCTAAAGCTCGGTCGGTTTCAGCTATGCGTGGAAGCACTTTGCCGCCCAATCTATTTCTCCAAGCCCCGATGGTACGGGTCCCAAAGAGAACCTTGAAATGAGCGATATGTCTGCCAGATATTTCCCGCAGTGCAATAATATATTCTGCAAGCCCACAAAGTCCTGTAGATCAAAATTCTGATAAATTACTTACTTAACAAGCCACTTTCTTCCCTGTTTGCAAAAGCAGCATACAGAGTTGACCCAGTTGAGATGGATGATCACGGCTTATTTAAATATGTTTTAATCCCCTATATGCCGCAACGCGTGTGTTCAAGCAAGTTCTTAGATACAGAAGCCGTGGGTTCAAGGAAATGCTTGAAATATCAGAAAACGTGTAGGTTAACGCTCTGCATCATTGCTGTTATTTTGTTGTTGTTATTCCAGGCGACTACATTTTGAAATATATTTTCTTATTTTTTCTACAAAAACAGGATTCGAGATTTCATGCAAAGTGTCTCCTCTGGAGTCAATTTGGATGAGATGTCAAATCCTTTTTTCTGAGCGCAAAAAAAAGAGTAAAATGCCAACAATTTCTCGTGCTAAACTAACACAACCTGAGCAGTAACCTTAAGTTGAAATTCATTTGCTCGAATAGAAGAATATATTTTGGAGCTACGTAAATTATTCGAGATAGGATTAGTCACAGCGCCCGATCAGAATGCATAGTGGGGATGAGTAAAACACATCGACGTGTCAGATTCTAATGAAATACACGGCTTTAACAGGCGCCTACTAGCCATCGAACGAAGACAAGGGCCAAGCAATCACACCCGAAACATGAAACAAGGTGTCTACTGGTAACTTAAAAACAGTGTCGATCCAGTGTGGATCCTGTTCAAGCAGTTTTATCAGGGTCCACACTGTAGGCAAAAATATGTTGAAAGTTTTGCAAGAAGATGCAGCACAAACAGAGTCCATGTTCTTATTCAGTTTTTCTTGGCATCTTAAAGGCTAACACACAAATTCAATCTACATAGGAACGACAGCCTAGCGACGGTCAGCAGAAATATTTCGAAAATGGGTCGTTGGCAGGGCTAAAATTCCGCGCCTTCGCCTTCAATTCCAATGCAGATTCCAACATAAAAACTATAACAATTAAAATTGGAGAAATCTCAGCGCAACAAAAACAGCAACAAAGTAACACAACTGTATGAATTAAGACTCGCGATTGAGAACTCAACAACAATCTGACGTCACAGAAGAGAAGAATAACACCAGAAAGAACTCTGTGGTCCGTGGACTTCAAAGACTGGGACGGGATATTGATGAACTTCGGAAAAAAAATCTACCACCATGACTAGCATAAAGTTAATTCTCCTAAGAGTTTGAAAAATTTCTTAAACAAGGCTTGACATTACATGTGAATAGATTGCTATGGAAATGTCATACCTTTATTTAAGATTGTTGCTTGCTTTAGATTTTACCTTGGTACTTAAACGGTTAATAATCAAAGCAACAGATAAGGTAAGTGTTTTGTGATAAATGAAGTATAGTTTTCCTTATTTCTCAATACCAACCTGTGTTGTGGGTACTCATTAGAACCGCCTCACTGGCGGTTCTAATGAGTACCCACAACAAAGGTTTTTATGGAGGATTGACAAAAACTATCCTTCAATTATCACAAAATACTTACAAATGTACCTTATTTGTTTCTATCAATATATTACTTTGGTATCTATTTCGGTTCAAGGTCTGATAGAAAAACAATCAATCATTGTATTGTATTCAAACTAGAAAGTTTTTCCCATGTTTGGCCACCATGGTGACAGGGAAGTAGGAAGATTATTTTGGTTTACATGTACATGTAGATGACAAGTAAAGTCAATGAGGATCTAACAAAACATCTCGCAAACACGCCTTTATAATTCTGACCCCATTAAACCCTACTACTATATTGTAAAACTGGGGTTTACATGAGTATACATTACTTTTCTTATTTCTGGTCAAAAACAGAGATTTTAAGTACTTGTTATAAGTTATAATCGCCTTGCCAATCTCTGTTTTGAGCAGAAATGAAAAATCTTCTCCTTTTTTTTTTTTTTTTGTTGAGAAAAAATGTTACCAATATATATTTGAACAGACCAGTTTTTGTAATGAGTTCCGCCACAGCGTTATCGGAAGAAAGAAAACTGGTGGGTCGACTGTCTCCAAGTGACGGGCTGAAAAAAAATCGTCCTGAACGGGGACTTAGACGGTCTAGTCTAACCCTTAAGACGCCGAGAAAATATACATCTGAAAATGTTGTCTGCTTATGTCGTCTGCTAATTTTTCGCACACTTTTTAAAAATATTTTTTGTACACAGACAAACAGTGTGGACCCAGATCAGACTGCAGGAGCAGTCTGATCTGGGTCCACACTGTTAGCAAATAATACTTTTAAGGTAACCAGCAGATGGCAAAGCAGAAGACAATTGTCGTGATTGGCATTTTATGGGTTAAATTCCTGTACTGTATGCAAACTGTAGACACTGACCAGGCTTAACACATTTTTGTAAGGTTTGATGCTGAAATAAAGTTATTGTATTGTACTGTATTGTATGCCAATGTGCAAGCACTTTTTTCTTCGTCACAGCACTCTGACAAAAGCAAGATTATTTTCTATAAATATAACAGTTACCTGGATTTACTACAAATCAGTGATTGTCATGCACTGTGTGTGTGTGTGTGTGTGTGTGTGTGTGCACGCGTGCGATTTGGCAACAACAATGAAGATCTTCAGTTATTAGAAACTTTGGGTCGACTGACAAACTATCAACCCAAAAAGCGCATAAAGAATTCCACCTCTAGGACAAACAACATTTGCTCCTGTAGTCAAATGCGTTCAAAATTGATTCGGATCAACTGCTCCTCAACCTTGCTCTCTCCTAGAAGCCTCCGTGGTGTAGTGGTTACGCTACTCGCCTTGTAAACCAGGGGTCGCAGGATCGATCCCGGGCTTCTCCAGACTTTCGGATGAGTCTTTAAACCGAGGTCCCGTCTCCATATGACCTTAGCTGTTGGTGGGACGTAAAACTCAACCACTCACCTTGCTCTCTCCAAAACATATTGATTTTAGAACACATGCCCAATTGATTGACAGCAGCTGTGTGTGTGTGTGTGAGAGAGAGAGAGAGAGAGAGAGAGAGAGAGAGAGAGAGAGAGAGAGAGAGAGACAGAGTGAGATGTCAAACTGGTGATTAGACATGATATGACAGCAGTTTAGAGAGAGAGAGAGAATGTACAACTGATGATTAGACATGATATGACGCAGTTAAGAGATATCTTCAGCTATGATTAGACATGATATGACAGCAGTTGTGAGAGACCTTCAACTGATGAATAGACATGATATGACAGCAGTTGAGAGGGAATTTCAACTGATGATTAGACATGATACGACAGCAGTTGAGAGAGAAGTTCAACTGATGATTAGACATGATATGACAGCAGTTGAGAGAAGGTCAACTGATGATTAGACATGATGTGACAGCAATTTAGAGAGAGAGAGAGAGAGAGACAGAGACAGAGAATTCCAACTTATGATTCGACATGATATGACAGCAGTTAAGAGAGACCTTCAACTGATGATTAGACATGATATGACAGCAGTTGAGAGAGACCTTCAACTGATGATTAGACATGATATGACAGCAGTTGAGAGAGACCTTCAACTGATGATTCGACATGATATGACAGCAGTTAAGAGAGACCTTCAACTGATGATTCGACATGATATGACAGCAGTTGAGAGAGACCTTCAACTGATGATTAGACATGATATGACAGCAGTTAAGAGAGACCTTCAACTGATGATTAGACATGATATGACAGCAGTTCAGAGAGAAGTTCTACTGATGCCTGTCCAGGAACCGCGGTGCGAGGCGGACCGTCCATGCTAATAAACCCTATTGGTTTCATTGGGCGACAGGGCTTGAGATGTCATTTCATCTCAATGTCGAGTAAAAGTCCCACAAAATTGGAAGCAACGTCTCCAAAATGACCTTTACAGTGTTGACGGGTGACTAACATGCAAAATTAGGTCACTCCCAGGGTGACAAGCCAGTATGACATAGATATGTGTTAAATCCTGATATTTCTGCCATGAAGACATTGATTTTGAGCATAAGAAAAAATCAATCCATCAATGTCTCTGAATCCAGTATACATCAAAATCAGCAGTTAGCTGGTTAGAACTGTGGACAGAATGAGGATGACAGATTACAGTTAAGCCTGGTTATGAATCAATTTATGAAACAGTAATGTTCCAAGGTATTGGGACAGTTATTAGTTAGGCCAAAGCAAACAGTGCAGGCCCAGATCAGTCTGATCAGGGTCTACACTGTTTGCCATTCTGTATGTAATTTTTTGGACTCCAAACTGAATCATGAAACAGACTTGTTAAAATTTTAGGAGAATTATGGCAAGTCATCAATTGTGTCCGAATTTTTAGGATCTATATGGTATATAGCATAAGCTCCAGATAATGGGGAGTAACTCCTTAGTTCCTGTTAGAATTGAACATGTATGCTGTGGGTGCTTGTTAGAATTGCCTCACTGGGGCAATTCTAACAAGAAACCACAGCATAATTATGTTTTTTATTAGAGAAATAAGCCAAATACTCCCCCAAGTTATCCTAAGTACCCCACATATATCAAACCCATTTTGAACCAAAGAGAATCTTCCTCCTTACCACTGCTCCTTACATATGGGTAGAGCAGCGCCCCCGCCCATAGGGGCTTGAAGAAATATATGGGCTGCACGATGCTTCCACGCAGAGCTGAATCCGGCCCGCACACTAGTACTGGTAAACCGCTTAGAGGATCTAAGCCTGTCCAAGTACTGCGGTGCGAGGCGGACCGTCCATGCTAATAAACCCTATTGGTTTCATTGGGCGACAGGGCTTGAGATGTCATTTCATCTCAATGTTGGGTAAAAGTCCCACAAAATTAGCAGCAATGTCTCCAAAATGACCTTTACAGTGTTGACGGGGACGTTAAACATCAAATCAAACAAACAAACAAACATGAAGAGCAGGTGTCCAATTCAAAATTTAGGGGTGACAGATTGTGTTATCATCTTTAAAATTTATTTGGAAACTTATAAACAGTATAAGCCCTGATCTGGGCCGTCACTGTTTGCTGGTATCCAATTTTGAAATTGGGGTTTGACAGTTTCAGGTACAAAATGGGTTAATAGACATGAAGCAGCATTTCTAGTTCTTTCCTGTGAAAACCAAATACCCTGTACTCAAAAGTATATGAGCCGCGACATAAGAAAAGATGTCATCCATCCTGTGATGATACAGAGCAGCCTGTGCATCTGACCCATTGTTATAAGTTTATTGTGTTTGCCTGATGGATGGTTTGTTTGTTTAATTAAGGTTTAACGTCCCCGTCAACACTGTATAGGTTATTTTGGAGACATTGCTTCCAATTTTGTGGGACTTTTACCCGACATTGAGCTGAAATGACATCTCAAGCCCTGTCGCGCAATGAAACCAACAGGGTTTATAAGTATGGATGGCCCGACTCGCACCGCTTTGCCTGGGCAGGCTTAGATCCTCTAAGCAGTTTACCAGTACTCGTGTGCGGTCGGTTTCAGCTCTGTGTGGAAGCATCATGCAGCCCATCTATTTCTTCAAGCCCCAATGGGCGTGGCCAGCCTGTTGAATGGATAAATTGGGTATGTGTATATTGAAAATTCATACAGACAGCAAAGGTTGTGAATAGCTTGAGTCTGAATGTTAGGCTGAGTTATTAATTTTGTTAATTTATTTAGGTAAAAGGCTGAACTTTTTGCAAACAGCAATGGCCCAATCAGGTACCCCATTCTGCTGCATCTGATCTGGCCCTGCACTGTTTGCCAGCCTCTCATTTTTTTTTTTATTTGAGGTTTAACATCCCCATCAACACTGTAAAGGTCATTTTGGAGACGTTGCTTCCAATTTTGTGGACTTTTACCCGACATTGAGATGAAATGACATCTCAAGACCTGTCAAAATGAAACCAATGGGGTTTATTAGCATGGACGGTCCGCCTCGCACTGCGGTTCCTGGACAGGCTTATATCCTCTAAGCGGTTTACCAGTACAAGTGTGCGGGCCGGATTCAGCTCTGCGTGGAAGCGTCATGCAGTCCATATATTTCTTCAACCCCCTATGGGCGGGGGCCGCCTCTCATTTTGGGGGTTCCCATTTAAAATTAAGCTCCTATTTCAATCCTAATGTGACTGATATGAATGTGACTTGTTTAAAACAATATTTTGAAGCTGAATAGATATGGGTATGACTAACTGGTTAACCCATTTTGTACCAGAAACCCCAAAACGGGTATGTTACAGTTGGCAAACAGTGCAGGCCCAGATAAGACGCCACAGGACACGACGTCTGATCAGGGGCATATGCTGTTAGCAAAACATTCAGCCAGTTTTCAAATAGATTTTGAAGAAAACACAACCTGATACCCCTAAATTTTGAAATGAACTCCTGCTATATATAAGGAGGAAGATTCCATTTGGTACAAAAGGGTAAAAATGAATTGAACTTAAGATAATGGGTCACTGTCAGATTGTGAGGCAAGGAAAGTCCAGATAAAGCAAGCTGCCAAAAATTATTGTATTCATGCACCCTGACTTTGTAATCCATTTTAACCTTTCCTATTCAGCAGATGACAAATGGATTTTTTATTTTCCCCTAAAAACAGGTTTGATATTTCTACAAAATGTCTCCAATGGAGAGAATTTTCATGAGAGGTTAGATTCTGCTTCCTGGGAAAAATAAGAGAAATATTTTAAAATTAATGTTGTCTGCTGAAATTTTTACCCAGAGAGCTTAGCATTAAATCAAGTATCCATGAATTTCAGAAAGAACGAAACATGGCAGATAGACAAAGCTCACAAGCCTCAAAATACACATAATATGTCCTGATATTTCCAGAAATACAAGGACACAACACAATATGTGTGTTTTCAGGAGCATGCATAGTAAATACAAGTAGCTCAAACTTGTTTATAAATTTTGAAACCCAATTCAGGCTTTTCTTTGTCAACCATTCAAAATTGTGATATTTGGCCTCTATTATCTTCAAATTTTCTCAAAACATTTTTCGAAAGTGTCTCAGACTTGGTATTTGTCTGTCATGTAAAATATTCATGTTCAAATGAATGTCTCCAAAAATCACTCAAAATGTCATAAGGGATATTGTGACTCCCAATATAAAATTCCAAAGGAAAACCCTGAGCCAATCTCTAGCCGAAGCAAGTACGATGCATACAGAAGGTCACACGATGGCATCCGAACCACACACGAAGGCAACACGAAGATGTGTTTTTTTATTACGAAGTTTACCCGCAGGCCTAACGAAGGCCACACGACGGCTTCACGACGTCGTATTGAGAGTACGATGCGTTCGAACTAGGTCCTGAAGACGACACGTGACCTCCCGATGTTATAAAACCTTCGGCCGACCGTTTGAAATTCATTTGATGATCGGAGAGTACACAGTACATTTCAACTCTCTTAAATTTGATTCAGCTTAAAAACCAATTTAAAATGCCACCCCAAGAGAAGACCACTTTGTCAGAGAGACTTGGTTTATAGGAAAATAAGATCTGCTCATCTTGTTCTCTAAGGTGCATCAAAAGAAGCAATGCTGCTGCCTTCTTTTTCCTGGTTGTCTCATCATCAAAGTATGCTATTCAGCAGGAACGGAATTGTGAATAATTATGACTGAAGCTTTGGGAGTTACACAAGCCTATGCTCTGCAGAGTTGCTCATCAGGAATGACTGAGGAAGATGCTCTGAGGTTGCCCTTTTATATGTCTACGTTACCATGACACATGGGTATCGTTTGAGGTACTCAAATTCAGCTATCTTCGTCGACACCGTGGTCCAATCTCAATGTCATCGTACTATAATACGATGGCTTGACGACGTCATTGCGAGGGTTTCACGTAGTCGTATTGCCTTCCTAAGACAATCGGACGACTTCTTGTTTACCTCGTATTATCTTCGTTGAGGCGTAAAATGCCTGAGAG
This sequence comes from Lucinisca nassula, assembly GCA_963580285.1. Lineage (NCBI taxonomy): Eukaryota > Metazoa > Mollusca > Bivalvia > Lucinida > Lucinidae > Lucinisca > Lucinisca nassula. The sequence goes on from OY757012.1 coordinate 3,821,520, forward strand.
CACCGATGATCACACGAAGAAAAGACGAACATGACACGATTTGACAAGATGCCCTCACGATGGCCTTACGAATGGCAAGATGGACAAACGAATTCAACACGAAAATGATCCTTCGCAAGGTCTTCCGGCAATTTTTTGGCATGCCAAAGATTTTGCCGCCGCTCACGAAGTTGCTGCCGGAGCCTCAGAAAATCCACCGGCGATCATACGATGGCTTAAGATGACCTCACGAATGGCCCGATGTTTTCACGATCAGAGCCGAATTAGAACATTTCCTTTATCGTGTTTCCATCTGGTGTCAATTTCGGGACAGTGTGACGATGTATGTTAAATTGACCCAGAAATTGGCAACTTCAGCTGGATTTATTAAATCGGATCTAATGCTACTTATAGAATCTTGGCCATTATAGCATGCATTTCTGATGAAACTCCAAGCTCATGTGCCCCTGACAGTGACTGAATACCAGTATAAGTGGGTATGACAAACTGGCTGACAAAAGTCAATTAAATGAAATGAACAGTGACAGCATATGGAAAAAAAATCAAACCAAACATGGAGTATAAAGTGTCCACATTCCACCTAGTTAAAAGACATGTAGATGTACATGTAGTGATGTACCTACATGTAAAGAATGGTTGCAAAAAAGTATGTGTACAACATGTCAGGTTTAACTCTTATCTTGCTGTTCACGACAACCCCTATCTTTGCAAACAGTGTAGATCCAGATCAGATGGCTTCTGAAGAAGCCATCTGATCAGGATCTACACTGTTTGACATTCAGTTTATGAATTTGTAGCAATAAATTACATTAAGTAATTTGATTGGTTGATAGACAGAAATGGGTGTGGCTTAGGTGAATATTCAGCAAGATAAGGGTTAAATAAATCTTGTTGAAAAGGGATGACCACATATTTGTAGGCCCTTTTCAACCAGCTTTATTTAAACCTGGCATGTTGTACTTACCGTCAGCAAAAAAAACTCCATGGGCTGTGATGATGATAATGAAATATACTGATAAATCAGTGATAATGATGATAATGCAGTGACACTGCCAAATCAAAATCTAGTTAGTAAAGCATCAGTTTCCACTAAATGACGGGGGCAAATCCTTTCTTTTATGAGCCCATATCATTTGGAACAAACAAATATTTTATCAACCGTTGTCCTGCTGAGCCGGGATATGTCTGATCTTTCAAACAATGCAGATCCAGATCAGATGGCTTCCGAAGCCATCTGATCAGGATCTTCATTGTTTGCCATTCAGTTTATGAATCTGTTGCAATTATTTGCATCAAGTAATCTGATTGGTTGATAATCAGTATTGGGTGTGGCATATATAAATATTCAGCAGGTCAAGGGTTAAAGTCAATAAGGTTATATCACTTTACTGAATATATTTCTCATGCATTATCTGAGTAATAAGTGTTACCCCTGTGTGATGATACATGAGTTTTGTTCCCAGAGGTACATGTACATTCATAAGCCCTCAGCCAAACAATCACAAATACTAAAAGTACTGGATTGAAGCAGTGTGTGTGTGAATTCAGGTTTAATGTCGCTTTCAACAATTTTTTAGTCATATCACGACGGTGTCTGGTTGCAACAGGGAGCTCAATGCTCACTTTTATAGTGCTGCCTCACTGAACTTGTGAAGTTTCATGTCCCAGACACATTACATGATACCACACCCAGTCACATTATCCTGACACTGGGTCAACCAGTCCTAGCTCAACCCTGTAAATCTGAGTGCAACGCGAGGAGCAGCTAGTACCATTTTTAACGACTTTGGTACATGTATGTCGCAGTCCGGGATCGAACCCGTGACCTCAAGTTCCCCGGAGCGGACACTCTACCAACTGAGCTATTGGGGCCGGTGGATTTGAAGCAGTGACCTATATATATACATGACAGGTAAGTCTTTTCTCACCTTGGAATTAAAACTGACCCATTCATTGATTAGCTTGGCTGTTATTAACCCATTTAGTACCAGAATCCCAAAACGGGTACCCTGGCAAACAGCTGTCTGATCAGGGACTACACTGTTTGTCAAACTTTCTGCCAGTTTCCAAATAAATTTTGAAAAAAAAAAACACAACTTGACAACCCTAAATTCGAAATGGACTCCTGATATTTGATACAAAAAGGGTTAAAGCAAATTGAACATTATAACATGGACCTTTTTCTTAGCCATATATACAGGCAAAGGTGCTCATGATGATATTCAGTCATTTATCCATGTAGCAAATTTGTCCAATCAACAAAACTAGTCCCACCCTAAATTCATTTTTCTAATCCTGGCCAATTTCAGATACCACCTCCAGTTTCTCAAAAAAAGTATCTTTCATGTGAAAGAGTAATTATGGTAACCCTTTTTGTACCAAATGGAATCTTCCTCCTTATATATAGTAGGAGTCCATTCACAAGTTAGGGGTGTCAGGTTGTATTAACTTCAAAAAATATTTGGAAAATGGCTGAACTTTTTGGAAACAGTGTAGGCCCTGATCAGGCGCTGTTTTGCGGCGTCTGATCTGGGCCTGCACTGTTTCCAAAGGTACCCCTTCCTGGTACTCAATGGATTAAAGACCATTATATTACGCTTCATTTGTGACTCTTTCATGCATACAAATGCTTCACTTTTGCTTGTTTATGTTGAAGTTACTTGATGCAGATCATTGCAACAAATTCATAAACTGAATGACAAACAGTGAAGATCCTGATCAGATGGCCATCTGATCTAGATGATCTACATTGTTTGAAAGATAAGGCATATCCGGGCTCAGCAGATTTGTAAAGGCATATTCGGGCTCAGCAGATTTGTAAAGGCATATCCGGGCTCAGCAGATTTGCAAATAAGCTAAGATAAGTTTGGTACATGTTTGGGCCATACATGTAGCTCACATTCCCTAACACACACTCACATGACACTGGTCAGGCACACTTTCACACTTCAATTCAATCAATTGTTTAATTGGTGTCACTTACACTTGTTATCAAAACACAGTTATTACTTCTAAAAGTGAGTTAATTAAGTACAATAAATAGAGGGATTAGCAGTCAACCATAAATAGGGACTGTCAAATAGGCAACAATTTAACATATTCCCCAATTCTCTGTTCAGCTCTCGAACAGTCAAGATCTATTTCACAGCACGTCTGTCTCCATGAAAGAATATTGTCTGCCAGGGCCACTTTCTTGAAGTCAAGCTGACCTCACGGGGTGCCTGAACAGTCCTCAAGCACCAGTGTGTGACAGTCAGCCTTCTCTGGGATCTGAGCACTCCAGCTCCAACCAGACACAGGAAGACAGTCAAGACACAGCAGCCAGCCAAGAAGGAGAGACCACTACAAGAGGCAGCACCACCGGCAACAGTGACCATCGAGATATCTCCAGCCACCATCACAAGACCAACGACAGCCAGCGCCAACCCGCGCCCACGCCCACACAGCAGCGACCAACACCCACGCCTGCACCAGTGCCTTCCAGCCAACACAGCCAGAGCCACCGAAGAAACAGCACGCAAGACTTCACCGCCCAAGCCAGCCACTTGCGCCTGACATGGATTTCGTAACGATTGATCAGCATTTCCGGGTACAAGACCACTACACCTGACAAGCTGTCCGCCGCTACGATGACCATGGACCTTTCGCCGTGCGTTTTCCTGAATGGCAGCCTAAGTCTGATGGCCAAAATCGCATGGCCCCAAGAGACAGTATCATTGACCTACTTTCTGCTCTCGAGCATGGTAGAGAAATTACGATTTGCAGCCAAATTGGTACTGATTACTCTACATTTTTAGCTCATTTTAGACAGGCCTTCAAAATTTCTAAAACTGGCAGTGCTTCACTTTCCTTGGCAGGGCATAGGCAGTCCAATGTGATTGACTCTTGCTGGACAAACTGCCGCGATTCGCAGCCCAGAGGCACAAAACTTACATCTCGCTGTGAAGCTATAAAGTTCTGTCCGCTCCACCTTGGCAGACGTAAAATGCCCCAACTTGAACAACAATTGAACGGCATCCATTTATTGCAAAAGAAAGTGTCTTAAATGGTCCTTATTAACTTTGTTATTTTTTGGTTATTATCAGTGATTTTTGAACCAAAATGTAGGGGCAACAGTTTACTCTATCTGAAAAAGGGCATGGCACCGCAACATGATAAAAAGGGCCATGGGAAATCACTAGCCACTATTTAGATCATTTTGGAGAAGCTGCTTCCTTTTTTGTGGGACTTTTACCTGACATTGATGATGAAATGACATCTGAAACCCTACCGCCCAAAGAAACAACCAGGATTTATATGCAAAGACGGTGCGGTTCACACTGCTTTGCTGGACAGCCTGAGACCTTCTAAGCGGTACTTGTCTTGTGTTTGGTCAGTATCAGCTCTGTGCAGAAGCACCATACAGCTAAGGCTATTTCTTGAAACTAAAATGGGTGTGGGCAAAAATGCTTCATATACCTTAACTAGTATGTTATGTAACTTATTCAGTCTGAAAATAGGCCAAGGGTTTTTAGGACAATGTCATCAAACCATAAATGTATTTTATTATACTGAATATCAAAGGTTTTGCACATGCTTTCTGTTATTAGCAACTGTGTGAGACTGTTCCAGTGAAGCCCAGCATATTTCTGGCAGATATTAGAACTTCAGGGTTTTCACTAACAAGCATCATGGGAGGAAAAAGTATGTGACCGTTTTATGTCTCTGCACATTTTATGCCACATGCTTCTTAACCCCGAAGTGAAAGGACTGTTACCATGTTTACAGTACTGAAATTTCTTGTATGTCAGATCCTGTTTTTTTACCAATCCAAGGCATGTCAAGAACTATACCTAACTACCATTTGTTGGGTACAGGTCCAAATAAGGAAGAGTAATGAAGATAATTTTGGGGATATCTTTTTTCCCCGTCCCTTCATAAAACTATCTGTTGTGGTACTGGTTAGAATCACCTCATGGAGGCAATTTTAAAGTACTGTATTTTCTGTTTGTATTCAGACAGACAGGCCTGAGAAAACAATCTAGACCCAGATGAGATGCAACAGAATGTGGAATCTCATCAGGGTCTACACTGCTTGCCACTCATCCTGCTATTCTTAGACATAACATCAGGTAGTAAATTGTACTTGTTTAAATTTTAGAACAATTAAAGTAAGGAGTTGAGGTGTAGGGCTGGCTAATCGGAGCTGAAAAGATAATCGATTATCAGTCCTGTCATTGCGATCTATACTCGATTAGTAACCGCAAAGGTTTTTGTCATAATTTTACCTGTCTGGCTTTCTGTCTGAACATGGCTCTTACCATATGTTGCACTTTACCATATGCATATTTGAACAGACAGACCTGAGAAAACAGCGTAGACCCAGATGAGATGCCACATTCTACGCCACAGAATGCAGCATCTCATCAGGGTCTTCACTGTTTGCCCCATCATCCAGCTATTTTAGGCATGACTTTGGGTAGTAAATTGTACCTATCAAGTAATCGATTAAAAGCAAATCAGAAATGATAATCATTTTTGTGGAATTTATCGATCGATTAATTGATTATACGATTCATCGTGTCAGCCTTATTGAGGTGTATGAATATTTATGGAAAATACGGTACCAACAAGGTTTATAACAAGAACGTAAACACGCCTATACATATACATTGTAACCTTGATCGCCGGAAAAATAAAAATTTTAAGATGAAAAATTGTGATATTTTTCTTACTTCTGCTCAAAATATAGATTGTGGGTACTTGTTAGAACTGCTTCTTATTTCTGCTCAAAATATAGATTGTGGATACTCGTTAGAACCGCCTCATTGAGAGCTGGGTCACTACGGCATCCGCAACGGACTACTGAGGTGGATAGAGAGCTTTCTCAGCAACCGCAGCCAAGAAGTCCTGGTCGAAGGCCACACATCAGAGTTTGCACCTGTCACGTCTGGCGTACCACAAGGTTCTGTACTGGGACCCCTGCTTTTCCTCCTCTACATTAATGACATGCCAGGAAGAGTAGCCTCCACCAATCGACTCTTTGCAGATGACAGCCTGTTGTATCGCAAGATCCGCACAGCCCAAGACACAGACATCCTGCAAGAGGACCTTACCAAACTGGAGCAGTGGGAGAAAGACTGGCAGATGCAGTTCAACCCGTCCAAGTGTGAGACCATTCATATAACCAGGAAGCGAAATCCAACAAGGCGAACTTACGTGCTCCATGGTCACCATCTGAAAAATGTAGCAAGCGGGAAGTACCTGGGGGTCACCCTTCATGAGAAGCTTCTCTGGAACAGACAGGTGGACGACGTCTCCAAGAAGGCCAACATCTCTCTCGCATTCCTGAGAAGAAACGTCACCAGCTGCCCTAAGGATGTGAAGGCCCAATGTTACAAGACGCTGGTACGTCCGATCTTGGAGTACGCCACTCCAGTATGGGACCCCTACACTGCTTCCAATATATCCCAGTTAGAGGCAGTCCAGAGACGAGCAGCAAGATTTGTGATGGGCGACTATAGGACGACAAGCAGTACAAGCCAGATGATTGCCACTCTAGGCTGGCCCTCACTTCAGCAGCGACGCACTGATGCAAGACTGGTACTGATGTACAGGATTGTTCACAACCTGATTGACATACCAGTCAGCCTGTATCTCCATCCTGCCACCGTGTCTCTACAGCGGAGGAGGAACGTGTGCTACCTGGTGCCATTCTGCCGCACAGACATATACAGACACTCCTTCTTCCCAGTAGCTGTACGCCTCTGGAACCAGCTTCCGGCCTCCATCGCCACAGCCAAGACCTTGGACAGCTTCAAGGCAGGCCTGGCCAATCAGCACTAGATCTTAACATGTTTTTTATCGGTTTTAATTTGCACTTTGTTTGTCGCCTCACGACACCCTTGTACAGTCACAGTGCGTCGATGCTCCAGAGGGGCCCTGCACTTTTTGGGAAGAAGAAGAAGAAGAATCTATACTTTGGAGCAGAAATAAGAAAAATAAGCCTTACCCCTGTAAACCCCAGTTTTACTATATAAAGGTGGGGTTCAAAATTATATAGGCATGTTTTCATGATGTATCTTCATAGCCTCACATGTATGGTCATAGATACGAAAAAATAATAAAAGCCAGTACCTTAGATATGAAAAAATAATAAAAGCCAGTACCTTTGCCAGTCGAGCTCTCTTGATCAGGTCATTTAACTTTCTAAGGGCTGCATTTCTTGGAAGACTTTGAAGATCACCGAACAAATCTTTTTCTTCCAACTCAAACAACTTTCTATTCATATCGTGCTGGAGAGGATGATCCCAGAATGAACCAATGTAAACTCTTGCAACTTCAGGTGTATTGATCACTTTTCCAAGTGACCACATCAGTGCTCCATAGACCCTCATCAGCTGTTGGTGATCTACTCCATCAGCTTTGTTCAAGACAATTCTTATTTTTTCATCATAGCCTTTGATCGCATCAATGGCTCTTCTGAATTCATCTGAAATGTCAAGTTTATGCGCATCAAACAAAAGAATGATTCTATCCACTCTCTCAGCAAACCATTCCAAGACACCAGGAAAATCATATCCTCTGTCAACACGTTGTTTCTCTCCTGATAATATTCCAGGAGTGTCAATGATTGTTATACTTTCAACAACCTGGTTGGTAAGCGTCGAGCACTGAAATCTGTTCAGAAAAGCATTACCAAACTTGGTGAGTGGTCGAAATTGTTTTGATGGATCAACAACTGCAGCATTTCCTGGTATCACACCATCTTGATCACCCTGCATCACTGCAATAAACTTGTCCGTTGTTGGTTCTGGGCCTATTCTTATTCCAGGAAAGTCACCTTCCAATAAATACCGAATAAAAGTGGTTTTACCTGTGGAATACTGACCAATCAACAGAATCATTGGTTTGGCATCAAAATCAGGATCATCGAGCTTTGGAGAGTGAAAATCATGAAATCTGTAAGTCTCTTCAAGAGGAAGAAGTTTGGTTTTGTAAAGTTTTTTAAGTCCCTCCGCCACATTTTTGAACACTTCCGGTTCTTGCTTCCTACTATCTTCTTTCAGCCACCGCAGCATGTTGCTTTGAAATGTTTCACATATGAGAAAACAAATAATCGGCAAAAATTTGACAGATTTAGGCGTGTGACATACACGAAAAGTGAAAATGACACACCGGAAGTTTCTTCGTCAATTAAAAACTGTAACCGATATAGCGACCAGTGCAACGACATACCGAAACACTGGTACAAGCAACAAACTCATCAACAGTGGTGACCCCTCGGTCTTAGTCAGACCATCAGAATACACCACTGCCGCAATGCGTCAATTGGCCTCGGCAGTTTGCCCCAGAAGTGGTGATCCATCGGTCTTGATTGACATTCGAATATTTTTTTCAGAAAGTAGCAAATAACAACATAAATATGCCGCACAGAAGAACCGCCGTGGAACGGTCAGTGGAAAGAATTCCGCTGGGGGGCTTGAATCGATCTTACATGGCCATAATCCTAACCCTTACCTCTGTCGCGGTATACACTTATTTTGTTTAGTCCGCATGAAGGCTTCCTACCTCATCAGTGTAACATCTCCGAGAACATACAAATCAAAAAAGTACAGAGATGAAACAAGGTTGAGGACTCGACAGCATACAACAACGGAATTGCTGGAGCAAAAGAAAACCAACAGTTAGACAGTTAAGTTAAGTTTAGTTCAAAAAATATATAATTGCAATGACTTCCACTGACCTTTCCAAGGCGGTTCTTCAGTGGCGATTTATTTATGGTGTTGTTTGTTACTTACTATGTGTATCACTTGTGTCTTTTTATTTTGGATGGCCATTTGGCCATTTTGTGGGAAAGTAACTGTCCTTATGGCCTTCCTTTGTTTAGGTTTCCATTATGGTCTGGTCGCTTCATGTTTGTGTTTCTTTCCATTTGGTGTCTTTGATGGGTGGAGTAAGTTAATTGTATCGATTCCTGATCTTTGTTTTACTTCTACTTTTCAGTACCCAATTTCTTAAAATCATTCTTCGATACACATGTGAAAAAATTGGATACAACAAAAAATGTTATAAGACAGACTGCATGGATGGTAGTTAACCGAATCACGGTTGACACTTTTGCTTCCTTTGGTGTCTCTGATTGGAGCTGTGGGTTAATTGTATCGATTCCTGACCATTGCCTTCACTTCTATTTGACAACAGACGTATCACAGAAACAGCATATAAAACCTATGTCCGACCCTTGCTGGAGTATTCATCCTCAGTCTGGGGCCCTTGGCAAAAGACATACATGCATCAACTTGAAATCATTCAGAACGGAGCAGTCAAATATATATTCAATGTCTATGCCTACACTAGTAGTATCTCAACTATGCTAATTGAACTAAAATTCCCTACCCTAGAAACACGCAGGAACATAGCCACACTGCTCTACAAAAATCCACAACGCCAATATCCGTATAAAAAGTAGAAGTAAAACAAAGATCAGGAATCGATACAATTAACTTACTACTCGTAATAAATTATTAACGGCTAAACTTCTTAATCAGGGTTATCGGTACCAATAACTGCGCAAAGCCTTTTCAAAATTTTATAGACGCCATTCTGATTTAATTTCAAAATTCAATTTTGGACTTAAATCTCTTCTGCAACAAGGTCTATCTGAACCCGAATTTTATGGTGACTTAGTATATAAATTCAGAAAAAATATAACCGCAATGACTTTAGAACCCAATTTCGTAAAATAATTCTTCGCTATAAAAAGATTGGGTTCAGCATGGATATTATACGACAGACTGCATGCATGGTAGTTAACCCAATCACGGATGGCAACTTTGCTTCCCTCTTTAATTGCACGCCGGTGGGTCAGGCCTCAGATTCTATGACGGTTCCAACGTAAAGGCTTATTGAGAATTAGAGAGATCTTATTCAAGGTAATGTTGGTTGGTGCCTGATGCTCCGTCTCTGGTCGGGCCCATCGGAGTCTAACTGTTGGTTTTCTTTTGCTCCAGCATTTCAGTGGTTTCTTGCTGTCGAGTTCTCACCGTTGTCTCACCTCTGTGGTTCTTTGATTATTTGTGTTCATGGAGATGTGGCACTGATGAGTTAGGCGGCCTTCATGCCGACTGAACAAATTACTTGTCTAAATCGCGACGGAAGTAAGGGTGAGGATTGTGGCCACGTGTGGCGAGGATTTAAGCCCCCCCCCCCCCCAGTGGAAATCATTCCACTGACCTTTCCAAGGCGGTTCTTCTGTGGCGATTTATTTATGTTGTTGTTTGTTACTTACTGTGTGTCACTTGTGTCTTTTTATTTTGGATGGCCATATGGCCATTTTGTGGGAAAGTAACTGTCCTTATGGCATTCCTTTGTTTAGGTTTCCATTATGGTCTGGTCGCTTAATGTTTGTGTTTCTTTCCCTTTGGTGTCTTTGATGGGTGGAGTAAGTTAATTGTATCGATTCCTGATCTTTGTTTTACTTCTACTTTACTCCATCCGCCAAAGACACCAAACGGAAAGAAACACAAACATGAAGCGACCAGACCATAATGGAAACCTAAACAAAGGAAGGCCATAAGGACAGTTACTTTCCAACAAAATGGCCAAATAGCCATCCAAAAAAGGCACAAGTGATACACACAGTAAGTAACAAACAACAACATAAATAAACCGCAACAGAAGAACCGCCTTGGAACGGTCAGTGGAAAGAATTCCATAGAAATGACGACAATGATCAGGAATCGATACAATTAACCCGCGGTCCCATCAGATCACCAAAGGGAAAGAAACACAACTATGAAACAATAGATCCTTATGGAAACATCAATAACGGAAAGCCAAAAGGACAGTTACTTTCCCACAAAATAAACCATAAAAAAAAAATTAACCGCGACAGAAGAACTGCCTTGGAACTGTCAGTGAAACGAATTCCACTGTGTGTGTGTGTGTGTGTGTGTGTGTGTGTGTGTGTGTGTGTGTGTGTGTGTGTGTGTGTGTGAATCGATTTTACGTGACAAATAATTTGTTCAGTCCGCATGAATGCTTCCTAAAGCCTCCCCTCCTACATCAAAGTAGAAGTAAAACAAAGATCAGGAATCGATACAGTTAACTTACTCCACCCTTCAAAGACACCAACGGGAAAGAAACACAAACATGAAGCGACCAGACCATAATAGAAACCTAAACAAAGGGAGGCCATAAGGACAATTACTTTCCCACAAAATGGCCAAATGGCCATCCAAAATAAAAAGACACAAGTGATACACACAGTAAGTAACTAACAACAACATAAATAAACCGCCACAGAAGAACCGCCTTGGAACGGTCAGTGGAAAGGATTCCACTGGGGGGGTGGGGGGGGGGGTTTAAATCGATTTTACATGGCCATAATCCAAGCCCTTACCTCTGTCGCGGTTTACACTAATTTTGTTTAGTCCGCATGAAGGATTCCTAACTTATCAGTGTAACATCTCCGAGAACATACAAAGCAATAAAGTACAGAGATGAAACAAGGTTGAGGACTCGACAGGATACAACATTAGAATTGCTGGAGTAAAAGAAAACCAACAGTTAGACTCCGAGGGGCCCGACCAAAGACAGATCATCAGGCGCCAACCAGCATAAAGAATACTAAAATAGAATAAAATTCCATTTATGTTTTTACGCTTGAACCGTCATATAATCTTAGGCCCGACCCACCGGTGTGCAATCAAAGGGGAAGCCAAGTTGCCAACCGTGATTGGGTTAACCACCATGCATGCAGTCTGTTTTATAACATTTATGTTGTACCCAATCTTTATATATCGACGAACGATTTTACGAAATTGGGTACTAAAGTCATTACAGGCATGTATTTTTCTAAATTTATATACTAAGTCACCATAGAATTCGGGTTCCGATAGGCCTTGTTGCAGAAGTGTTTTAAGTCCAACATTGAATTTTGAAACCAAATCAGAATGACGTCAATAAAATTTAGAAAAGGCTTTACGTAGTTTATGATACTGATACCCATGATTAAGAAGTTTAGCGGTCAATAATTTATTACGAGTGTTGAAGTCGGATACATGACTAGACACTTGCGAATCGAATTAACTGCGAAATATAAAGCCCGTACGATGTCGCACGAGGAACATCACCGTCCAAAAAAGGAAAATTTACAATCTCGAAATCAAAATCATCACGTTTATCATTAGTTTTGCAAGAAACAAATCCATCTACAATAGATAAATGTAAATCCAAAAAGGAGGCCTCGGTATCAGAGCAATTTGCCTTGTTTAACTGAAGTTCTAGGGGATAAATCTGACTGATCAAACCATGAAAGTAAGTATTGTCAATATTTAATAAATCATCTAAATATCTAGAAGTAGAGCTAAAAGCCTCAATAATTTCAGATTGGTTATCAATGGAAAGCGACAACATGAAGTCTCTTTCATAACAATACAAGAACGCAATTCGTACCCATCGGAATACCCACAATTTGTCTGAATAACTTAGTACCGAATCTAATATAAATATTGTCAAGTAGAAAGGTGAGGCCATCACACACTTTCTGACATGACCACAGTATATAATTCTTATGTTCTTTAGAAGTGAAAAATGCATTTCTGACATTGCATGCAAGATAGAGAGAATCTTCTCTGTGAAAAGCCCATTCAGTTAAATCAGTAAGCTTTTCTTTTAAGAGGTTATGAGGAAGTGTAGTGTTAAGAGTGGAAAAATCGTAAGTAGACAGACTTGAAGAAAAAGAAAAGCTTAATGAACGTCTTTACGTCGTCTTAAACTAGGTATTCAAGAATTTCATAAGAAGTTTGTTTTGGCCCCTGCAGACAAGGCCGCTAACAACGTCGTCGTTGTGTGACGGCTCCACTATGTTAACACGCTTAAGCAGGAGCTTGGTGGTACTATGGCCTATGAACTTCAGCCTTTAGCTGAAGAGAGAGCTATAGTAGATAAACATGTTTGTCTTTCAGCCACCAAGTTTGCTGTGTGTGTTAACGAAGGCCAAGACAAGCTTCCTACGCTATACTGGTTACCAAAACTTCATAAAAAAACCTTACAAAGCACGGTTTATTGCAAATTCTAGCTCTTGCACTACTACTGAACTTTCTAAATTATTAACTTCCTGTCTTACTGCTATTAAAACGCATGTAATTAAATATTGTGATAAAGTCTTTGAAAGATCAGGAAGAAATCTGTTTTGGTCTATAAAAAATTCGAATGAGGTTTTAAATAAATTGAAATCTAGACATTTTCGTGCTTCTAGTCTGTCTACCTACGATTTTTCCACTCTTTACACTACACTTCCTCATAATCTTATAAAAGAAAAGCTTAATGATTTAATTGAATGGGCTTTTCACAGAGAAGATTCTCTCTATCTTGCATGTAATGTCAGAAATGCATTTTTTCACTTCTAAAGAGCATAAGAATTATACACTTTGGTCATGTCAGAAAGTGTGTGATGCCCTCACCTTTCTACTTGACAATATTTATATTAGATTCGGTACTAAGTTATTTAGACAAATTGTGGGTATTCCGATGGGTACTAATTGCGCACCTCTTGTGGCTGATCTGTTCTTGTATTGTTATGAAAGAGACTTCATTTTGTCGCTTTCCATTGATAACCAATCTGAAATTATTGAAGCTTTTAGCTCTACTTCTAGATATTTAGATGATTTATTAAATATTGATAATACCTATTTTGATGGTTTGATCAGTCAGATTTACCCCCTAGAACTTCAGTTAAATAAAGCAAATTCTTCTGATACCGAGGCCCCGTTTTTGGATTTACATCTATCTATTGTAGATGGATTTGTTTCGTGCAAAATTTATGATAAACGCGATGACTTTGATTTTGAGATTGTAAATTTTCCTTTTTTGGATTGTGATGTTCCTCGTGCGCCATCCTATGGCGTTTATATTTCGCAATTAATTCGATTTGCTAGAGTGTGTAGTCATGTAACTGACTTCAACACTCGTAATAAATTATTAACGGCTAAACTCCTTAATCAGCGTTATCGGTACCATAAACTACGCAAAGCCTTTTCAAAATTTTATAGACGCCATTCTGATTTAATTTCAAAATTCAATATTGGACTTAAATCTCTTCTGCAACAAGGTCTATCGGAACCCGAATTTAATGATGACTTAGCATATAAATTCAGAAAAATATATAACCGCAATGACTTCAGCACCCAATTTCGTAAAATCATTCTTCGATATAAAAGATTGGGTACAACATGGATATTATACGACAGACTGCATGCATGGTAGTTAACCCAATCACGGTTGGCAACTTTGCTTCCCTCTTTAATTGCACGCCGGTGGGTCAGACCTCAGATTCTATGACGGCTCCAACGTAAAGGCTTATTGAAAATTAGAGAGATAATGTCGGTTGGTGCCTGATGCTTTGTCTCTTGTCGGGCTCATCGGAGTCTAACGGTTGGTTTTCTTTTGCTCCAGCATTTCAGTGGTTTCTTGCTGTCGAGTCCTCACCGTTGTCTCACCTCTGTGGTTCTTTGATTTTTGTGTCCACGGAGATGTTGCACTGATGAGTTAGGAGGTCTTCATGCGGACTGAACAAATTATTTGTCTAAATCGTGACGGAAGTAAGGGCGAGGATTGTGGCCACGTGAAATCGATTTAAGCCCCCCGGTGGAAATCTTCCACTGACCGTTCCAAGGCGGCTCTTCTGTGGCCAATTTATTTATGTTGTTGTTTGTTACTTACTGTGTGTATCACTTGTGTCTTTTGGTTTTGGATGGCCATATGGCCATTTTGTGGGAAAGTAACTGTCTTTATGGCCTTCCTTTGTTTAGGTTTCCATTATGGTCTGGTCGCTTAATGTTTGTATTTCTTTCCCTTTGGTGTCTTTTATGGGTGGAGTAAGTTAATTGTATCAATTCCTGATCTTTGTTTTACTTCTACTTTGATTTTGAGATTGTAAATTTTCCTTTTTTGGATGGTAATGTTCCTCGTGCGCCATCCTATGGCCTTTATATTTTGCAATTAATTTGATTTGCTAGAGTGTGTAGTCGTGTAACTGACTTCAACACTCGTAATAAATTATTAACGGCTAAACTTCTTAATCAGGGTTATAGGTATATAAACTGCGCAAAGCCTTTTCAAAATTTTATAGACGCCATTCCGATTTAATTTCAAAATTCAATGTTGGACTTAAATCTCTTTTGCAACAAGGTCTATCGGAACCCGAATTTTATGGTGACTTTGTGGGAAAGTAACTGTCCTTATGGCCTTCCTTTGTTTAGGTTTCCATTATGGTCTGGTCGCTTAATGTTTGTATTTCTTTCCCTTTGGTGTCTTTTATGGGTGGAGTAGGTTAATTGTATCAATTCCTGATCTTTGTTTTACTTCTACTTAGTATATAAATTCAGAAAAATATATAACCGCAATGACTTCAGCACCCAATTTCGTAAAATTATTCTTCGATATAAAAAGATTGGGTACAACATGGATGTTATACGACAGACTGCATGCATGGTAGTTAACCTAATCACTGTTGGCAGCTTTGCTTCCCTCTTTCATTGCACGCCGGTGGCTCAGGCCTCAGATTCTATGATGGTTCCTATGTAAAGGCTTATTGAGAATCATAGAGATCTAATTCAAGGTAATGTTGGTTGGTGCCTGATGCTCCGTCTCTGGTCGGGCCCATCGGAGTCTTAACTGTTGGGTTTTTTTGCGCCAACATTTCAGTGGTGTCTTGCTGTCGAGTCCTCACCGTTGTCTCACCTCTGTGGTTCTTTGATTATTTGTGTTCACGGAGATGTGGCACTGATTAGTTAGGAGGCCTTCATGCGGACTGAACAAATTACTTGTCTAAATCGCGACGGAAGTAAGGGCGAGGATTGTGGCCACGTAAAATCGATTTAAGCACCCCCCCCCCCCCACCCAGTGGAAATCTTTCCACTGAACGTTCATAGGCGGTTCTTCTGTGGCGATTTATTTACGTTGTTGTTTGTTACTTTCTGTGTGTATCACTTGTGTCTTTTTATTTTGGATGGCCATATGGCCATTTTGTGGGAAAGTAACTGCCCTTATGGCCTTCCTTTGTTTAGGTTTCCGTTATGGTCTGGTCGCTTAATGTTTGTGTTTCTTTCTCTTTGGTGTCTTTGGTGGGGGGGGAGTAAGTTAATTGTATCGATTCCTGATCTTTGTTTTACTTTTATTTTGAAGCACGAAAGCGTCTGGATTTCAATTTATTTAAAACCTCATTGGATTTTTTTTTATAGACCAAAACAGATTTCATTACAGGGTCACTGATGAGGCTTTATTAGCTGAAACTACGTAGTATGGCCCATCTTCCTTCTTATGAATGTTTTCATCGCTCTTAAAGGAACTCATTTTTGATTTTTTTATTTGCCTTCACTGCAGCTGGTGTTGTGCCGTGTGGCGGCCGTAAAACGTCTCCCCGTACATCAACCATAGTGCAGTTTATATTTTACTTTTGGTCCTTTGAGATCATCGTGAATATTCTGAGAAGTCAGAAATAAATTATTGATTTAGACTTATTCTAGACAGGTTTTGAATTATTTTGACCCCATTTTGATTTATATCAGTCTTTGAATCGACTGCCTATTCGAAATTCGCAATATTGCAGTATGTTTCCTCTGGCTTTCTTTGCCGGATCATTACAGGGTCACTGATGAGGCTTTATTAGCTGAAACTACGTAGTATGGCCCATCTTCCTTCTTATGAATGTTTTCATCGCTCTTAAAGGAACTCATTTTTTTATTTTTTTATTCTTCCTGATCCTTCAAAGACTTTATCACAATATTTAATCACATGCGTTTTAATAGCTGTAAGACAGGAAGTTAATAATTTAGAAAGTTCAGTGGTAGTGCAAAAGCTAGAATTTGCAATAAACCGTGCTTTGTAAGGTCTTTTATGAAGTTTTGGTAATCAATATAGCGTAGGAAGCTTGTCTTGGCCTTCTGTACCACACACAGCAAACTTGGTTGCTGAATGACAAATATGTTTATCTAACCCTCAATGCGTAACAGATTTTCAATACACTACTCAAGGATAAATGCCCATAAGTACTCTTTTTACTCCAGAGCTGCAAAGTAGAAGTAAAACAAAGATCAGGAATCGATAAAATTAACTTACTCCACCCATCAAAGACACCAAAGGGAAAGAAACACAAACATTAAGCGACCAGACCATAATGGAAACCTAAACAAAGGAAGGCCATAAGGACAGTTTCTTTCCCACAAAATGGCCATATGGCCATCCAAAATAAAAAGACACAAGTGATACACACAGTAAGTAACAAACAACACCATAAATAAACCGCCACAGAAGAACCGCCTTGGAACGGTCAGTGGAATGATTTCCACTGGGGGGCTTAAATCGATTTTACGTGGCCACAATCCTCGCCCTTACTTCCGTCGCGATTTAGACAAATAATTTGTTCAGTCCGCATGCAGGCCTCCTAACTCATCAGTGCAACATCTCCGTGAACACAAAAAATCAAAGAACCATAGAGGTGAGACAACGGTGAGGACTCGACAGCAAGACGGCGTGCAATTAAAGAGGGAAGCAAAGTTGCC